>CAVNZL010000004.1:1200000-1653024 GCA_963693355.1 Pontia daplidice
ATATAAATATAAGTGAATACCTGTCTTAAATGATCCAAATCCGTCTTGTTTCCTAATAAAGCTAAAGGCATCCCGGACGTACTGGCAGGGTTATGTGCTGGACTACTGTTGAGTGGTTTCTTCAAAATATTCAATACTTCAGTAGCATATTCAAAACTTGTTCTATCCGTCACAGAGTACACGAGGAGACACGCGTCAGCCCATTGAATCTGCAAAACGTTTACGGTTTGTTATTAGTATATATTATACTTCAGGCGAATGAGATTATGAGATTAATATAATTTTCAGTTCGAACGGCACATTTTTATAGACTATCGCATTTAACGATATGATAATTATAACACTATTGAATATCAGGATGAGTAAATCATGAAAATTGTGAGCTAAATATACGAGCAAAAAGTGCACAGACATTTATGATTAATTAAGTCTCGTAGCCAACATTCCTGTGCAAAATTAGAATACATTCAGTATTGCATCGCTGCTTATTTCTTAAGAGTTTGTTGGTAAGTGTAGCACAAATACTAGTATAATTATTTAAACTACTATTTAGTGCCCCAGACGGAATCGACGACTCTAAATACTTATGAACACTCCAGTGTATCGGATATGACTCTCTCTAACTAACAATGAACTTGCTATATAAATACTTTAAAAAATGTAAGATTCCTTTATAGAATTATAACAATCATGTGGATTTCGCAGTTGATAAAACAAACGAACGAAAAAGTATTTGGTGCTTCACAAAGCCATAATATAATAACGATTAAAGACCCTCAAAGAATTCTATTTTTGTATCATATTATACTCGTAAATAATGAATTAATGATGACGTTTCAGCAATAAGACCACCAACGCTGGATTTGTTCTATTTCTTTTACATCGCCTTGTTAGGTTTTTCGCGTTTTTGTTCTAAAAGAGGTTTTATTATAAGTATAGGCTATATAATATAAACATTATTATGATGTATAATATATATATTTTAAGTACTATCAAAAAACTGCTTTAAACTCAAAATCAATTAATTTCATGTCAGTTTTTTAAAATGGACATAAACTTTATAGAGGTACCTTACAGTTAGAGAACTAGTAAAATTACCGAAGTAGATTAAAAATATCTTACTGTCGTATAAATATTTTTTATACAGAATATTCAGTATATTATTTAATTAATTGTGAATTCGATGAAAACACTTAACCAGAAAGATATATCTCTTTGATCGGATTAAATATGTAACGATTTGTGTTGTCAATAAATCTTGATCCAGCATTAGCTGAATTACTTCATGTTAATACTATCCAGATGTTTAACATTTTAATGCAATGAACGTTCAGTGACTCCTCGAATTAGAGTTTATTATGATTTTATAACGAATTGAGTACAGGTTGTCTATGTAAAGATTAATAATTTTTAAATGGGGAAGGTTCACCAGACTGTTAAATACCACTTCTAGAACGTGAGCGGATCTATTAGAATTTTAGGTTATTTCATTGCTTACTCAGCTTTCTGGCAAGCATACATTCATCCTATATACCCTGACTCTCTCTCTCTATTCGAGGTACGAAACTTACGTTTTCTCCGAAAGACTGTGTTCATCCAAAATCTCATCATTATGAAATAAATTTATATTTAAGTTACAGAAGTGATCATTATATAAAATAGCTTTTCAGGTTTCATACCGTAATACATATTTATATATTATAATTAATACGAATTATTATATATAAATTTGATCAATTAGTGGGTAAAACTTTCTCACATTTTTAAATTAAAATGGAACGAGCCTATTCACAGAGTAAAGTAGATACGCCTTCGCAAACTTCCATAGACTATCAATTGTAACAAATCCTTGAAGCCTCTTTTGTCTCTGGAAAATGGACTTTTCACTTCAGATATTCATTGTAAAGATATCGTTTTCCTCGCTTAATGACCTACCTGATGAAGAAATATAGGTATATCTATATTATAAATGAACTAAATGTAACTTTGAAAATAGAACATGGAACAGACACGTGATATCTGCATCAGGTTCGGACTGTTAAATACGCAAAACATTTCGGAGAAAAGATGTTCTATTCAGATAAAATAAAGAAACATTCCCTTTATAAGGTATAACCGTTATGTTGAATTATTGTCTTTTAGTATTGCAAGTCTCACACGATAAAATACTTTAAAGGATTTGTCAGCAATTTATTTTTACTATTATGCCAATATCCAATACTATGAGCAACCTTTACGGCCAGACTCAGTTTGAATAAATCGAGTAAATGTTAAATGACAAAAGTTTAACGGAATGAAAACTTCACGTCGACACGACCATTTGGCAGACGAGGTGTGCTACAATTAATATAGCATGTAAACAGTGAGTCATACGCAGGTCACTGGAGCGCCTAGATGTATTATATTTATGAAGATTAACCTATTTACCAGAACATTTCATACACTTTGATTTTGTTTGCGGAAGGGTCTATTGATGTTCTGCAGACATGGAGAAAGGTGAAAGAATTCGGACATAAAATTCGGTCGACTGTGAATTATGAGGACAAGATAATCAATTGGGTAATAAAAACTGTAATAATATCTCATAAAATTATAAAGATTATTAGGTCTCGTAACTCTTTCTTTAACAACTGATTCATAGTGAATTATGTTTTCTTTCATTTTAGTTGCTAAACAAAACAAGAGTTATTGAAGGCATATTCTTTATATTGCTATAGATTAGGAATGTGGAGTAATTTATTCAACAAATATATTATACATATCTTTGAACGATAAAAAGATTAATTACGAACCAAATTCATCAGCAAACTGACATAAACACTGACTAAAATTCAGCTCTGGATCTTTACGAGCGACTTTCACCATATCGACAATCCTTACGTATATTTTAAATTGATTATATTTATTTATCAATATTTAAATTGTTTTTTTGGGTATATAACCTATTCGCATCTGTCCGATACAGGTTTATTTTGTTTAAATGTTACGCTTATAGATATAATCGTGAAGGGTAAACCTAACAAGATAATAAATGTAACCTCGATTTGTTAGTGTCGTTATTTTTGAAGCAACATCCTTAATCTTTCAGTGATTTATAAGCGAGTTGTTTAGAGACAGAGGCCGTTTCGTTTTTAACGCGAAGGTAATACGATGAACCAACATAATTTACTATTATTTTTGTATAGGAAGCTGGAGAACAAACAATAATCTTATTTTAAATTTGGAAGATATTTTTAATTTTTAACCAGCTTCAACGAGGTTTTTCAAATAGACTGCATATGTTTTGCGTGAATAACTTTGTATGTAACTGTGCTGTGTTGATAGCTTTTAAACAAATTGGTACATTTGAAATACGTTTACTGTTTGGAGTTTTATTTAATTATTTATTTTGTTCCACGTAATTTTTTTGTAGAACACTAAACAGTAGCAAAAATGTAAATACTTCGTTATGTATATTAATAAAATGACCCGTGTATTCTACATACCCGTTTCATTTATTATCTGTGGAAATTTCCGAATGTTTATGGTGCTGCATGACAACATATATTTTTACCAAACTCATAATATATTGATAAGAAGATTTATCGCCATATTGTTTATCGAAAATAGAACGCTTTTAGCCTTATTCCACACAGACAATACGGTATAATATAATAAAGTATTTACCTGTTCTGTGGGAAATTTATCCGAATTTGATCCAGATACATCTATAACTTCTAATTCTATTGGCGTTCCATTTATCGGTACGGTTTGTCTGTAGAGCAAGTCTGTAAACAATATAACATTGTGAGCATTAAAAAATTCAAATAAACATATTTAATATTTTTATGAATAAAATATTGTCACGAAATTGAAAAACAATAGAAGACAATTACAATAGAATAGATTTAAAAAAAACAGGAGGCAAACGAGCCGGAGGCTCTCTCGCTCTTAATCTGCTTCTATTCTCTATACTTGTAAGAAGATTCTAACAATACAGTAGTTAAATATATATAAAAGTAAATTACCTGTATTTGAGTGATATTCTCCAATGTATCTGCGCGTTAAGTACCGCACTATGAGTGCTGTAATAATAAAGAGAATTAAGTGAGATCAAAGAGAGCAAAACATAATATTTAGGTGACCGCGTTTGAGATTTTACTGTTCCTTTGGGTAAGAAAATGCTTAAGTGGTAGAAGTGTTATCTAAGAAAACATTGGTTGGATTACATCACAGTTATAGGTCAGTGGAATGATGCCGCGACTTTGTTTATGTAATCTTGTCCGAATTTTATTACTCATTTCGCATTATGTAATCGAAATTCTAACCTCGGCCTGAAAATTGTTAAGCTGAAGAATTTTGCTTTGGAGTTTAATTACGCTCGTATGTCAATATGTAACAAATATGTAGGCTTTTTGTGTTTAAAAATTCGATTTCGAGACATCAGATAATGACGAATTCAATTTTGTTAACTTTGAATTGAAACAAAGGTTACATTAACATTCTAATACTTGTGAAAAATTCGAAATTTAAATAAAATAATCTGTGGGTGGATTTCAAAAGTCTAGATGCCTTGGTTATTTCATGTTAAATTTAGGATGAAACTTTAATTATGATACACTGTCGCAAGAATTTAGGTTAGCATAACATTTTATATATTTTTTAGTTGAAGACGTGTCAAAATTTATGAATTTGTTTTAGTAAGTGATGATAGAATTTAGTGATTTATATTGTTATTGTTTGAAATGCATTAAAATGTGTTCGTCTGTAGAATGATATGAATTTAAAACATTTTAGGTTACCATGTATTATTCTAATGTTAGTTATGACTATTATGATCTAGCTTAGTCGAGAATTTATGTAACTATATTTTTAAGAATCACAAATATATCTATAATTTTATTTTGGATAATTTACAGAAAAATGTACTCACCAGATTTGCCAACTCTGGAGCTACCGATGACGGCGATGCGCACGCGCGACGGGCTGGAACGTTCGTCCCTCATGTCTTCACAGCTGCAACACATTTTTTTTTAATTCTCGTCAAGCTAAAGATTTTCAATAACCACGACCATAGATCAGTTGCGTCTTAATAATTAAAATACGTTGTTAGTTTGTTTTATAAATAAACATAACACAATATACAAAAGTAAAATGGTATATCAGACACATATGACAAAAAAACTATCTCTTATGCATCCATCTATATATTTAGTTTTTTTTTTAATTTTATGGCAGTATTGGAAAATCTAAATCATTCACATTGACTGAAGATTTCTAAAAAATTCATTAATAAATTGAAAAGTTAAAAAGATCACCGACGTCAAATTGTTCTACTTTCACAACTTACTACAAAAATAGGTTTGCAGGCCCATTTTAGAATATCTTCGGTGCAATCGATGCATGGCAACCGGAGATTTAAACTTGAGTGTGTTCCAAAAACTTTGGTATAGTCATTGATAATATTTGTCACAAGAAGTGCATTGACGTTATACAAACGTGCGTCAAGAATGCAATTCAATAATGTAACTTTAATAGTGATATTAATTTTGTATTTTGTTTGCATCAGAGGTACAAAGGACTAGTGCTTTGTGTTATTTTTTAACGGCGTCCACAATTTACCGTATAAGTTTTCTGCGTTCGTAGATTCATTTCTTCTAAATAGCAACAACTCACCCAACCTATAATAAATGGAGCTCTATAAAAATAGGATATCGCAGAAACAAACACAGCACATTATAAAATTTACCTATTGTGTTTCCCACTGTTTTATAAAAAAACCGTTTTTATCCGCGTTTTTTTACAGTAGATACCAATTACTTACCAAGAAAATCGCAACGATACGATATTATATTTTTTTAAGTTTTATAAAGCCCTTAGATTTAAGCCATATACATCTTTATACTTAACAACGTTTGCCTTGATAGTCTAGACGTGATTCATAATCGTAGCCCAACACGAAAATTCTCACTAAAATTATGCATGTCATTTATTTTTAGAGAAAAATTTGAAGGTTTGCGTCAGCGCATTCCGCGTGGTTGAATAACCTAACAATTGACATTTTCAAAACATAGAATAACCTTCTATTTATTGTACTGCCAGGGTTAAGACGGCGAATGACATAAGAAAATAGTATTGACATTCCCGCTTTTAAAAATAGACTGAAGTCTGTTACATTATAATTATGACATCTTTTTAAAAGTTATTTGTGTTTAAGGAAAATGCTCGGTATTTTTATTTTTTATTTCGATGCCACTGATAAATAAATCTAAATTATATTTATTATAATGATTGGTTAAAAAGCCGCTTATTGAGACTTAAAATGTCTACACTATTAGCGTTTTTTTACATTTTATACAGGAATGAGAGAACATTCGGTACCTTCGGACCTTAAATAAAGAAACTAAGATAAACAGCGAAACGAAAAATTTATTTATGCTTGGCGCCAAACAATAATAGTCCTGTCGCCAAAAAATTGTGGTCTTGCCAAAAATGTGACGCTATATCTTTAATTCAGTATAATATTACGACTAAACCGCTCTTCCTTAAATACATCGTATTCCAAAGTAAAACGATTACAAGATAGACTCAAAAGTGTATCTATTATTTATGTGACTTATAAAAACTTACTATAAAATATAAAACTCAGCTGTATTGCTGCATCAGCTCTATTTACATGATTGCCTCAATCGAAATTAAAATATATTTATTTTTGGTTGTATACATTTGTAAATAATTTGCGACGCTTTTAATCCCTATAGCAAATGTTGACCTCAATTTCCTTTAAGGATTTTTAAGACAAAGACACACCAGTTACTCGTGTAGAACCGGTAGTATAATTGACTCAGATATTATTTGAGTTGGTACTAAAATATGTGTTTATAATCTCCACAAAGGAAAAGGTCAGAATTACGTAGGCAGTCATTGCAAAATGTACGTTTCGCAATTGATATATGTTATGGAGCCGTAGAACTGGTTAGCGTGGGTGAACTGAACAGACATTGTGGGTGATGCACAAACATTGAACTTCAAAATACGACTAATGACGCAAAATTCTTAGGAAGTACATATATTGTATATCATATATGTAGAAGTTAAATTGTTTTAGTTACATTTAGCTTGATATTATCGTACAGTGCTGTGCAAACAATTATTTTAATGCAGGTACAAATTTAGGACTAAAAACTTCACGTTTTATCTTCGGAACACATAACATAGATAAATATAGATTGCGTATATAGGTATTAAATGTAGTAGATTTTATCTACATATTTAATTATTGTCAATAAAAATATAGGTAAAGCATTTGTTATGCTTTATATTTGTAGAATCGCAAGCATCGAATTTGTGTTCAGGAAATTTTTTATTTGCGTTTTTTTTAAATTAACCTTCAAGTAAAAGTTATAAATACGTGGTGATTTTATTTCAATAAATCACTTAGACGAATAAGCAACATAATGTTTACATAACATTAACTGTTCAAAAGCTTTCTTGGAAACAATATCGTGGAAGGTCAGATCCTTGGCAATAAATCCCGTCGTTAGTCATTTTTCCATGTTCTCAAGGATCTCTCCAAGGTCTGCAGATATTCGACACTGTTTCTGATTGAAGGTTACGTCCTTGCTCTGTTAAAACGATCAATTATGATTAATGGCTTTTCATACTTCCCGACTCAAATCAATCTTAGTAGCTTTGCCAACTTATAGAAACTTGCCGATCACTGCAAGTTTCTATGTATGTATCGCTTTTTGTATCCTTTTATTAATAAGATATATTATTTCAGGATCGAGATAACGCAAACAAAAAAAGATAAAGTAATTAAAACATATTAGATTAATTTAAAATTAATGTAAGAGTATAAGTAATTAATTAGTGAACACATAAAAAAAATGACGATCAATAAGACGTAATACCGGATGTATTTATAGCCGTTAAATTAATTCAATATTGACGACTGTAATGCGAGATATTACTTAGTAAAAGCACCCATCTTACGAAAGCTGAATATTGGAAGCTTAGTATATAAGCGTATGGTATCCATACTTTGATTGAAATATCTATAATATATTTGATTGTATTCAAGAGACAAAATGATTTTATTCTGTAAATAATAGTTCTACGTTAATTCGTTAATTTATAGTTTATATTTAGTTGATAAATAAAGGGATTTCGGCGTTTCGATATTATAGGAGCGACTTAATAAGTGTAGTTTGATACTTCTGTTATTACTTCTAGTTATTTAATTAATTACTCCTCCAAGTGATTGATGCGAAGTCTAGAAGGTCGTTGACCTTAGTGGGTTAAAGGAGCTTTCTATTTCAGTGATGCGTTAATCTGTACCACAAGACAACATTTCAAGCGACTATTATTATTCAATACTTGATTTACCTAGTACCTAGTATCAATCAATATTAAAAAAAAATAACTATACAACTTACACAACGCACGTCTTCACGTCAATACTGTTACATTCAGTCTGGATATGATTGTGATTGTTTGTTTCATTCGTATCTGATGTGTAAACCGATATATCTTTTGTCGTATTTCAAAATTGTACTAATGCACAAACCCTTGATCTGGTAATCTAATTTGAACTGTACTTGACCTATTATTTTAAGATAAACACAAATAACAAGGTGTGGTTAATATTAACAATAGAGGTGTAGGTTAGGCGTACTGAAGGTCTTCTAATCGTTCTTGCTTTGTACTCTTTGATTTATGCAAATGACTGGCAAACGAAATGTATCCACAGTTTGTATTATTATTTATTTATTGTTAATTATCTACCACAAATAACTGAATTCCAAATTTTAATCTATGGTGTGATAATACTCAAAATCTCGATATTTAATTTAGAATGATGATGTGTCAATGCCTAATAATCTTTGTCTGTAAATCTTTAAGTGAGATATAAGCTCATTGTTTTCTTAAAAATTAATACTTCATATCAAAATATTGATTAAAGAGTAATTTAACAAATATAAGGGTAAACCAATACAGATAGTTCCAAGATAACTCCATCTTTCCAGTTATAAAAACACAAAAGTATTAAAAATTGACATTTGTTCTACATTTTTTCCAAAAAATAAGGTCTAGCAACCCGGAAGGTATTTCGCGGCTTATTTCCCGCTTAAAATAATTTGTTTATGCCGAGGCGGTGTTTATGAAAAATATTATGATATTTCTATAATTATATTTGACGATCGACATTAAATCACGTCGATGATGGTCACAACAATATTATTGCCAATAACATCGGAAACTGGTTATTTTGATTAATGTTTATTTAAATGAAAGCGGAATTATTGCCTGATTGATATACGAGTTATCATTGAACCATCAATAATAAATAGACCTATCTATACTTTAACGAATATTGTATTATGTATATTATCCTAAAGTGTTAAAAATAACATTATAACATAAATTTATATGGTAATCATATTATTTTGATTACCTAGATAAAGCATATTCATGTGTTCAGTTTTAATATCCTGTTTTCTGTGTACAAAAATGAATAAGAGCTTACAACATTATCATCATCTATTTTTACGAATTATGAAACGTACCTTTGTAAAACAGATTCTAATGGATGATTATAATCCCGCTCGTTATGGGCTCGCGTGAAGTGGAGCATATCTAGTTATTCATAAACTTTTAGGGTTAAAAGTTCGTTGACCTCACCATACGTTCCGATAATTACGAATACATAAAAGTTGATTCAAGATGTCTACTCAGCCTTAGCTCTGACATCGTATGATATATCGCTACAAAGAAGCAATGCAATTATCTGCCTACGCTTTCGATGGCAATAAATCTATTTAACTATGTAGTTCATGTGGCGCGTGTATATGTTCAAGAATAGTGTGCTTGCATAGGCGATGTGCCATGAACCTGAATTATAAGACTATCAAAAGCTTTGTATCTTGGCCTTATTATACTTACCACTTTTAAATTAGCTTACCTAAGTGTAATGAATGGTTGTGTTTTGTTTTGGCTGCATTTAAGTAATTTTTATAAGTATACGCGTATTTGAACATAATTTATATTGTCAAACGCATAATACGATTTGATACTATCAAATTACCACGAAGAAAAAGTCTAAGTATAGCCAACTCTATGGAGAATAATTTCCAGGAGACAGAGGGCTGCTTCAAACATTGGCAAGCGTGAAGCGAATTACATTTCAGCTACGTTAATGAAGGGAGTCTATCCATTTATAACAAAACTAAAAATAAAAATAGGTTAACTGCATTATTGATTGCGCTCGTGAAGCCTCTAGTTCTATTGCTCAGGACAGGAAAATTTATTAACGGAAATAATTTTCTTATCAAAATGTTTTAAACCATTCCTTGGTATGTAGTGTAAGTGGTTGTTTGAAAAGAGCTTGTCGGAATTTGTGTATCCGACACCTTTGCAACCGGAGTTAGCATTTCGACCGGATTTATTTAAGAAATAAATAAAATAGTTTTCGCTGTTTTCATAGTATTTATTATACTTTATTTTATTTACAGAGTGCTAAATACTTTCGTTACAAAGGATTAACTTGAAGAATTTTTTCCTGTCTAGCGGTTGGAAAATGTCAACGAGTTTTCGGTGATACACGGATCTATGATTATCTAATATGACACAAGTTTTTGTAATAACAACGATAACGAGCTTTAAAAAAGCACGAACGTTTGAAGTCATACACGCGTGAAGTCACACTTTTTAGTGGTTTAAAGTATATTAAATTATAAGTATTAGTTATTATTAGTTCCTCAAATTAGCTCAGCTTTTGCCGAGCGAATAATTAGCTCGAGCTCGACAAAGTTGCCTCCGCCTGACGCTGAGTATCAAGTTTTTAATTATATGCAATAAAATTTAAATGTATTTCCAAGCATAGACATATATGTAGAGAAACGTAATTCAGCTAGTTGAAGTTCATAGCATATAAAATAATATACTTTTTAAATTTCTCCCAAGTTCAGAATATGTTACAGCATTCTTGAGCGAATCGATCGAGCACCGAGAGACCATAACAGGACGATATTAATGTCATCTATTGAATTCTGTTGCGAAAAGGAAAATTTATAAAAAATATGTTTAGTAAGGTCAGGGTGTTCGCTAGAGATCATCGTATAAATTGCCATCCGCTAGAGGCAATAGAACTTTAATTAACTTTAAGTGCAGTAACCGAGTAAAATCAACTACTGCCTTGAACATAGAAAAGCATGATGTTATTAATACTCGATTTCTCGGTTAAGTATTTGGGTTCACGCTTAATTAGCTGGACAACGTTCGGTTAAAATAGACATAATTCGTAGCATTGTATTTATTAATGTATATCTATTAATTAAAAAAATGAATAAGAAAAGAGAGAGAATTATTGCCAACGAAATAATATTGAATGAAAATCAACGGCGTATGAATGGGTTACGAAAAATTGCTATGAGAATGGATGCCAAGGAAAATGTAAATTTTATCAAAATGTGCGAAACAAGCAAAAAAGTATCTAAATATTTAGAAAAACAAAATCGTAAATCTGCAGTTCTTTGCGATAGTAGCGATGCCATTGAAAATAATTAGCTTCAGTATGTTAATCTTCGAATTACTCTTAAACGTCTTCGGATATTGCGTATTGAAATAGATTTCATGTTCGTTGTAAAGAGACTACCTTTGTATTTGAGATTGTTACCTACAATTTAAGGTATAAATATATTTTAGCAAAAATGTAGACAATCGCATTGTTTCAATTTTGCTTCCGGTTTTCAGTATAGCATCATTGCTTTAATGAGTTCTAGGTATTTTTTACACGTTTATCAAATTCTAAAAATTATATGGAATATATAGGGAACACTAATAAATAGTACTAAAATTTAACAAAAATCGTAAAACAAGTTCTATCAATCAGCGTGATAAAGATAATCTAAAAATTTAATACTTATTAGAAATATCACAAAATGTCTAAAATAAATGAAAATGTAATTCATGAATGAATGGAAATATTCATATTAATATTCCGAAGGTTGGCTGGAAAATTACTATCGTGTTAATTTGTTAGCGGAGCTCGCCACGCGTTTATTTTGACAGGATTTTCCGTTCACAGAAGTGGATTCTATTTCCAGATGGCTCATTGCACTTCATATGCGAATGTCTCTAAAGTCTCCACGTCTTAGATGTGTCTCCTTTTATTACCTGTATTTATATTAATTTTTTCCAATTAAAATCCGCAAAACGGATTTACTTATTTAAAATATAACTGTTCCTCGCGATTTTACCAGCCTTTTTCGGTAGAACACAAAAATAATGTATGATCATTTCTTTTGGACAGAGTCATTCCTTTCGGACATTAGCGCTATGAACCAAACAAACGTTTATTGTATTATATTATAGATGTAAAAATGGTAATTTTGATATTAGTATAGAATTAAAAACATATTGTACAAATACATTAAAAAGAAGAAAATAATAAAGATGTGTATGTTGGATTTGGATTTCATTCCATTTTTGGATTCATTGGTTGATTGTAGAACCTATCCTAGATTCTGAATTGAGCAATTATGGTCTATGAATTCAATCTGGTTGAAGCTTGAAGTATAAACCCTTCAATAATTCTTCGATAATTTATGTATTCACTGCATAATTTTTGATTTTCCATCTGGAGTTCCCGTGTTAAGCGGTCTCTCGAGAAATGGATGCTTTAGTACGATATGGTTATGTAAAAAGTATTTTAGTTGAATATACTGTATATCTAAAAATCACATATATTTCATTTTTAATCTTCAATTCAATTAGGAGTGGTCACCACTTCATATTTTTAAAGGATATTATTGTCATATTTCTTGCATACTAATTCATTCATTATTATACTAATGTAAATTACTTTCATATTTTATCTCCTTTCTACGTTAACGGAACTTTAATATTATTTTGTTGATCTTCGCAGGATACGTAGTTCGGTATGCGTTTTAGGGATATCTATAATTTTAGTATCCATGAACAGAAAATATAATAAGCCATTACCTCAAATTAGCCAATTAGCCTTAAATTTAGCCAAAATTTCCTGGAGGTGAAATTAATAGTTTACACAATTTTCTGCTTTTTCTGAGTTTGGATACGAATCTCTAATACAGCATATAATAATAAAATATAAATAAGCTTATAAAATGCCTTGTTAGTAAATTGAAAAGACAAGGCTTTTGTGCTGCGAAGAATTGTTTTCCCAAACAAACTTTATCTCTCAAAGCTGCTAACAACATATATTTTTTTCGTAGTTAAATATTCAGTAGCATTTTTGAATTAAAACTGAAGTGAATTAATATTATTGTATATTAAAAATAAAATAATGAGTTTGGACTTTTGGTTTCTCGAAAACTATTTTTGTGATGCAAAACTCAAGATGTTGACTGCAATATCAGAAATGTTATTTGTTAAAAAGTATAATTTAACTATTACAAACAATCCAAACACAACCAAAAAAAAAACAACAGCAGGCACTACCAAATTGTTCTTCAATAGTGTTCGTAACGCTTATAAATACATTAAAAAGAGACGCCCCAATCCGGATATTATTCAGATCTTAACTGGACACGGTGCGTTCGGTGCATACCTGTATAGATTTAAACTGAAAGATACACCGGGGTGCGAATGCGATACAGAGTTATCCCAAGATGTTCTACACTTGCTAAATCACTGCCCGATTTTTGGCTCCGCTAGATACGACCTGGAACAGAAACTTGACAAAAAACTAACGACTGTAGTATGGACAGATGTGCTAACTAGTGCTAGTTCCAGGTCGTACCTAGAAGAGTACTTTGCGAAGATTGTGCGTGTAGTAAAAATCATGAATGATAATCGTAGGGAGCGCAGGCTCACAGAAGGGGGCTTAACTCGCCCATAAATATTGTTTAATATTTCAGGAGGAGTCTCAATGGCTACCTCCTGTGAGCTTTTTATCCTTAAGATATAAAATGGCCTGGCCCAGAGGTCGGGGTATGCGACAATAAATAAAAAAAAAAAAAAAAAAAAAACACACAACCAATATTCTAAATAAGTAAAACATATAAATCCATAATTTTATTATAGTTCACCATATAAAACTTAATTTGAACTGCTTCGTATTTCTAGTATCCAAAAATATAACACGCATAGATTAAAAAGAACTTTATACATTTAAAAATCTTACCTGTTCAACGTAAATTGACTGCTATTTGCACAAACACAACACTAACACAATGTTTATTAGCAACAAGTACGCTGAATATTGAACACACGCACCTCAGTGAACGTTTAAAACACGACTGAGCTCTGCGTTCCTCCGTAACGCTATATATATGCGGTGGCCGCTACAGGCAATTTTCATATAAAAATATCAGTGGAATCCGGAGCCTAATTTTCTCTGTCACTACCTCTTTGGACACAATGGGAGCGTTGATCTCTTGCATGCAACGACGACTGACCAGATTCTTTCAAACTGACTGGTCTGACCGAGTTATAATTCATTTCTTTTGGGCCCTTATATGGGATGGTATATTAATTAGGCCGCAATCAAGTAGTTGTGTCAATCAATGGTGGAAAGTTGAACGAACAAAGATAATTTATTCGTATTTAATACAATATATGGTGGTTAATAAGTAATAAAAAGTTAATATCAAAATATCAATAAATCTACGCTAAAATATGTCTTTCTTATGTCATTTTATTTATTTCACTATCCAAATTGTATCATTTTTTATTTATCAAATTTGTTACTATGACGCAGATGATTATGGTAATTCGCCTCTATTCTTTAATGAACGTTTTCGTTGGTGATTCAGGAGTTGCGTCTAAATCAATAATATATCTGGATACATTTTTCTCACAAGCTCATCACAAAAATGTTACTGGATCGGTAATAGAATCTGAGACCCTCTATTCGGGAGTCCGGCATGGTGATCATTGCGCTAATGGGTCCGTAATGTATTATTATGACATTCTTATTATTTGTCATGTCAATTATTTACATTTACAAAAAATTAAATATAAGATTTCTTCATCAGTGTCGACTCTTTCCTCGCAGGCTATTTAATGAATGTAAAAAATATTTGAAAATCAATGACCTGTTGAATTGTACAGCTTCTGTCTGGATTCGATGTGAAACATTGACTGTAAATCTAAAATTTAAATAACTCTTTTGTTTGGCAAAACAGTAAAAATATTAACAGTTAAAACATTCGGACAACGTTAATATTTTTTATCAATATTATATATGCAAAGGTCAGATTCAATTTTAGTACAAAACTTGCTGAAGTAATCATGATGTAATATAAAATCTTCATTATTGTGCTGCATTCAAATTACTTTTTTATCTTATTATTAAATATCTTTTTTCACCGGCTATTTTTAGTTCAAAATATTTATTCACATTTTGGTAATATTTATCTGGCTATCATCTAAAACGTAGCATAGGTACTCGATATACATTCTATTTATGTAACACACATGTGTGAAAGTTAATTGTTTTGATGTAATGAGAGACAAGGAACGTGATAAACGTGTACACGTGCTTCAAACTTACATAATAGGATGCCGCGAACTGTAGCAGCGTGATGTCAATTATTTCGATTCCATGCTACGCCGTAGCTGATTATGTATTCGATTCAAAACCTGTAGGTAGTATAAAATGAAATAGTTCTTTTAATTTATGTGGTAAATTTATAGCAGGTAAACATTAGTCTTAAAATGCATCTATAACAAATATACTTCAGATACGCTTGATACGGTTTCAATATTTAAGTAATCATTGTTTAAATTCGATTTGGTAAGTGCACTGTATTTTGGATAGACAAACAGATAACTTACCGTATATGATAGACAGATATGTCTGAAGCAGAGCATCATAAGAAGAATGATAGGGTAGAATGAAGAATTTGAGTTAAATCTTAGGGTTAGTTTTAATTATTCGAGGATTATTCCGAGGATATTAGAACCCGCAATCTAACGTAAAATATCGCTGCATATACGATATCATTTAACAACCTGGGCTTATTCTCTGAAATCTCCTCAATTTTAATATTAATTGCGATTTCAATTAAGCAGTATGAAATTGAATAAAAATTGCCTAGAAATATCTCAATTTTCTACCCGTGATTGCATCAGTGTTGTTTAATAGAAAAAGTGCTTCGCAAAAAGCAATTTATATCGGATTCCAGAACAAATGTTTCATAGTAGCTGTGATTTGATTGAAATAGCTTTCTTGCTTTATTACCTTTCCTTTTAAGTACACTTTAGCCGTAGGAATTTAACCACGTATCAAGTGAATATTATTTAATCGTTGTTTTCACTAGTGATCAAACTAAAACAACAAAAATGTTAATAGGTGTGGGGTAAGAAAAACAGATGTATTTAAACCAAATTTCTTGAACGCAGACCATTTCCTATACCATAAAATATTAAAAGATGGTACTGTCGTTTGATCACAGACAAGTCACGGTCCATCGTCGTCTAATCGATCAGACGAACAACGTCATCTCTGGTTAAATTTCACTTGCAATGTTTACATAAGTCATAAAACATATAAAATGTTTACAAATTATTATTAATCGTATTTTATTATATCTACGAATTGTCATATCAACCTACTCCAAAACTGAGTTACAGCATCTGACATGGTTTGTGTAATGAATGTTGTAGATTGCGTGTATCCCAGGAGATGTTTGCCCCGGATTTCATCATTTGTATCGTTATATATATCATAGAAATAGGGTTATTCGTATCTAAACCTTTTACGAATGAATCACAAAACAAATCACAATTTTTGCTTTAGACAAATACACAGCGTCTTAAGTAAAAAGTTCTAATGCATAAAGTAAATATGACAATACTTGATGTCGTATATAATTTATAATTTATAAAAAATACAGATATTAAATAATTAATTAAAAAAATGATAATTAATGCTATTGTAACTTTTTGATTTCATACCGATTTGTGGTCAGCGACCTGGAAAAACATAATTATTTTCAAACTATTTTTTTTAAATGGAAGGTTAGTAACCAATTTTTTAAATTGGAATAAATGCCAAATAATTTATAACTTCTCAAAAGAAAGGCCGTCAAGTGGAACGATGAAACTAATAAACTTTATTTGTTTTTGTTTCTGAGACGTGAAATAAAATTCCCGCATTGATTGACGCACATGTGACACTTAAAATACTTTATGGAGGAAGTCTCGTAAGATTATGAAATCGGAAAAATTATGTCTTCATATTGTTAATTCAATGAAAGTGAACGGATTCGGATCATTGGAATTTATAAGTCTAAAATCGCCAAGCAACTACGAAAACTGGTTGGGAAATATATAGCATTATCTAAAAATATCCATTCTTCATTCTGCGATGAAGAATGTCATACGATTAAAACAGACAGCAGAGTAAGAATGACGAACACTTTTCATTTTATTTTACTTTCAAAAACTAAGAATGTCACATAAAGTGACTCGTAGAAGCGTTTTATGTCGTTTCTCGATTTACATTCCAAACCAGTAGGGTTAACACTTGTGTATATATGTTTTTGGTTTTCAAATGAATATAAATAATAATCCCTACACCATCTACAATTCACACTATTATACTTTACTATAACTGACGCTTTTGACGCACGTCATCGATGTTTGGTTGTCTAAAAATTTTCCTTCACCGCGAGAAATATGTGTAGCCATTATAACTAGGGTTTGATCTCAGGGCCTTGAAGTTGAGAGCGTTACGCAGACAACAAAACGAATAATCATATTCTACAATTTTCTACGTTAATACGTTTTGAAATGGGAGTAACAGAACCAGAAGTGACACTCGGGTCGTTCACCGGATAAAGGTCATGAACGCTTAGCCAGACCTGACAACTCTGTATTAGCATTAGGTAGCAATTTTTAATGCATTAACACTTTATATGAAATGCATTAGAAATATTAGGCATTTAATGCGAAGCGCATAAAATAATAAGTATTCAGGTAGTTTTTTTATATAAAACGTGGGCAATGTAACCTGAAGGTAACATCCACTGTTCATAGACAACCTATCTGCCTCTCTTTCGTTTCCCCTAGTAGGCTACATAACATGCTCGGGCAGATCCGAGCTAAACTATTGGGAAGTAAAGGGGAGAACACTGTACCAAAAAAAAATCCGTTGGTTCAGTCTGATGAGCCACTACTCCGGAGATATCCTTATGTCTTGGGCTGTTTTTCTTTTTTCATACTTGACTTCACAGAATTTTTTCGCTAACTCGAATGCATGTTTTGTATGTTTTTTGCTATTTTTAGCGACCCCCTTGTCATACCATGTAGTTCTCTCAAAGTTACCTTTACTTTGGTTGCCCGTGTGTGTGAATTAATAAAATTCTATATTTCAGCTTAAGTGCCTGTTTAATGACGTAACAAAATGAGGAAAGTGTTGGTAGCTATTTCAATCACTACAATTTGAATATCAGAAACGAAATCCTATTGGCCATATAATGAAGTAATTCTATCTTGCCAGGGCTAAACATAAAATCATATTTGACCTTAAAAAGGTCACGAGAAGATAAACTCTTCAGTTTATTACTGCATGTGAATGCCTTAATTTCGATCATACTGTTAATAAATAGCTAATGATTTATGCCTATTCTATTTCTGATATATTTATTTAGACAAGACGCTAAATTTAACCGAACTTCCGCTAGCTACACTCTTAATGCTTTATAGCTCAATAAAAACTGCAGATCAAAAGGTGAAAATTTTAAATTTTAGTAACTATTAACATTTGACCCTCAGGTTAATCTTTAACGATATTTTAATATGAGTTTGATGCTTACACAATGCTGCCTTTAACTGCGAAGGTAATACATGATTCTTATGTTATATATATTGATGAATTGAAATTTTTTACTTAATCGATTGTTGTTAGTATAATTAATCTATACTAAATTTATAAGAAGAGTTTGTTCGGTAGTACACCCTTCTTTCTGAAACTGATGCAATGTGATAACGGGGAAATTCTTTTGTGTACGGGGATTTTTAATTAATGAAGGAAGGTAGACAGAGAAAGAAGGCACTATATAGATAGTTATTGCAATTTGTGGCAGTAATAGTTAGTATTACGGTTAACGTACGAGCAAATACGAGAAAATCACGTCAATCATTTTATCGATTTTTGTGAATACTTCGTCATAATTAACACTTTGGGCGACTGTTTGTTTGGAATTGGAATCTGTGACGTCACACGTCTGTGACGCATATTTTAAATGTAGACTATATCGATGTATAGAAATAGTCAAATTACATGGAAATGAATGAGTACTGAAACGAAATTAGCATGAAGTGCATAAAATGCACAATGTATGCTGCCTGATTGGTAGTAAAAATAGTAAAGCTCGGTTTAGTAAGTTTTTACCTGGAAGACATGGAAGACTGATCACACCTTACGTATAGATATCATGAACAACAAAAGATCTACATAATTAAGTGAAAAAAATAATAATTTCATAGTAAATATTCAGTTGAATAAACGTGAGAAATAATATTTCAAATAATAAATAATAGATTTTCAATCATGAATAATATGTTTCTAAGCGCTATCGTCGTTTAAGTAATGATTTATAAAATAAAACATAACACACTTTATTACATTTTAATCAAGAATAAATGTATTTCAATTAAGTATTGATATTATTGTATATAATATTTATAACGGAATCAATGGGTAGGTTAGTTCAAAATAAAATGCTTTATGCTCCACAAATAATGGTTACGTGTCGTTAGATATCAATTACTAAACTGCGTTGCTGAATACTCTCGTAGCGTTTGCATTGAGGCTTTGTGGTATGAATAACAAACCGTAGTGGTAGTGAATGCTACGATTGCTACGGCGTAGATATGGTTGATTTGGTACGACAAATGTATATGTGATGAAAATAACATTATAAAAATGCTAAATATTCGAAAAATTATTTTTAAATTCAACACTCAGAAAACCCTATAGAAGTGGCGTTTAACGCATTTATTGGCCAATGTCCAGGCTATAAAACTAATCCGGGATTTCTCGTGAGATAGATGTGTAAATAATTGAATTATTATTCATGGAAAATCCTTATTAATCAGTTTACATCATTTTCTGTTAGCAATAATTTTTCCAGTTATCCACTTTGTGCAAACAAGATTACGCCGAACTTACGATTTCGTTGGAAAAAAAATCTTTTTAATACAATTTGTGATTAAAGAGAGATTAACCTGCTTCGTGAACGTGTCTTCAAATAGCTATTTAATGTTTTATCACTACTTTTACTCAGGTAACATGTATTGAATGACAAGATTTATAAACAAATTTCAGCTTAGAAATCAATTTGGAGATAATTTTGCGTCTGTAGTTGTGTAATACATGCGAGCAAACCGGAAAACTCCAGTTCGCGCTGTCAGCAGTCATATAAATGGAAACGCAACATCGTAAGAGTTAAAAAATATTCTGTAAGAACACTTCATTGATAGGTGCGCAACGTGTATTAATGTTAGGTGTTAGTTACATCAAATGTATCTAAATGGATCTAAAGATATTTTGCATTTAAAATGCACTACTTGTATCAAAAGTTTATTCAGATTTTAACAATAGTAAGAACATTATAAGTGCTTATAAAATTCATCTCTTCCTCTACCTACATAAATGAATATTTGAAGTTCGGATTTTTTTTTGAGCTTGTTCTTTCAACTGGTAAATGCAATTATAGAAATACGAGCCGGTTTACACTCAAAAAAAGTGGGACTATCATGCACTACACCGCTCGTTTGAGACATAAGATGTAGTAATACATTGATAGATTTGACTGTTATGAACTTAATATGATTGTAATACAATTTTCCACAACATAACATAAATTTATTTAATTTACAATCCCGATTCGACATATATATACACACCTCAAAAAAACAACGGAATAAAAACAAAAATTTCGCTCGATTTCTCGTGACGTTATAAATCCGTTTAATATATGCGAGGAAAGTGCTAAAATGCTCTTTATTTAGTTTAATTGTAGTATAAAATTTATGTTATCGGTATTGACAATTGACAGATGTATTTGTAGAGGCTAAATGTGAATGACCCCAGCGCGAGCGGCGCTATTAAGGAATGAAGTTCACAAGAAAACTCAAATACTGAGAAATATACTGGTGTAAAACAATTGAATGATATGTTTACAGTTTGGATATTCTTTGTTACATACGGTTCGGCTATGGCCTATGGCTCTTAGAGTATTCCATTTGTTTTCTGACTGTCACTTATACAGCTAAAATAGCTTATTTAGTGGCTTTTAAATACGATGCCTATCTAATATAATTTAAATAAAATGTCAATTTACTGTATCATAAAGTGCTCAGTAAAAACAAAAATCCGGAAGAAGCTCGCGGGTTAGTAGCGCGCAATAAAACATAATATGAGAAACAATAATTCTTTATGTGTAACAAGGTCTGCAATAAATTAATAGAAAACAAATAAAACTAAATGTTTTTCCATGTTTTGCCCACGGAAGCTCTTGACCCTATTATTAAAAATGTGTTCGCTAAAATATTCACCATAACAACACTTTGATAATTTAAAAACAAGCACTTAACTAATATAATCTAAATAGGCCAAAACCTAATGGGTAATGAGGAAAATGTGGAAAAATTGCCGTGCTTTATCTCACAAACCTAATTGTTGAATGAAATGCACAGTATTTTTTTATTTTTAATTACTCAATTTTAGTTTTGCCGAGCTGACAGCTAAGCCTCGATATTCTTGAATAACGAATAATGAAACACTCTTGTAGATTTTACATATTATGTGAAATGAAACTTGGACGTGTTTTCGTAAGTGAATTAACGGTAAGTCATAAAAGGGAATTAGGCTGCACACGATACCAAATATAAGGAAACCTCAGTGTATTAATAAATTCGGGGACGTAATCAAACAAACTAATTTTAACTTTCTTATTGTATCACATTTGTAAAAATAAACAGGATTACTTGTCGCGCCCTACTCAATGATTCAACCCTGGCTTTGATGTATGATCGGTTAGGGTTGCCACGAATTTATCCTCATTTTTCATAAAGCAACATTACAGTTTTAGCACATATACAAACTCCTTGATCATTTTTTAGTTAAAAAAAGGATTATTTTATTCACATGTACAGCAATTCGGTCCATCGCTAACGCCTATTAAACTTAACGAATATATGAGAAGCTTTTCCGGTTTCCCTACCCAAAGGATAAAAACGGGAATCCCTATTACGTAGGCTTCGTTGTCCGTCTATCATCGGACCTACAAGCTGTTCTCTTTAACCGTGATAGTTAGATCGTTGATATTTTCACAGATTGTGTATTTCTGTTGCCACTAAAAATAATACTAAAGTAATGGTTTTTATTATTATTCAGTACCAGTACTCCGTGTGTATATCACCCATTTTGTTGCAAAGCATTTTTTTACAGATATGAAATCAATATTACATCGTTATTGTAGCATTAACAGATGAATCTTTATAAAGTAAGCGAGCCGAAAGTTCTCCTGATCTTAAGTGATACCACCCTCAATAGCCACTCATAATGGAGGAGGGCTTTCAGATGACGATACGCTCTTAAGCAGATGTACATACAACCCTAACTTATACATGGATGTCATATTTTGTCTTGATAATACGGCCATCAATTAAACTTTATTTAAAGTATTTCAAGCAGTTTTAGGTCAATTGAAAATTAATGTTAAAATGAAGAATAAAATAGGAGTTTTTTGTATAAAAATGTATTTATATGCAACAAAATTATTCCGTGCTAAAGCCGTGGACAATCAGTTACAAATGTATGTGTACGCGTCTTAAAGGATGACGGATGATCGAAAACAAATATTATTTGCATGAATCTGCGTCGATTTGTTTAATGTGATAAGGAAAGCGATTTGTTTGTACTTTCACAGGTTGCTTATGAACAGAGGCATCGATCCTCTGTCGCGGCATCCGGGTCATTCCTCTGTTTGCCTCTTGAATTCCTCTGTGACAAGTTAATCTTGACATCCTAATTTGTTAGGCGCCACCTTGCTTCAGGTCAAAAACCCCACCTGGAACCGAATTGCTCCCAATCCTTGCCAACCTCATTCTTATAGTAGGATGCATTATTCATAATTAATTTTACAAAAGTAAATACTGAAAATATTGTAATATTGCTCACATACCATTTTTTTAAATTTTATCTGAATGTGGCTCTAATATATTAAATATTGATGAGGGACTTGGATTATGCTTTTAGTCTTACATAAAAAACCCCTCTCTTGACCTATGTAAAAAACAAAGTCACTAAGATAAGTTAATTCTTTGAACAAAGTATTTTTATTCATTTGTTTCTAGAAAACTTTATATTTATCAATATTCAAGGATTCTTTTTGTAAGGTAAACATGGAACGAGGTTGGTTTTTTTAGAAGTTTCTGTTCCATATTTACGGCTATTAAGGATCATGAAGGTTTTCCTTGATCATTTTCTTTTAGAATTGAACATGAAGCCATGTTTATCTTAATGAATAGTGACTAATCAGACGTCTCTTTCAGTATAAATAAACGCGTTGTTCGTTTCATGACCGTAATCTCATCAAAAGGATTAGTTTCTTTGGTCATACGCGTTAAACTCAGAAACTAGTATGAATAAAAAAAATTTATAGAACAAAACAAAATTATATTTATATTTTTAAATTTGTTTATGACAAATATGTTTCCTTTCTTATGTATGTAACAAAAAAAAAACAGTTCTTTTTTATACAGACGAAGTTGCAAACGGTGAAGATCATTCAAGGCAATTTCATGGGTTCGACTCCCAACGAAACAATCACTTTTGGCAACTGATCACCTAGGCACTAATAATTTTAAATCATTTCGGACTGATGCAAATACAAACAAATTATTCCAGTTTTGAAATATCAATCTTGATTATATAAAAGGCTTACTAACATATTTTCGTAATCGTCCACAGGATGAGATTAATGTAGCGTGTGTAAACACGTGTGAATGTGGATCCTCAGATATTGAAATGATCGATGCAAAGTAAAACTGTTATATCGAACAAACGCTGATGTTTTTACATAATTTGCTACTTGGATACTCACTGCCTTCGCTGGCCCAGCAAAAAATATCATGGACTCCGATACCTCCGTCACTTCATGTCCTTTTCCTCCTTTTTTCCTATTTGACATTTTTTATTACAGATTTGATTACAGACACAACAATGCAATAGCTGAAGGTCTCATAATGCGCATGCACATTTTATATAGAATAAAATTTGCAATAAATTGTTTATTATATCATTTAGAATACAAAATTTATGTAATTTAACACGTTTTTATAATGTTATATTCTTCATTGTTCAATCATACAGCATCATAAATTATGAAATTTTATTTAATTTTTTTGGGTAACTGTTATCCAAAAGCCACACATTCTTTGAAATGAACGTAGCCGAACTGATTATTTTATTTATATTTTACTATCAGTAAATATCAAGGAATAGAAAATATATTTTATAAAACCTTGTTAAGCGTTGACTCCGATAAGCCAATAAAGCTTCTAATCGACAGAGACAGACTTAAATTCAAAATCTTCGCTTTGCTCAACAGTTGATGGCCTTTTCTCTAAATAAAACCCACCTTTAAATCACTATTATTATTGTTAATGTATTAAGGTTTAATTTAAGTTTACCTGTATACAGGTTTTAGAAAAGATCTTGTAATACAAAATGATATTTTTAATCGAAACAAAATATTAAGCTAGCAATTTTATTTGAATGCTAAACCGTGGCACACTAGTTGAACTTCAATAAAATTCTTTCAAATTTCTACAGAACGGTTTACAGCACTTAAACATCTTATAGACAGATTTGTTAAAATGTTAACACACACATCTAATTTAAACATGTCAAACCCTAGTTAAATGACACAATAGGAAAGACGACAAAGAAAATGATTCTTTAATTAAACTGTTAAGTCAACCCACCTAACTCCTTAAAACAAAAGTACCTACAATACATCCCTGTTGACACGTGTATAAGTGATTGTCTAGACTTCGAATAAAAACGATTTATATAGCACCCAGATGAAGTTTGAAATTTATTTCCTCTAATGACACTCGAGAACTCTCTTTCAATTTCGTGTAAATAGCCGGGGTGGGAGATTAGTAAGGGGTTAGTTGTGAACACGAGTTAGTATAAATAGCTAAGTATCGGTTAAAACACGTGCTAACGTGCACGTTCCTAGAGGATCGATGATGAAATAAAGCTTTAAGAATATTATACCGTAACCAGAGTCGTCTACTAAAGGATAATAATGAAATGAAACTGAGCTACCAAATTTAATACTCTTTAGTACTTAAGATCTTGGAAGTTAGTATAGTGCAAGGAGACATTCATTAGTTTCTATTACATTTATTGTGAACCGTTTTAAATGTTATATTTAACATTACAATTGCGGTATATACTAATATATACCGCATACTATATATAACGCCTTAAAAAAGAGACATATGGACGCCATTACATATAAATACTTATATTTTGGTTATAATATTACAACTAAGACATAATGTGGCTGGCTTTTTGTAGAACTATTAAGAGAAACATTTTCATCATACATTACATACAATAAATACAACTGTAGCGCACACCAGAACACAGATGGTAGTTTTTTTTTACCTACTTGACATATTGGATAACACATTTTTTTTAATGTGTGTTATTCCTATGTATAAGCTGTTAATTTATTTCCATTCAGCATCATTACTTTTTATACGAAAGAGTAACAAATCTCCATAGATATCTTACAAACTACCGTTTATAACATTAGTAGGATCTTACAGTAGGAATACATATATATTAAGCAATAAGTTCTTCAAAGAATGCGGAAATACGAGTTATACCAACCCTTTAGCATTTGTTTTTTCAATCGCCTGCTTCGAATTCGATCCATTACATCTGGATTTTGTAAATGTAACATCAAACTGGCATTGAGAAATAAGCAATAGTCAAATTTTTATGAAAATTTCTTTTTCGAATGTAAACACCAATTTGTAACATGCTAAAAATTTAAATTTTTATTCGCAAAGTGAAGTTTAATGTCGATATGGTTTTGTAGTAATCACTGATATCTAAACGGATTTTTTAAAATCACATTAATTAATGATATACTTAACACTTTCGTAAATCCATAAACAATAACTGTTCGAATACAGACAAAAAGTAGTATAATTAAAATCATTTGTTAAGCTTTTTGTTAAGTTAGACTTCCTTAATTTACGCACTGTTAAATGAATAGTAAAAATGAGTCACTTTAAGAGAAGTTAGTGCTTATTATTGGAACAACTAATTCAACAAGCTAAACTAAGCTAACATTGCATGATGATACACGTTGTAATTTGTTATTAGGGATTTTGAAACATTTTATGTATTCCGAGTTGCGCACCTACACTATAATACAATATTCATAATTTATTTTGTGCCTTCCGTGATAAAAGAAGCCATATTTTTAATTTCAATCGATGTTTAAATATATAACAATACTAACCGGAAATTACATATTATAGGAAAAAAAAATCCATTGGTGTGCAAAAAATTCTCGTATAGCAAGCATTTCCAGTCTATTGTCTAAGAAAAGTATTTCTGAGCGCAAGTAACGTTAATTTTAAGCTTAAAATTAGTGTGAGAAAATTTAGTTAGTTCTTCAAAAACAATGAAAGCAATGATTTATGTTCAATGCGCTGAACAACAGATATTAATTAAACACGAAAATTGGTGATAACGGAAGTTATAAGTGAGGTTCCAGGGTCTAAGTCTATGACACGCTAGGCACACTAAGACCATTGGAGACTTTTAGAGAGTACGCATTGAATTCTATAAATACATAACATAAAAAAGTTTGTAAGCAATTGAACTTAATGCGACCTTCATTTGTTTGGTCTAGTATTTCTTCAATTCCATGTATTTTCTTGTGTTTTATCACATTATATTGTATTTCCGCTGAGATCCAAATACGTATTGTTGTTGTAATTATATTTTAGTCGATTTTTCTTGGCCTGATGTGCAGTGCATATCATCACGAGGTTCCAGAAGATTATCGAATATCAGACTTTTTGTAAAAACAAATCAGTTTATTTAAAGAAATATATAAAGAAATATACCGCCAAGTCAAGTCGGAATGAACCGTAGTTATCAGGTCAATCAATATAGTGCTGAAATGCATCTAATATTGCTACTCGAAGTTTCTCGGAAAAATGAGAATAGCTTTCCTCAACAAGTTACGTAATAAAGCGCAGTTTGTTATAAAAACTATGTTCATACAGAATTATTAACCTTATCCCAGTCCATAATATAATATCATGCTTTGATTAAACAGAATACTGATAGATCTCATTTTTTGCTATCATATACACTATGTCAGGAATAACTCAATACTATTCAACGTGGAAATCGAGGAATATTATTGCTTTTGTTTTGAAACGTATGAATGAGTCATACTTCGTGAAATTCAGGTCAGCCGTGGCCTCGAGGAAGGTCAAAACACTCCTGGTGTATTATAGGCGCACGGTGCATTTCTATATAATTTGCATCTCTACCAATAGTTGTTAAGCATTAATAGCAATGGTCAAATCTAATCTTTCGTCTGAGGTAGTTTAAACTCCCACAGAATATTGTTAAGTTTATTTGTTTTTATTGCGACCTCTATAATATATTTTATTAATATCTCTGCTGATTATCCCAACTGTAACATGTAAGAATCTAATTATGATCGTAATAGTATTACGTTGAACCAGATTATTCCGTGTTTACTACACGGAATTACAATTTACAAGACTTGTAACAACGATTTCATTTGTTTTAATTGTGATAAAATATGTTCAATCGTCTTAGTAATAATGAATTACAGTAAGAAGGAATATTAAAAGGCTGTGTACTACTAGTATTGGCAGTAAAGCGTTACACAATTATTCATATACCTTATTTATTGTAAAATGCGACTAGTGACAAGTATTTTTATTTCATTAAAACATATTTGACAATGTCAATTTACAATGTTCTTGCCAACATGTGCCAACAGCTGCTCCTCATACTGCTAATTGTCATGAAACTAATGTCTCGAATATCTTTTGAACACAGGTTGAACTTTCACGGTCGCCATTTCAATAACACTATTTCATTGTCAGGTTTAGATATTGTTTACATTGATATATTTAGCTAGGTATACATTATTATTTAGAGTATATATCGCATAAGGTATCGTTGCT
Source organism: Pontia daplidice (assembly GCA_963693355.1). Lineage (NCBI taxonomy): Eukaryota > Metazoa > Arthropoda > Insecta > Lepidoptera > Pieridae > Pontia > Pontia daplidice. The sequence goes on from CAVNZL010000004.1 coordinate 1,228,246, forward strand.
TTAAAACGTGTACGACGTTACTAAATAATTTGTGTTAGCTGGAGATGGCCGGAACTAAAGCTCATTACGGGCGAATAAAAAGTTACATTATGGACTTTTACATGATTATAGTGCAAAAATATTATAATTTAAATAATCGTACACACTCAGGATCTAAAATTGCACTTTTGTTTCATCAATCGAGGAAATAAATCTGTTTAGATTCTATAACAAATTAACGAAAACCAATGAAATCTGAACGTAAACTCGTAATTTAATTTACACTAACTTTATTATAGCTTAAATGCTTATCTTACATTTTAAAGATTGTGTTTTGTTTTTTAAGTAAATAAATAATTCATACAACTATACAAGAGAAGAAATTTAAGAAAATTTCTTCTTTGATTTTAGATCGTCTTATGTTTGTATATGCACCGACTATATCCAATTGCACATCCTGTCCCCACAAATACTAACTTAATTAAAGACATAAAGGCTTTGTCCATATACAAAGGGCCTTGGCCTGTGCATCCTGTATGAAAGACATAATTATTAGCATAATAATTTAGGCTTGTTTGCCGGAATAAGGAATGTCCAGCCGTCGTCTGGAGCTATCACTCAAGCGATGTTTGTCATTTGAATCGTAAACATACCCTATTCATATGCATTTGGCTTACCCCAAATGTGTCCGGTAAGTGTTTCACGGCGATTTGGCTTAATGTAATTTGTTATAATACAATTGATCATATTTACATTTTTGTTTAAAAAAAACTTTTATAAATACCATAGCTGAGATATTTTTTTTGTTTTTAGATTACTTTACACCTAATGCATATATGAAGCTAAAATTGACTGGAAAGATGGATTCATAACTATGGTAGATCGGTGGGACCATGATGAAATGTGAGTAATAGTGCTCATAAGTTACGTTTCTTCATTTATGATTTAAATTACATAATAGCAAAACATATTTTAATTACACTTATACTACAGAAACGATCATTAAATTCTGTTTTTTTTTTGTTTCGGTACTGTCTGAATTTGGTTTATTTTTTTAAAGTTAATGGTAATTTAAATTTATGGCAAATTACCTAATAAGCACATTAAATACTAAAGTTATACAGTTTTTAGTGTTCTGGGTTCAGTCCCCGCCCCACAATTGTTTTACGACGTATGTACTCGGAGACGGATAGTAGTCGCCGGTACTTGATTTCGAATTCTTGAGAACGGCATCCGGCGCGGCGCGAGTGCAACTGGACGCACGCCAAGTATGCGCACACGCAGCTAACATTGTATGGAATCTGCCACTGAGTTGGGATATTGTACTTAAAAACTTTGTGACGTATTTTGGAACCATGATGTGTAAATTACATTTTATTATTGTTCTATTATTAACTACTGTTAGCGTTACCTATACTACCGTTTACTATATATATACTATCGAATAATAATATGAAATGTTCGTTACTAGTAAGACACTGTTGCTCGGTCTTTTAAATAATCTTCGTGTTTTAAAAAAAAAAGTTCTAAAAAACGAAAAAACTTTAAAATAAAAAAGATTCCTTCTCCACAGATTAAACATCTATTGCCATGTCTTTACAAATCAGTCAGTAGACTCGGCCGGTCGCTACAGACGGCGCCATGTCTATAATTTATTATCTCTATCACCACTTCCGATAAAATAAAACATCACTTCTAACAATAAATGTAGAAATAATTTATAGAGTGGTTTTTAAATTACTTACGCAATACTTTTTGAAATACACGAAAATGCGATCGCATATTCTTATTTTATAATTACGCTGATTGTAATATTTTTCTTTTCTCATTTTTATTTACGCAGTGTCAACTCAGTGGTTAGTTAGTTAGTAATTCTGGAGTTGTTCGTTAAAGTCCCAACTGTGCTCCTATATAACATGCTCGTGAAGAAGAAACAACATCGCGAGGAAAATACACACGCGTCTGTATTTGTACGCATAAGAAAAAAATATGTTTAAGATATTCGAGTCAAATCACAATCAAAGCAAAATTTAAAACCATTAAAACCATAAAAATGCGTACCTCTGTACGTGTATTGTTTGTAAACAGAAAACGCAAAATGTTTTCAATAAAATTACGCAAGAAGCCAAGATTTTCGTGATTTTCCGTACGATATTTTCCTACGCATAATCAAGATCAACATACGAGAAACTTTACGATCTGTTATGATTAGTTTAGCCCACTTCTGAAAATCCCGCTAGATATAGGTCGTAGTATGCTAGGTGCAAGTTACGCTTTGAAATCGATATTATTCTTTCTATGTATAAGTATAAAACTGTCAAAAACTAAAAGCAAATATCGTTTGGTGTTATTTGGCTTAATTTTTCTTTCTGTTTTGAAAATTATCAGTGCCGGCTCAGTGACCACAGCACGCTTTTCTGATAGAATCGCGTGCATTCTTTTCAGATGCTAAAGTAAGATTTTAGTGGTACATTGTAGAATGAAAATAAGAAATATATGAAAATTAAACACATATATTATATATATTGACGAAAACGTCTTTTTGGCTTCACACAAAATCTGTAAATATTTTGTTTTTACTATATGTGAAGCTGTACCTCTATCTGCTACATCTATATGTAGACTTCGTTCAAAGAATAATAATGAATTGTTAATTGTAAATTGATTACTTGATTGATTACCTACTTAAACCAGATAGTAGGAGTAAAATGCGCCATAAATCGGATATAATGCATCTCTTACAAATACTATAAATGAAAGTAGGCTAGCAAAAGAATTAATTTTAAAAAACCCGTCCAAAATTTATAGAGAACGGTGTAAGTAAATCGCCGATGTACTAATTTCCATCTCAAATAATATTTTCAACGCCTCAAATAATGTGGAACGTTTGAATTTAGGATATTTAAATACAAACAAATATCATTTATATTGATAGCTTTTTCATTATGTTTCACCTATATACAAATCTATATTTGTATATAGGTGAAAATTTTCCGGCAAACATTTATATCTTTTTATTGCAGCTAGAGACGAAAGAGATAGTGAAAGAGTGCTATTAGACTGATTTAGTTTATTTAAATAATAATATTTCAATTCAAATCAAAACCGTCAATTTCGTTTGACAGTACAGATATATACGAATATAAAGTAAAAATGTAGTACTTAGTAAATCGTATGCTACTAGAGCATACATGTAAAATAGACTTTAAGCTATAGATCATAGACCATGTACACAAACCGACAGACTCAGTGGTTACTTTTTACCGGTATTGGTTACTTTCTCAACTTTTTAGGTTTGTAGTGAAAATCAATGGTCATAGGTCATAGGCAAAATACTGGGAATTAAAACCCCACAAAGAGATGAGCAAACTTAATATACATATCATTTCTGCGTATAATTCATATTATTTCATTATTTCAATTAAATAACGTTGAGCATACTATTTGTAATCTCAACTGTGGTTTATATCATTTACATATTACTTTGAACTTATATCTCCACGGTGTATACTTATGTAATTAGTTATTTGTTAAGAATGCGAGTTAAAACGAAATAGAACGACCCTTTTTCGCAATTTCCGTATGGTTGGTGCCAGAGAATGTTTAAAAGAAGCAAAATTTAATTAAAACCACGATGGACGAGTTAGAAGAAAGAAAATGGCTGACAACCGACTTATGCGAATTTTTACCAATCAAATAGATCGGCCCTTTTTATGTAATGCTCATTTAAAAAAGAATAATTAAACGATACGTAATACATCTGAAAGTTAATTTTATAACAAATATTAAGAACATTGAATATCTTATCTTATTAATCCTCTTATAAGGAAACTAAAAAAGTAAAGTAAAGTAAGTAAAGTAAAACAGGAAATGTTAAGGTAAAATTCGTGGTAAACCGATCAAATTAAGATCGCATTAAATACATTCACATGAAATAGTGGTTTCGCGCAGGATGACAAAGAGAATCGAACCAAGCAAAGAATGCCAACTATTACCACTCAGCAGCGGTTAAGAGGGAATAAGAATAAGAATAAGAATAATTAATAATAATAAGAGGGAATACAAATATTGTGAAATCGGTGAAAAGTAGGCCGGATGATCAATTCACACCTTTGGTTAAATTTAAATATTAAAGGTTTAAAAATAAAAATATCTCGTTCATTCATAAAAAAGGTCCATTATTGTGAAGATTTGTGGACATTACATAACACATTTGACAGCGTAGATGGCATACAACGATTTTCTACAAGCAGATGCGTTAGTTAAAAAGTATTAATAAGATGTTTTGTGACAAGTCATGGTTTTACGATTATTTGTACTGCGATCGTATTAGTAGATAGTAGTAATAAATACAGTATTTTTTTGGAAAAAATTCTCATTTTGGAACGAAGTGGACAGTTCTGTTTATTAATCTATGCTCACATGAAACTATCAGCATGATCATTATGGGTTCTGCACGATTTCCTCCACGTGAAAGCCGAACTTTAATGTCCTATTAAATTTATTGCTCCGGTTGACGAGTGTCACTACGTCGCACATAATTTCATAACGTCATTGGAAACTCTACTAAAAAATACTAATGCATTCTAAAGAAACGTTCATTAGAAGACCGTTATAACTCTAGTTAGATAAGTTGAGATTTTGATTTACTTATTTCAAGGAATCTTTCCTACAGATATGTTCTTGCTTATTTCCATTTATTGTGGATTGAATAAGTTATTACTTATAATAACACACTAATATCAGGTATTGAATTAACCTATCGCTAAATATATTTATTTATTTAGATTACACCACGTATAATCAGTTGACATATTAATATAAACAAAGAAAACAAAAAACCGTCTATCCAATCAACCGACGAAAACTGTGATATGTATATAGACATAGATACAACAATTAGAAATAGTTAAAATTAAAACTACCACAATATAACATATAAACAACGTATACACAAACAAAGCAACGAAAATTAGAGATTATACCTTCACCAGCCCCGATAGAGCATCAAGAATTTTTATTTTATAAATCCTTATGCTATCGCCAAATACGTCAACATCGTTAGCAGATAGAGCAAAACCTTCGTATCCAACCATGAGGTTGTATAATACGAAGTGTTGTTTTTATATCAATTAAAGACAACAACTGAGGACAGCCTAATAAGAAATACTTTGAAGGAGTAGGTGAAGTGAGTAGAAGGGTGTGTTGCAGATCGAAATATATATTAAGTGCAACGAAAGCTTTAATTAAAGGGATTTTAGTGTTTTCTAGACTGTTCTGTAGTATTTTTATAAAAATTGAACCGTACTGAACTGTAGCAAGGCTATTATCATAATCAAGTTGTTTATAATCGAAGAAATCTTAAAAAATATATCTCATAGACATCCGCAATTAGTAATGCGAATCTCAATGACGCTTCCGAATGTTAAAGAATGTTTTTCCGCGCGGAAGTGAAATTTTGTTTTGAAAAAGTTACCTTGGAATCGGCTGTCCGCACCAGTTGTGAATCACATGAGTTATTTGAAATATATGATTAAGTATCGCGTTAGAATAGGAAATTCAAGAGATATTGCTAACTCTAGCTTTTATTTAAGTCAAATTACAAACGTTACGAATAGGAGAGTTGACTCAAGATTATTACTACCTATTGAGATATCAACTAATTAATCAATAATTGGGAAGCTGTGTGAATATGCGAAAATTTTTCCCTTGAAACGAAACGACAAAGAGCACTTCAAAGGAATGTATATTCAATGTCTATTTCACGTTTTATGCGTCACGATTGCAAACAATATTTCTATACAAATTGGACATTGCACCTGTCTCTACTTAATCATGGCACGAAGCTTTACACAAATATTAGTTAATTTATTCGAAGAAATGTGATTAAGAATCGAAGTGAAGCAAAATATTTCCCTCAATAACTGAGTCACCCATTCGTAGAAGTTTAAAATACGTGAAATCCGAGGCTCAACCTTCACTAAACTATTGGCAATGTGACGAAGTGTCAGATATATACAATATCTTCACTATATTTAATATTGAATGTCTTTGGTCTGTTTGTAATTTTACATAATTTATAACATTGCCCAAAATGTTCTGTAAATCAAACAGTTTAAGGAATTAAAAATATTTCGTAATTCCTATTAAAATACAGACAAGTTACACCTATATTATAATAGGAATATTTATTGATTTTTTTTATAATAGTTTGAAAAGTGTCAAATCAGTTTCGTGACATTACTCCCGAGACAAAATTTACGTCTAAATTTAGTATTTTATATTAATATAAATTCAATATTTAAAATTATAGAATTGTGTAACGATTTGTATAATGTCTTGTTAAATTATATAATTCTATTCAGTCGTGATCAGAGGAATTATTTGTTTAGACGGACAATGAACACGATAATCTAATTAACGTAGTGAAAATAGAGTAGCATTGACAGAAGTAGATGAATGCTAGATCATATTCTAGGCCGTTTGCCGTTTGATTTTAAGTACTGTTTTTATAGAGTTATAAACTCACTGTATTCATTTTCAAAGTTTATAGGCTTGGAGTGGCAGAGCTTTAGATAAATATTCGTCCTTGTATATTCGAATAGACACGGCCTATTGAAATTGGATTTCTATAGGTATTCTATAATATTTAACGCCCTACAAAATAATAATAATTTATTTGTATGTGGCAATCTTGACTATAATAATATTGTTAATATTTATTATTGATTCTGATGAACAGGTCCAAAACCTAAAGTAATTTCAGTCGTATCGTTTTTTGTTGATTGTTTTTAATTTAATAATAAAGACCAAACAAATTAAGTTTTTAATAATAATAATATTTATATCTATTTCATAGTGAACCTTGAAAGAAATCAACCTTGCGTAAGATTTAATAGTAGGCTATTAAAATAAATAGTACCACCTGTTCAGTGTTAGCTGTTAAGCATATAGTTGGCCCTTTCAAAAATATAAAATCTTTTATAGATACTACAATTTGTACAACCTTCAAGTGCATGTCATGATTACGCCAAGTTGTACTTCCAGTACTCTGACACATTTTAGGCGATTTAGATTGATAGATCTTTAAACATTACAAAGAAAATATTGATTTTGATATTTTATTTACAATACTTACTTTGCTAAAACAAACAAGAAAATTTTTAATTTAATTTTTTTATAAGAAAATAAACGGGTACGGTAACTGAATTCAAGTTTTAAGTCTTCACTTACTTCAGTGATATTTTAAGGCGTCGCGTCGTAATAAAAGGTCACTTCGACACGCATTTAGAAGATATGCCAACATATCCCTATCGGAGCAAAGTTTGTGGGCATTTAAATTCACGTTAAACATTTGCAACATTGTGGGATCCATAAAGTAATATTATTCAATAGTCGATATTAATATATTAATTTATAAAAAGCTTTGAAGTTAAAATCTAAATGCCGATAAAGTTAAAGAAGTCGTTTGACAATCTTAAATATTTCGAACTTTGTTATTGTCATAGTCAGCTGCCAGGTGAGGTTATCGGTTAATTCGAGTTGTTATTAATATAGGCACCATTTGGTACAGAGCTCATCAACTCAGTTCGATTGAGTGGTTCAACCAGATGGATGCCTATAGTTAAACAATTGCAAAACTATACGACGACGTCAGCATGGCTGGCGTCACTCCTATATACATCTTAAAAACAACTCTTTGATTAACAACCCTCCCCCATCTTTCTTATGTTCTTACCGGCCTCACTTGGCCACAACTGGGTTCTTCAAATTCATAAACACCACTTCAGTCTCGGATATAAGAATGCTATTAGAAGTGGACATTCCGAGTTGTTAATTATTCCTTAAACTACAACATTTACTAACTCGAATTCATAACAAGACGTAATTTAATCAAACGTTGCCACGATTTTAATGCAATACAATAATATTTACATCGATTCGAGGTTATTACATAACCACCAACATACATACATTGGGTTAGGTTGGGTATAAACTCATGCGGAATTTATTACAAAAATAATTTAAAAACAATAGTGCATTTCTTTCTTTTACCCAGAACAACAACTATAGTTGCCGCAGCTAACACGAAATGAATATATATAGATACCAGAATAGAAACGGTAGTTTTCGAAAACATAATAATTAAAGGTTAGGTGCACTCGGTTTTATGGGAGTAAGTGTGGCTAAAATTGTATCATATTCATTCTCTCAATAAAAAGTTTTAAATTAAGAATAAATCAGTACCTAAATGTAAAAAGATAAAATGATTGATATGATCAGTGTATATTTTTCGTTTTAAATGCAACGTTATATGATCTACGAGAACGATTATATATTTAATAGGCGATCATTATTTCATTCTAGAAACAAGGACTTTTCGATCGATTACTAATCTCTCTACGACACCTCTAGGCCATTATGGAAGGCCAGAACTATATTTGAAAATTATATTTTTAAACATCCGTTTGGGACATTCACGATATTTCTTAACACAATCAGTATGTAGATGTTTGTCACAGAGTTATCTTATCACCTGATGTTGAGTCCTCTATCTCATCGAACGCTGTTCGTAGAGGCAACATTCTGAGGATGCTCCGGCGTCGAGGCAAACCGTGCATCGAGTGTTTCTAGGTTTTTTTTTGCGGAGTATTGGGACTATTAGGGTTTTTTTCAATATCTCATCATTCATGTATATGTTCCAACCCTTATTTAGTGGTTGCATTTTCCCTCGCATAATGATCGTACGATAAAATTACCCAACGCAACGCATTTGGATTGGCTACCGTATAAAATGTTTTTTTTTTTATAATTGGCCATGGGAATTTATCGTCACAAAAATGAGTACATATAATATTTGTATAGTTTCTACCCTATTAATTATTATGTGCGTAGGACGAACGTAGACGTTCAGGTAACAAATTGCTTCTAATTAATATAATTTATTATTAAATAGGAAATGTGTAATATGCATATTTAACATTTATCATATCTTAAATTACACAAATAATATATACTTTAAAACCAGAAGTGACAAATGAATAAAAAAAAACAATTAATACCACTGTATTTTCAAATCATACTAAAGTTTAGTCATGTCAAATCCCAACAAGATTTTGGGTATTTAAAAGCCTTAACTTTCAAACAATTACGCAAAGAAACACACTACACTAGATATGACCGAACCAACATTCTTTCTATTTTCTTTCAAAGTTCGGTGGGGATCGAAACTACTCAGCATAATTTTTACTTAAATTATAATATGCAATCTTAACTAAACTTTCGATACGTTTCTGCTAGCAGTAGAACTCCATACTATAACGTTCTAAATGCCCTTAGTTATGCAGTATCGTCACTGATATCGGTGATATCTAAATGTTGACGACTTGGTTAACAGCTTAACCAACATAAGTGTGCTTAATGCTAAATGCGTTATTGCACACTTTTACTGTAACATTTTTGACAAAAGTACAATGACCCAATACACCACTAGAGTGACACCTTCCATGTTATTAGATAAAGGGTCCTCACCGTATGGTTAATAAACTCTGGGGTGTTGAATCTCGACTCCGAGTATCTATAATTACTTCGAGAAAGGTTGTTCATACTGTTGTATAATCAATGAAACACAGAAACGTGTCACTCCCATTTCCCAAGTACCGGAACTTTCTACATGCGTAACATGATTGAATTTAATAATATTTAGATTAATGAGTTTATTCGTAATCAATTTAAGTTTAAACACTTATCAAGGTGGAAAGCAAACTACAAGCCTTTAATCTATGGAAAAATCAAAAGATCAACGACCCGTTTAGAAAATTAAAATATACTTTCTACAATATTTACATCAAGTACTTTGTTTTATGAAATACTGCCATTTTGTTGTTTATCCAAATTTTGGTTTAAATAATGTTTGGTGTTAGTAAAATTAATTTTAATTTAGGGATCATTAAACATTCATTTGTATTATTTTAAAAAGTAAGCTTCAGCCAGTATTGGAATTCTGGGTGTCGACATATCAGCGACGTCCAGTTCCGCGGAAGGCAACGCTAAATTAGCCTCCAAAAAGCTCGGTGTGATTAACTGGCGCTGCAGGTGTCCGTGGACGACTGTTAGTACTACTAAGTGACCCGTAGAATTTTAGAAAGAATATCTAATAATGAGTTAATTGAAACGTATTTAATAATGATTTGAATAAATCACAAATCCAATTACGATATCAGTTATAAGAAAAACTATCTTATTTACACTTTTCGAGACCACTGACCTTTATACTTTCATACAAGTGGGAGACGGTGAGCAGGAGGGCAGCTCCTGGTACGCTAATGAGTTTCCCGAATTAATATAGAATAGAGTATCGGACACCTTGCAAATTTCATGATAAAGTTCCATAGATAATTTAAGCTTTACCTGCCAGCCCTGTGAGAGTTGTTTTTTTAATTAACCCAATCCTGCTACATCACCGTTTCTACTCTATTACGAAATTTCTACAAAATCGTAAATGCCATGTAAGTATATATGATCATTAGCAATAGTTTTTTTATTTTATATACGTACTACCTATATTATCTTTGTAGAAGAAAACTATGTTCAAATTTTCTTCGTTTAAGATGGATTTTCGTCATTCTTTTAAAACGTAACTAACGATAGCTAATATGTTACACTCATGAATTCACAGGCGAGAGAAATATTTGAATTTATTATCTGTCATATTTTTAAAAGCTTTTAAATTCTAATAATAGCCAAAGGTTAATAAAAATTGGAATTTCATCTATTTTAATACATACCGCACAGGTCGTTGACGTGAAGACTTCAATTTTTGATGAAAAAGGATTCGATCTTTCCTCTCGTCTCTCGACATGTTTGTTTGTTATATTGGAAATTTAAATTTATTTTTCAAGTCGTTAACCGCTTCGGTTTTATATTAAATATCATAGCGTAGACCGCGACTTCACTTACAAAGCTTCCTTTAATATTTGCAAAAGCGAACAGTCTTGATCCTTACACAACACACAATTTGACGGTAAGGGACGGTTTTTAAGTGTTGAAACAAATTGAATATATATTGCAGTCTTTAGACGTTATTATTAGCTACGAATAAAGCAATTTGAATTAATGACGTAGTTGACATTATGGACGATTCAGTGGAACGTTACCAAAACTTATAAAAACAAATACGCTCTGGAAATTTATACTGTTATTTTTATCCAAATCAAAATGGACTTGCATTAAGGATTAATTGTGTTTATTGACAGACTGATATATCGACAGCTTCCGTATGCAGCGCACCATAATAATTATCATTCATCTGATTATTAATAACTAACTTGTCGTGACCTGTATACCATATATATATATTAAATGATTATATATATAATCATTTTCTTGATTTTTATTTGTTTATCACTCTATTCCTTAAGACAGGGAATTAAAATTATAAACATATACATTATTTTAATTGCTATTAGCTGCTCCCGAGTACATTTCACCCAGCGGCATTGAACTTAATTGGCATTGATCTATTCTCATACTACACGTTAAGGATAACAAAGGATAAAGTTTACTTCAAAGGCCGCAAAATCATCAGTTAAAAGTATTATCCATGGACGTTTTCAACCTTCACGCGTCACTTTATGCGTCCCATAAAAAAGTTTCGCTCTCCCTGGAAGTATTCTAAATTACTTATTTACATTTAAGTTTAACGACCGTTTCAAATTAATCCTGATCCTGCCATTATAAAGTCAATGACCGAACGTTGAGATCTACTTTTCAGTTGATAAACAAACACTTGGGCTATTTTTCTTTCCGAGGGTCCACGGCTTCTTGGGGTCGATGAAACTATGGAATTTAATTTTGAATTTGGGTTAAGATTCTACAGCTGTCAACTGTACAGACATTGTACGATTTAGTGGAAAGGCTATTTATATTAATCCTAGTAAAGCCTTAAGAGGATGCGCAAACAGTTACATGCAATGTGGATTAAATTGGTACTCTAGACTTTTTAACAGGTAATAAATCAGAGAAATTTATTTTTAACACATGGCTATAACTACCTTTTTATGAACATGATTTTTAGATATACATCATTAAAATATCTATGAAATAAAAGCAGGAAAAAATATTAACCTAATTTATTCAAAAATAAATATTTTGCTATAAGCCATTTGAAGACCTAGTTGGCGTAATCGTCACCATGCCGAACAGACGGTCCCAGTTTCGATCACCGGTATAATCAAGATCTGTGTGATGAGCATTACTATTGGCTGTGATGTACTTGTTATATGTATTTCTAAAAAAGTATGTAAAGTATATGTTTAACCGCATCCAGCTTACCATGCGGCTAACCGACCGTTTGGAAAAATGTGGCCCGGTAGTAGTATATTAGTATTACTATTGTAAACCTATTCAGATATATTTTCTTTTGTTTCAATAAGGTATAGCTAAGGTGAGATATTCTAAGGTAACAGAATATAAAGATTTATATATTGTTTTCGAAGCGATTCGATGCCTCCTAAACACGAAATGAACGTTTTTTCCTAATTTTAGTCCTAATTTTAGTTTGTTTTGTCCTAATTTTAATTTAATATATTTGTAATATGTGTTTCCAAAAATTATTTGTATGAATTGTTAAGATATAATGTATGGAAGAACATACTCACGATTATCTACAGTCTACACAATCAGTATATATTTATTAGATACTTTACCTCTACCATACTTACTCCAATACTTTTTAATGAATTACATAGAACCTCTTTACGGAGACGATTAAAAAGGTTATTCACCTTTACCAAAGTTCCTTCACTCCTCAAGGAAGTTCTACATAAATTTTCTCTTTTTATTTAATTTACAAGAACTTGTAACAATATTGACTTGAACTACTTCCTGAGAAGGGTGTAGGTTCAACGAACGGAACCTTTTTAAGAGAAATGGGTTAAATTAAATTATATTCCATACATACGTTGACAGCCCCTAAAATACGATAAAACGAAAGTAAAGCTCATAATTTTTAAGAGTAAGAATTAAAAATTTATGTTCGTATGAGTCTTTAAAACGTGCTTTGTAACGCTTGTAACACGGTTTAATAGTATTTATAATATGATAACTACTAACTATTTTCATTTTAATATACAAATAATGGAACAATAAACATTTGTGACGGTTAATATTGGTTGGAAAACTATAGAAATTATGCCTACTTTTATTAAAATGAATATAAATTAAATCTTATAATCATACTAAGAACATTTTAAAACTTTATTTCTCGAGAAGTAATTTAAGTTTTCACGATTGGATTTTTTAATATTTAATAGAACTTGTATTGCCATTGTTATAATTTGGAAAGTTGAATGACCGCCTCGAGGAACCGATAGTTTAACATATTGCTGTACAACAATATTTAGTTGGAATATGTCTCTCCATTGTCTTTGTCTTTATACCTTGTTTTTTTAACTTATTTACGCCTTGTGTCGATTTTTGAAAAATTAAAACTTATAACAAAGCTAGTTTTAATATGGTCGGTAGCTGCCGTCTGATTTAGCTGAGGGTCTCAGAGTACAATCTATTGTTTTCCAGCTTTTGAAGTAATTTACTACGAAGAAATATAGATCAAATATATGAGGAAATTAGACCTTAGAATATCTAAGTTTTGTTGAGAATTTAGAAAAATATTATATTTCTATCGACGCAAGACAAAAGCCATCTTAATGGCTCAATTGAGGAATGTGAAGGCTTCTTAAATAGAAGCGAAGCCAAATAAAAGTCTACTCAAATAAAAATTATCTATTCACACGTTCACAAATAAATCCTGAGATTCCATTATGAGTTCGCACGCCAGGCTTGACACTTTCATCAGATTCCTCTTGTATCGGCACCAAGGATGAATGACCCTTATCAAAACGTTCACATTTCGAATTAAAATTTGTCTTAGACCCGTCGCGTTTATATTTACGAAACGCGCCTATAACACGTGAAAAAAATCCCTTTTTTGGTTTCGGGAAGGGCAGGATTTGGTCGAAGGATAAGGATGGGCGGGTTAGGCTTGGATGTGCTATGAAATTACAACAACTTTGGGTTTCCTGTTCACCTCGTACTTTTTCTTCGAGACGCTTTTTGAGGAAATTAACGCTTGCTGTATAGAATAGATCGTAATCGTCATGAGCCGAATCCAAGTTTACCGCATCGTCATTACTGTTTGAGGAAGACACTATAGGTAACTGCTTTTGCATTCCGCAAATTCATGTATTGATTGCATTTTAATGTCGATTGCTAGAAGATTAATAACAAAAATTTTATATAGTTTTTCGTAATTCGTCAAAATGTCAATGTTTTGCTCACAATGCACAGACTGTCAATCATGTCAACATTTATTCCTTTCTGTCAAATTTATACGCTGTGTATTTACATTATACAATCTGCTTTTTTATAAACGCAATTACATTTTAAGTAGGTATTCATAAAGAATAGACTTGATATTTTGTAGATGTAAAGTCCTTTTCACGAAAGAAGTCCCCCAGACGCAGCGCTGCAGTCGCGTGTCATAATGTTGCAATTTATGAGTTATGTACTCAGCTCTTAAATTGTATTAAAAAATAAATACTTTTTAAATATTCATTATAAACCATATTTCTTAATGTAAAAACTATGTATTTATTTCGTAACTAAAGCGAAGTTCTACCTACTTACAGAGTAAAAGATGAGAAAATATGGTAAAGAAAAGGGTTAAAGAGTTTTATTGAATAGTTGTGATCAGCGGTCATAGAAACGTCACTATCTGAAGAGTGAATGGAAACAGAATCAAATTCTGTTTCACTATCACTAGCCGTAGATATAATTATTCGGTCTATCTCTTCATCCATAAGGCCGTCATCTTTTAAATATTTCTCCTCCAAATGTTCAACATGCGTGCACTGAGCTGTCCAATCTTCCGGCCTAATAGACTCAACTTCTTTACAACTTCTTTACGCACAACGTAAAAACTGCGAATTGTTTGCCGAACAGCGCACAAATCGAACCCGTCTAAGTCGAACTTTTTCGGATGCGGGCGATTCTTCCCTGGGGTGACAATTTTTTTGGAAGTACTCGCCGCTGTTACACCTTCTTTTGTAATTCTTGATACAGTTTTCTCTGATACACCTACAATGAAATAATGAACTATTAAAGTACTGTAAACTTATATAGTATATAACTATGTAATATATAATTTATAATACTTATGTATTATGTAAAATGTATTATAATTTCAGTTACCTAGTTAGAATTTATATCATAATTCATAAAGTCCCATTTAATACAGCAAAAAATATTATCTGGTAATACTAAAAAGTACCTGTTATGACGGCTACTCTCTTCAGAACATTATTTATTGGTATTAATACACCTTGATTCTTTTGTTCCGCTTCACAGAATTCTTTCACCTTCAATATCATTTCTCGAGCCGAACTTTTTACAACTTTTGGCATTGTCAATAGTCTTTATGATGGACTAAGCTAATTAGAATCTCACAAAAATCTACAATAACAAATGAACTTGATAACATTGACGAACGACAAAATAGCCGACCTGTCAAATTTAGTTCCAATAATTACCGCGGGACTTCTTTCGTGAAACGGACTCTAACAGATTAATTTAATACTCAGTTACTTTAATATTACACATGAATGGCGCATTTTTAGACTAGCATTAATAGACGATAGACCTCTCTGCGTCATCATATGAGCCAAGTGTTGACGGATCTAAATAAGTCTCTATTGTGTAATATACTTATTTAGATTTTTTAAAGATATATTCAAGTTACATTATTGATGCCCTATCGGAGCTGGAGAAGGTATAATCTATAATTTTCTTTGCTTTGTTTGCGAATATGTCTGTTGTTTTTCGTTTTTGTTTTTAGTTTTTAGCTTAGTATAGTTTTTTATATATTATTTTTCTCTAATATAAATTATATAACGGTAGTTTTATAATTTTGGCTATTTCTAATTGTTTACATATCACAGTTTTGGTCGGTTGACTGTACTGATGCTTTTTGTTTTCCTGTTTATATTTGTATGTCAACTTACTGTATGTGGTGTAATCTTAATAAATAAAATACATATAAAGCTAATAATCCTCATTCCAAAAATATACCACGTATATATTTTTTTTTTCAAAATACCCTTTACACTTTAATTAAAGTGACAAAGTATTGTGATATAGGTAAGAAACGATTTGAGACTGTGAAAAGTGATACTGTTACACCGTTTCAAAAACAATAGACCCAAACTTTATGTGCAGTTAGTTTTGTTATGGTTCTTGGTTAATCTACTTTGATTTGTGATACCAAGTTCTATCACGTCCTCCGTAATGTCCTTTCTTCAAAAATTCACACTAAAGATTAGATATTTTAGCTCGAAATACGCTGCGTTAACAGTTCATCCGGTAAATGACCTCTTCCTATGTACAATCTATAATTATATTAAGGGCATTCACGAAGTTCCTACTAGCATATTCCGATAGACACGGATGCTGTAAATCTCTCGCATTCCGTTCCGATCACCAAACCTTGTAGGTTTCAATTCCAATTTACATAACATCGACTTCGCTAGATTTCGAGTTATAATACGACGCGAACTTTATACAATCAAGTATACGTCTATAAATTCAGCTGTTGACGGTCCCAACGCATTTCCATATAATTTGTATAGTTCTACGGTATTTTTTATGTATTCCGCTTAGTTCCAAATATGGCCACGAAGAATAGCTCACGTTCCCTACATTCCATATTAATTTGTATATATTCTATACATAGTTCAACTTGTCTTTGATTCGTGCTCAGGTTACATTAATTCCGCACGACTATCTCAATTTAATCGGTGTATAAGGTTAGCGCCCTATTAATTGAGATGGCTCTCAATTAATTTGAAAATGAGGTAGCTAAACTCTGTAGAAAATTATATGCTTTATGTAGCGTCCCTATTAAGTTCACGTCATGGAACCAAAGTAACTTTAGATTGACAAGGGTTATAAATATAATGTAAATAAAACACGTCTTTACTATATTATAACTTATGTTTTATTTTCATGCAAACTAAAAGCTAAAATAGTAATTAAATAATAAGTAGTAATTATGAACTCTATTTATATCTCTATTTTTATTGTTCATTTAAAATTGCGGAAAATTTGATCTGTTCCTGTTCTAGCTGTTAAAGCATGACTATTGTGAAGTTATGTAGTTAAGCAGCTAAAACTGAAACTAAAAAAACTAATACTTTTTCAGCTATTTTTATATTACAATTGTTTATAATATTAAACAAACTATACTAAAACCAAATAAATTTAAATGGCGCTGTATAAAAGCGCCATCTATTGTGGCACCACGCAATCAAGATGTGATCTTACACACTCCATTCATAAAATATAGACTATATAGATATTTTACTACTTTCTTATATCTATACAAATTGGTACTCTAGTATTCAATATACCAATTTGAGGTAATATATTTTTATCACAGGCCTTTGACGAATATAGCGTTTACTTAATTTAGTTTTTATTACTAACTTATACTGCTAATAGCTACTTATTTACTACTTTATTCGGTAATTAAAAACTATACAAAACTATTTTATAAATGAAACTACAAACTCAACCAAATTCTAAAGCTAGCCATTTTTAGCTAATCAAAGCCCAAAATTCCCAAAAAAAAATTTATAATTTGTCAATGTGTGGACATTACCTAACGTTTTTATCCACTATAACACATTTAAAGAAAAACATGAGTAATAGTTATGTTAATAAAAGACAACACTATAACACAAGAAACAACTCCATAAACAAAGCTTGTTTTGCGTAAAAGGATTTTTATAATAAATCGACCTTTTACCTTACAATATACAAGAAACTCAATAAATACTCGTAGGTTGAAATAAACTTTTTTAAGCAGAATGCGAATTTATTCGCGAGTACTTAATGAAGATATTTCAATAAATCGCTAACAGTAAACAGTGGGAGGTAACTCCACATGCCTTAAGTTACTCAAAACCTAAGTCACTACCTAATGCTATTAAATATAGGTTAATTCCAATAATAATAAAACCATAACAGAAATAAAATTTAAGTGTTTAAATATCTAGGAGAATTCTATTTTCTCCTCATTCAGCCGCCTTACAACCTCAGAGCCGATTTCTTTTTCACGAAACTTATAACCACACGCTACAATCTCCTTGACAACGGTATAGTTGCTTCTTAGAGACTCCAACCAACCCGTGTAGCTAAAATCTGGCCAGATACCACCATACCTTTCTGGTAAGAACTCTGGACGTATGTGCTTGTGAAGAGATGTGACGTCATATCCGTGAAAGAAGATTCTAGATTGCATATCTCTCGTCAGAAACGGCTTGAAGATGTTGTACATTTTGTCGAATACCCAGGAATGGTTTATTATATGGATAGCGTGTGTGTTCGCGGGGAAGCTAGACTGAAAAAAAGACAGTGTTCGGAATTAATTTTCAGATAATTCAGTACAAAAAAACAATAGAAGTTTGTATTGTTAGATAAACCACGTAACTATTCCAAATACAAATATTGAATTCAACACTGCATAGTCTGTGTTTTCTAAATTTTGTTGTGTTTTGTTTAAAATTTGTATAGATAAACATAATTGTTGTTTTAAATGTATCGCAGCAGAATAATTAGTGAATTCCTACGTTTAAATACAAATATTATTAATAAACAATAATCTGTATCGAATTCGAGCATTATTATTAAAATGCTAGTCTATTTATATTTCTGTCAAACTTTTGTTTCGCTGTATGAAAACGAATGAGAATTTTGTTTAATCGTTACAGTTAAGTTGTTTTTTATGAATAATGTATATGTTTAGAGTTGAGGAGCACCACTTATACAAGTACCCCTCTTGGTATTTCTACCAAGGAAAAACCCTCATGCATCCTGAATTTTTTTTTAATACGAGATTTGAATCGTGCTCAAATAAAAAAAATCATATCTCACCACTAATAGCTTGACGATTTTAGATGCAATGGAAGGCGTGACTTGCCAGGCGTGCTGTAGACCAATATCTTCCAGGTCAAACATTGCGACACCACCTAATATCTGAGTCCGGATCTCCATTACACCAATCTCCAGTGCAAATAATGTAGCCTTTAATAAATCATCAACTGCTATTGCCTTTGTATTCCAACAACCTGTGAACACATTCAAATACTTTTATGTTTACGTCGCAAGTAATTTTCTACGTAATTTTATGTGACCATATTATATAATTTCGACTCATGTTAATAATCCTATAGTTCCGTCCATACGAGTTTTATCAGAACGTTTTTATAACGAATTGTTAATCATTGCAGAACGTATCCAATCAATTATTCTCACTCAGTTGTAACAATGGCAATACAAAACTCGAAAGTTCAGACACCTTAATAAGGCAGTTATTTTGGTTCAAGCCACTGGGATTCTACTGAGATTAAGCAATGTGGATATTTTTAGAACAGTTAAAGTATTTAAAACCTTGAGATTAATGAGAAGGTTTAATTTTACCTTATTAAAACGAATCGTAGTCTAATTTAAACTACACTCAAACCTCGTAACAAATTTTGCAGCATAAAGAAAATTTGAGATTCCATTCAGTTGTTATCTCTTCTTATCTCTGTTGTGTTATCTCTTCCTATTCAAACATGTATTGTAGGAGGAAAAGATTCTTACCAATTCTATATAGCAAAAGTCGTCTGCCGTCTTGGTCTCGATAGGGGGGTACAGATATAATATTCGCATCACCAATATTCCGGAAGTCAAGTGGATAAATATTCTCGAACAATTCCGGATTTTCGTCCTTGAAACGGTAATAGTTGACCATCTGTAAAATATCGCACCTTTATTTGCATAAGTCATCGTTACTTTAATTCAAATACATCGCGTTTGTACTTACAAAGTAATGTTTACATTTTACAAGGTCGCTGATGCAGTATTTACATCATTTTTTATTGTAAAACGGCGGTTTACATATACTAAATATTTTGATGCGATAGCAGTTAAATCTAATATATAAAATTCTCGTGTCACGGGGTTCGAACTTGAACTCCTTCGAAACGGCTTGACCGATTCTCATGAAACGTTGTGAGCGTAGTGAGTAGGTCTGAGAATCGGCCAATATCTATTTTTAATCCCCTAAATGTTAAGGGTAGTCCACCCCTACATTTTTTTTATTTATTTTTTTTCAAAATTTTTTGTTTCTTTTATTATGATACAACATACAAAAATATATACAATCCTAAATTTGTCATCCTTCTAGATTCAACCCTTATTTTTATTAATTAATTGAAAATTTAAATCACATGCATGGCAAAACAACGTTTGCCGGATCAGCTAGTAGGTATATAAACATAAGTATTGCAATTATTACAAATACATCATTAAATCGATCTTTGTTCCTCAAATAATTGATATACATTATCAGATGACTTAAAAAATCGTCTGGGTATTTACTGACCAACCAGTCAATATCTTATTAAGGGTTATTTGTAGCTTATAAACGTCAAGATAACAGCTTTATATAGACTACGGCGAGTACATCGTAATTATAAAATGTACTTATATTTACCAGCCTGTGTGCTCTTTGTGGTATGAAATTGCGAGCTCGAAGGAATCTTATCAGGAATGCGTCATCCATCCGCTGCGGCGTGCACTCCCCGCGTTCTGAAAATTGTAATTATTAATTAATTTGTTTTAATTATCGGACCCGTTATTCTGTCTGCATATGGTAAATATGAGTGTTCTTGTCAGGTGTTTACATACAGGGCATGTAATAAAGAATTCTGTCAATGGACGATACATTATACGCTCTTTTATCTTTTCCTTAGTTGAAGCCGTTGAAGTTGGGCATTTTGTACGCCTATGAATAAAGGAAACATTTATTTTTCTGTAGCCCTAGTCGGTTCTTCAATGCATTATACTAAAATGCTTTCCATTTCTGATATATGGTTTAGTTTCACAAATAGCTTTCATTAGTAGATTATAAAACCACTATATTTTAAGCTCAAATTATAAGTTTTAAACGTGTATAAAATGTATCTTTGTTTCCATTAATATAGATAAAGCGACCGAAAAATCAATAATAAATAGGAAAACCTAAAATATGTTCCTTTTAAAATATTATACGAAGTTTCCTAGCATCAATATTTCTCAAATTATTTCAAGCTTTTAACTTTAACTAGCACTTAAATACTAGCAATAACAATAATAGTTTATTAAATAAGATATTGAGTTTTTAAATACATATTAATGGTCATAAATTGAAAAAATCTAATAATATTGTGTATCGTACCGACATTTTTAATTGGCCATTGTAATAAATGTGAAGGCCAAAAGCCTTGGCACCAAAACATAGAAACTATAACATTCGTCTTTCTCCACCCATGGCCGTGAGAATCATGTAGTATTGAATGTCAGTTTGTCTTATTTAGAGAATTTATTTTGTATGGAATATGTTATTTCATAAATTAATATTCAAATAAGCATATCGGTACACATATAATCACTAATTAATAATCTGCGTACACAATATTGTGTTAAAATGTAAAATTTAATTAATAAATCCAACAACTCTTTGTATGCATTGTAATCACTGTTCGACGGCAGTATATCAAGTTCTGTAGATAAACTAAATTGAACACTTAATTATTATATTTTATTATCGTAAACAGTCTACTCAAATAGCTCATATCACATTCGTAATAAATATTGTAAAATAGGTATGACATCCAATATGAATTATTTTAATTCCCCTTAATATAATCTTTATTTTCGTTTCATGAAGGCAATTCAATCGATATTGAATCGAATGTTCTCGCTTCAAAAGATATAAAGTTTTAATTTTATCCACGCTAATACTGTAGATGCTTAATTTCTATGAACCTAATAGAATAGACATAAACAAAATAGTTTCCTTACCATATATCATTTCCCTTAGTTCATGGATGGCTTGTAACCTGGTGTTGGGGTCTTCTCCGCATTCCCTTCTTGCATATTCCTGGAGTTCTGGTGGTGGCTCACCCAAGTCCAGCTCAACATTGTAGTCCGGAGTCGGCATACTGACCTGAAAGACAATCAAATAACAATCTAATCTAAAATTGCATTACTCTAATTTATTATAAATATTCGCGAAAAACCCTCAAACTCTCGACGCACCTTTCGCCCCGACACGGACCATCCTCGGGAAGTTGCCACTTCGAACGCTCTCTGGGGTTTTTATAATTGAAAGCGTTTTTAAAAATAACAATATGCTTTATTTAGGTTATTAAAGTAATCTTATATACCATCTATTGAGCAGTCATCATCTATTGATTACTTACTCAATCCAGTCGAAAAGTAGCGACAAATGTTAGAATCTTTTGGAGTTAACAGATAATTGTGACTGTCAAACAATTATAGACAAAAAATTTGCAATAAAATAAAATTACGCTAGACTAAGCTCTCTTAAGTTGGACCAGACTGCTCACGGTGGCCAATTTATTTTAAAATCGGTTAAATAGTTTAAGAGTCCATCTTGGACAAACATCGTGACGGGAAATTTATATATAATGTCATAATTCATACATATATACAAGAATGTAATAAAGCAATAGTCCAACAGAGTATACAGTGATAAGCGCGGTAGAATTAAAGCTTCGCGGATAAAAATCCAGTTATTTTTGTTGTTTAATTTAAATCGAGCATCTAGGTTGTTCACCTCTCAAGTGTGACCATGAACTGATATGTCAGCTGTTCATGAACCATATTATTTCCTGTTGCATATTAATTACAGGATCGTTCTTGACCTTATTAATACAATAAAAATACTTAATATTGTCCTTTATTTAATCTAAATTTCTCGTTTGTAAATTATGTGTAAACTCAAAAACGAACAAGATGATTGTTCCACACCCAAAGACGGGACCCTATTACGGAGATCGCTGTCGGTCTATGTATCCGTACGTCTGTATGAGGCTGTTTTATGATAGTTAAGAAGTTGAAATTTTCAGAGACTGTGGATTGAGGTGTTAAACACTAAGAATTGAAAAAAAAATTTAAGCGCCCATACAATCTCTCTCAATCAGACTCATACTTTTTAAATTTACAAATAAAGTAAAGTATATATGCTGTTTTTAGGATAGATTTTTTCAGTTTTTTTTTCGTTGACGAGTGGTTTTCAACTTTTTTCTATGTCTGACACACCGATGCGCCTCAAATAGCATGACCTCAGAGTTGAATTTTGCTGCGTAAATCTAGACACGAGCTATGACGCACGATGAACTTAATAATAATGAATAAAAGTTAAATGTCAAAGGAAATTGTATTAAATATAAATGAGGTTACTAAAAATCAATGTGAAGGTTGTGTTAACTGATTATATTTCGATACTTGTAAAATTCTTTAAAGATAATTAAAATATATTTAAAATAATTAATAATTAACAATTGAACACACTTACGTTGATGTCCATAGCCGTCGTTAAATTTACAAAAACAAAGTCAAACCACGTTATGTGAAATCATTATCATACAATATACTGATTGGTATTATCAAAACATTCCGTCATTTTATTGATTAGCAGACATTGTGTGATTAAATATTGTCCTAATTAAATGTGAAAATATATTATTAAAATAATATAATATACCTCGTTTTTATTGGTTTAAGCGCTTAACTGTTAGCCTAAATTTAATTCATCTGGCAGTTACTATTTCTTATAATGACACAAATTTGGTCCACAGACATAATTTAATCATTTTCCGCGAAAAAAATTTGTTCGTAATTTTCACCATTTAACTTATTCGAAAAACCAGAGGATGATTTTGTATAAAGACAAATTTTTGTACTTGTAAAGTATAAACGACTCTGTAGCGTATCACACAAAATAGTTGAGTCGTATATACAGAATTGTGTATACATAATATTATATTTATAACATATACATATCAAATGTGAAGGGAATGAAATCTCGTCACATAATTTAACGCCGTGCTCCTCCCATAGGAAAGTAAGACTTTATCGGGCCAATTTATCGAAAAGTCTAGAAAGGGAAAGTCGTGAAAGCCTGAAATATTGGTCTAGCCACGAGTTGGAACCTTAGGAACAGCTTTCTTACAGGTCGATTAAAGTTACACTGAATAGAGAATATGCATCTTATAATTCTTTCCCTCTGTCAAAATATTGAGAATGCAAAAATATTAAACTCGGATTGAGTTTACTGCGAATAAAACAGAATAAGATATATATGATGAAGAACTTTGTTAATTCGTTTGCTAAGATTTTATATGTCACTAGCTGATCCGGCAATAGTTGTTTTACCATACATGTTATTTAAATTTTCAATTAATAAATAAAAAATAAGGGTTGATCGTAGAAGGGTGAAAATTTAAGATTGTATCTATTTTTGTATGTTATATCATAAAAAAATGGAAACTAAAAATTTTGTTTAAAAAAAATTAGGGGTGGACTACCCTTAACAGTTAGGGGGGATGAAAAATAGATGTTGGCCGATTCTCGGACCTACTCAATACGCTCAAAAAGTTTCATGAGAATCGGTCAAGCCGTTTCGGAGGAGTTCAAGTTCGAACATGTGACACGAGAATTTTATATATAAGATTATCATTTGTCATGTTGCGTTTGTCCTTATATGTAATGCTTAAATTTTTTACGAACGTTTAATATAAGCTGTAGGAATATTATACAGATAAAAATAATAATTTATTTATTTATTTATTATTTATTTATTTAATTACAGCTTATAGCCAAAAAAGAAAAACAAACTTAAAAACTCCCCATTAACCTAAACTTACAAATAAAATTTCCTTTCCCCGCCCCCCCTTTTTTTTCCCCCCCCCCCCCTTTTTTTTTTTTTTTTTTTTTTTTTTTTTTTGGATTCAATCACACCATTCGTGGATCGCTAATTTCTGGCGGAGCACAGTTCGCGAATTCCATTGCGCCAACATTTAATGCCCTCGCGACCTACAGTAGTTGTCCGGTACATACAGCCGGGGTAAAGTTTTTGGAAACTCGGGGAATTTTTTTTTCCCCCCATAACCTGTAATGGCAAATATTACACATATAAACCCACTTTTTAATAATAATGATTGATTTTAATCAAATTCTATATATATTATTCATACATCGGCCAGTTATATTCAAAAATTAAACAGTCAGGTTATTTATACTCAGTTCAAGGTGTTATTTTAAGTAACAACTTATATTAACATACTTATTAGTGAATTCTCAATCGCCATCATCGCCCACTCACCTTGAACCACGTTTAATGTCTAAAATTAACTGAATTAACTGTAGGGTACGTATAGTATAGCCGTGCCAACAAAAGCACATTCATTATTTCATCACAAAATATATCTTACTCAAAATAATATAAAGAAAACGTACTTTTTATATACAAAGTTATAATAATGTTATTTATTTTGATTGGCTTTCCTATCTAACTACCTAACTAACCTAAAATAATCTGCATTCAATAGTGTTTTTCCTAGTGTCCTAACCCCGGGTGAGGTTTTCCCCGGGCTGTGGAATATCTAGCTGAATTAAAATACAATTTTTTAAATTTTTACAGTACTTATTTAGTATTGACATTTCAATCTTAACATTATAATCCGTAACTATGGAATGATTAATAATATTCATCTTTATATATTTTTTTGATATATATGGCTATTAATTATTACATATATTTACATAATTTTTTACTACTTAAGTGCACAATCATTTAGTTAAGTTTCATGCATTCAATAAGTTTAAAAACGCGGGATTGATTCATTCTAAGCTACGATTCTTGACTGTGGGTTGAATATTTATAGTGCTATAAAGATTTTCCACTTTATTAAAATGTGGGCGAGGACAATTTGCAAATGAAAAGAGTGGGAAGAAACTTGAACTTCATTATTAATAATATTTGTGAAAATAGAATTTCCTGCTTTTAACATTTAGTAAGATACATACAAGCACCGGTATTACTGGTTTTCGTCATAGCAAAAATACTAATCAATGTATTTCACGACTATAATATATTAAGACAACGAAAAACATAGATAAACTTAAATTATAAACTATGTTTAACAATGTTTTTTTTGTTTGTTGACAATTTGTTGCTATTGAGCAGTGTGGGCGCCAGGAA
Source organism: Pontia daplidice (assembly GCA_963693355.1). Lineage (NCBI taxonomy): Eukaryota > Metazoa > Arthropoda > Insecta > Lepidoptera > Pieridae > Pontia > Pontia daplidice. The sequence continues at coordinate 1,254,374 of CAVNZL010000004.1, forward strand.
GAATTTGTAACGTATAAAACTTTTTTATATTTAATATCCAAGCAGAACTTTTATGTATTTGTTTTTTGTATTTATTTGTGCTACGAGATTTTCGTAGCAAAATACTTATATCGAAAAACATCTATTGATAAAAAAACTCACCCCTTTCTTAAAAAACAACAGTATTGCACAAAATACAGCCACACAGTTCCAGCTCACACTTGTTAATATTATATTCCTACCCTCAACAAATAATAACACTAGAACTACCATTAACGATACCCATTGCAGAGTTCAATGTTAACTTTGAGTTCTTGTTATTATTGGTACCTTCAGGTACCTACATATAAAGAAGTCACACGTATTTGTCTCTTTCTAATAAATGAAGTCAATACAGAGATGGAAAGAGAAAAGCATTTCATTTAAGCAATGAAAATACTTATTAGGATTTAAGATATAGTTAGCTTTGTAACAAACTGTTAAATTCTTTAATAATGCATTTTCTTTTACAATATACCGCAACCTACAATCGTTTCTGTCGCCATTACCATAATAATAATAGATAATATTTGATATAGTTTGATGATTTTGGATACTGTTCAAAGAGAGCTTTTTACTTTGTATTTAAAAATACTTATTTACTTTGGACCACATTGCCAAACACACACCGTCTGGGAGTACACTTATATTGATCAAGATAATAAAATAAGTTTTTATTATTATGCATTAGAAGTTGTTTCATGTCATAAAACTGTTAGTTTGCCACAAGATGTCATTTCAGCTAATTGTTGCCTGTTATGTTGTGTTACAAAACGAAACATGAAGACCGTTTTAATTATTTGCTTATTAATAAACACTACATTCCACGAATAATGAAAATACCAATTTTGGTACTTATTTTTGTAATATAATCAATTACGATCTTAACCTTTCTCCTATAAATATGAATTTGCTGTTCACGGGTTGGAATATAGATCAAACAGACCGATATCCATTATTTATTTACTTTTAAGAACACCAAATTTGTTAATACTTTTATGTTTTTTGAATGTTAAAATATGTTCCATTCATTTCAGACAAGTAGGCAGTGAATGTATGACAAAAAAGGAAATATTATGTAGAATATCACCAATATTTACCGGCTGACATTTGATTCGAAATTTTTTTCATCGACATTTAAAATATCTTACGAATTCAATTAACAATGATAAAAATCGATATCATTTTGCATTTATAATCATATCATTCATTAGTAACTTTTAAAAACCCCTCAAATGGAATGAACTGGCATTTTTTAATTGTGGCCTCGGCTGACAGTTTGGGAGTCCACAACCGGTTTCACTCAAATCAAAGGACTTGGTCGTGCAAAAAATACTCTAGAAATTGTATGTGGTACAATAAACGTTTTATATTCTTGCTCTAGATATCATTACGGCGATAACGAAAAATTAATGTCCTTTTTGTAATTAAAACGTCCAAACAACGATATAGTTCCCGTGCGTCGGTATGCATTCGTATAATGTGAAGCGTTCTTTTAAAAATTAATCAGATTTCGTCGACTATTTTATTTTCGCCGAAATTAAAACAGTAATATGTTTTAAATCTATGGTGATTGCTGTAGCTAATTAATGAACGATTGGTAATACTTCCTTAACAGTGAGGCAAGGTCGTCAAGTTATCAAACTACTGTGCTTTAGGGCCGTTAATACAAGGGCGTAGCTTAAAATATGGTACTTGCGAGCCTTCTATCAATAATTCCATGCCTATTCTATAAAATAAATTTGTGTCCCTGATACTCGTACTCAATTATATTAAAATTTTGTATTTTCCTTCAAGCAAACGTTAACTGCGAGATAGGGAGAAAGGTTAGTTCGAAGGTAATATTGTATGATTGTATGTATCTCAGGAATTATCACTAGGAAGAAACCGTACTGAACAGTATCGATATAATTGGCAATATTTTATAAAGACCTACAATTTTTGACTTTAAAGATATATTTCAAATAATATATGTCCTAATGCCATTACAGTTTACAGTTTTAATTATTATTTAATTATTTGATTAGTCATAGATGATATTTTGGGTAAAGCATAGACTTTTCTAATTCAAGACTTAAAGAACGAAAGCAGATTTGACGACGAGACGGAGAATGACGTTGGATAACATTTTGAAAGTGGCCATTTATTTTTATTATGTCTAGGACAAAAACAGATTTCACTAATGCCTCGGATTGGTAGAAATATTTTGGGAAAGGAACAATTAAAATATTTATAAGATACAAGCAATAAATTAGAAGCATGCACCCATAAAAAATGATGAATTTGGAGTTTCTTGCTCTTCTGTTTTTTTTTAATCGTAATTATGTTCATTCAGTTACAGAGAAACATTGAGTAGTTTTGAGGCTATCAATATGATGAGTAATATTTGACTATGACGTTCTATTTGATCTTCAGAACACGAAAGATTTTGTAAAGGTTTGTTATTAATTATATTGTTTTACAGGAAATTACAACTCTGAAGGGATTGTATCAATAAGTGGTTGTAGGTGAAATGCGGTCTACGTATGTATAATATATAAGGTAATATATAATATACAGGTATTGTCCCTAAATTCTACTAAAATGAGAACTATCCACCAGGACGTTAAACCGAGACCTAACCACACCTACGAAAGAAGATTTTTAGCAATACTTTGATTCTGTATTTTTTATATATATATATATAATATATAAAATACCACAAAATTAATCTTGATTTGCGCAAATTTTCTATTAGGATCGTAGTTGTTAAGACAAGAAATTATGAACAATTAACAAAAAGTAAAAGGTAAATGCGACTATGTCATGGTATACTTTTACTTTAAAATTTCATAAAATAAACTCACAAATAATTGACTGTTAATTGGAAGGGTAATTTTTAAATAAATTACAACAGCATTGTGTCGAATGTGCAAGTTACATTAAGATGGCGATCGACCGTGTCAAAAAAAATGTACGAGGTTTGAACAATTTAATAACATACTTAATGAAGGCTACAAATTGAATCTTTAGAAGTTGGGAAGGGCCTGTATCAAAACTCGTTTGCTCGACTGAATGGTAAAGTTTTCTTAAAAAGAACAACATTTCCATTAAACTAAAATAAATATTAATTGATTATAAATCGCTTCCTCCTTTTCAAAACAGATCGGTTTTTTTCCACTTCGTCATTACTGAAATGAAAGCTCCATAAGCTTTTTATGTTTTTCATATTGTGGTTAAACATTTTATATTTAGTATACAAACATTAGGGGCCTATCCTAGCGCAGTAGTCGGTGCAGTACCTACCATCTACCAATCTACCTTGTTTATCCTACAACGCGGAGATGTCAGAACAATTATATGTATTAGTAATAATATATATTTATTATTAATAATGTCTTATTAATATATACATTATTAATAATACATTATTTCTCGTCATATCACGTAAAACCAATTGCTAAAATATCACCAATCCTAAGGCACAGACTGAAACATGTAATCTTGTGACGGAAAAGTGAGTCATTTTTCTGTATTTACATAATATGTATGCATTTTTTTCTCGATTTGCTTTGACCCTGATACATAAGGCAATTTAGTAATAATACCACCGTTTGCAAATAGGGGTTTCACTTATTTTATTGTACGAAATAAAAAAAAAACTCCCAAATAATTTTGAAAAGATAATCAAATAGTTTCAGTCAATTATATGTTAATATTATGTTTCATGACATGATAGTCACCATGCTGGACTGAACACATACATACTACTACATATATAAGGTAATATATGTTACCTGTGTAATAATGTGTCCCAATATAAAAAAAAACTTAGTCACGTTATGAAAAACAATTAAGTTTTATTTTTACCATTTATAAAAAAAAATTAGCAATAAACATCTCGTTGAATGTTTTCAGTGATGCTGTTAAATGAAATTAGTGCCATAAATATGTAATTGACACTAACCGTTAGCAGCATCCAAAAATTGATCTTAAATTTTAATGACGTTAATGCAACAAAGATTACGATGCGCGAAAGCATTAAATATAGACAAAGATAAAAATAACCACAAAAGGAGAATGTTGCAGCCCTGTATAGACAGAAACACGTGCACAGCCAAGGTCATCCGCTCGTCGGTGACCACTGACCACTCACGCGCAATATACAATTGAATAAAACCGAAAAGACCGGTAACATCACTATTCGCTATAGGGCAGTGCAGTAAATTCGCATTACTGATTTTATTGTTGTATCTGAACTTTACATTGACACAAATTGGTTGTATGTACAAAGAAAATGTTATCAATATACTCAAAATTAATATTACAACTTCAAGCAGAGTCCTTATTAATTAACTTAACTGAATAGGCAAATAACTGGTTTGTTTATTCCTACGTTTGATTATTACCGATAAATTACGTATCAATATCACATTTCAAAGAATTGGTATAAAAATCGGTTCTCGGTATTTGACTTACATTTAATTTACACGTACGGCTTATTAATTTCATTCACGAGATCAATACTTCGATGCGATTTTTAAATTTATATTGTTAGATAGATAATACAATTGTATATATACACAAAAAATACATATTTTTAAAATAAAATTATTGTAACATTTTAATACGCGAATATTTAAATAATATAAGCGATGTATTTAAAATATTAATATTTAAATTAAAGTGTAACTTAAAGTAACGGTTCGATTTCTTTATTTCTTTAAACGGTAATATTTTATCGCATTGTAAAAATACTTTTATTAAAAAACATATCTACCTATAGGTAACAATAGTTGATCGAGTTCTTTGTTACATGTTATCACTACTGTAACTGGAGCGATGGCAATTATACTTTTAAAAACAACTGAATTGGTTCCTAAAATAACACAATCTGAAAATATTGTCACACAGATAATATTTATGTACCTACAAAAAATCAAAATTCCTAAATGATATACAATTAGAATTTATTATATTTTTTGATTATGTTCTTCATTGTTACTAATAATTGTTAATTTCAAAATAATTTTGATTTTTCTAAAGAAAGCGTATCCAATTTTTAAGAAGAAATATATTATACGTACATACCTTTTCGAAAATAACGTCTGGACGAGCGCTACCTTTAGCGTCGCAAAAAGCACTGCATGATTCTCACATACGAAACGAACTGCGCGAGCGCATTGCTGAACCTACATCAATATTTATTTTAGTAATTATTTTATTACTATGTTGGGTTCATTGTTTCGTTTTCTGCAATGCTTCATTCCCTTATTATTATATTTTGATAGTGATAATGCCAATTACGCATTATAGATCATTTTTTTGGTTCGCTGAATATTTATGGTTACAAAATATCACAACGTAAAAAAACCTTTTTTTACTTAATTATTTTGTCACAATTTAACCACGTTATCTATCCCAAGGGCATAGAGTTGGTTTTTCTGTGTAATATTTTATGAATGCAACTAGGGAGCTGTAGCAAACTCAGGACTGCAACAGGGTGACATCGTTGGACTTTCATAAGGAACCCGTAGCTCGGTCTTCTGTAAGTGGATCGAGCTCACTGGACAAGTCACTTTACCTTTTGCCAAAAGCACTTCGTTATTGTTGTAAATTTACTACTTCCAATTCCAGGTGGAATTGATTGGAACTATATGAAATACGAAGCAGATATTGTAGGGAAGTTAGTCATACTATAACCCAACATAGAAGATGAACAGTCATATATAACCCTAATAAATTAGGTTTATATTGCAATTGTAGCTTGTATAACACTCGATTTATTTACATATAAATATGAAGATAGTAAATTATCGTGATTAACAAATATTCTTTAATGTTGCTTCAAAGTTCAGGGAAATGAACCATGTTGAAACATGTTGACATTGAACGAGATGTAAATTATTTTCTGAAATTGCATAGTTAAGAGCAATCAGTCATCATTATGTTTCTTGTATTGACTATTTACAAGGCGTTTAAAATTACTGTTAGAAAGTAATTTCAAATGTATGAAACGTTTTAATTAGGTAAAAATATAAGTCCTAGATCTAATCATCCAAAATACTATTTGAATTGTATATATAAAAGCACTTGACAAAAGCGGTGATGCTCCTCTTCTGTAAGGGTGAACATGAAAAATGTTACAAATATCATTCATTGTTGAAAACGATTGCCGGGTGCGGTGCGGCGAAAGCTACGAAAATTCTGTACGACAGAATGGTTCATCTTAAAAAGTTCACATGTCAAGGTTAAAATACGTTTAATAAAGGCCATGTTCAAATTATTGTAAGTAAATTTGGTCTAAAGTAATTGATTATTTCCGATTAATTTGCGTGATATTACCGCTGCTCCAAATACAAACGTACTATTATGAACAAAGTCACTCAAGGTATAGTCTGATTTCAATGAGCCTCTGAACCTTGAAATCACCCTGCACTAAATTGTAACGGTCAAGTAGGTACTAAGCGCTCGTTTAATGTTTGCCCCGTATATATTAAAACGGGTAGAACCATGAAAGCAGTTTAAAATGTGCAGAATATTTGCTTAATTGTGTGACATTCGTAATAAGTTCTAAAAATATATTTTTGCGTGTATTATGGCAAATATCTCTTATGATTTACTACAGCCTATGCTAATCGCGTATGGTGAAAAAATTGGAAGATTTACTTTTGAACCCTCTGCGTAATCACAGCAACCATAAACGTCTTCCTCATGAATGCACATAGTAAGCCAGTTAATAATTATCAAATTATTATGAAATCCAAAGAACAACATTGTTTCGAAATGTTGTATTAGTATATAAAAACGATGGAATATATTTTATTTTAATGATAATCCACGCACACTTGATAATGATTCTTGACAAATGATTCATAATAAACGATTCATCCTCTTGATCATAACTATCGCTTAATAACTTCCTAACCCTAGGGCAACGAAAGCCTAAAAATGACATAAAATAATCGAATATTAGACAATTCCAAATTAAACACTTTCACATTGAGATGGATCTCACAGTATATTTTATACATCAAGCAGTGGTTATTCCAAATGGCGTATGACGTTGCGGTTTCAAGATTTAAAAAAAAACACAATTTAATTAATTCTTCGGTTTTTTGAAGTCGGTTACGGTTGTGATAGGCTGAAAAAGACTGACTTATGTTTCTTACGAGAACAAAGTTAAGTCTTTCACTTTTTCTTGTGAACCCTTACTCGTGTGATTAAATAGTTCGCGCCATACGCACGCCGTACGAGATATATTAATTAAGCAAAAATCTTAAACTTATTTGCGAATCATAAAATGGTTGATAAAGATTGAAAGATTTAGTGCAATTAGTCAATAAAATCGTAGCTGCTGTAACATTAACTTGAATTTTAAGCATACTATTACTAAAGGTAATTAAATTATTAAGTATAAACTACAAGTCATACAGAAAATCGTCGCGCGGTTTAATCCTAAGTGCTGCCAATACGGCCTTAACGAGTACTTCCTTTCGTTTTAATATTTGATATTATGACGATATTGGTATTGCAAGATAGATGGCGTTGTATTTATATTGCCTACGCCATCTTCCGTCAAATTACTGCACTAATATAATCAAGTGGTCAAATCAATACGTAAACTGTAGTGTCTAAATGTAAACAAAGAACCATTATTTCGTTTCTGTAATGCTATTCTAATTTTACCTACAATTTTTCAAAATATTTACTTACAAAAAATATTCGATGCTATTTCATACATGAATCACTTGAATTTTTTATTGGTTTTAAATGTCGTACCGCAAAAATAAATTATTTTACTTAAAACAAGAAAGACAAAGTTAATATTAATCACTTTCACTAAAAATATGATACAAACTGAAATAAAACACTCATTGCTTATCTTTGCAATTCCGTTTTTATTTTTGATAGTTTTGAGGACTCAATTGTTTATGCGTGCTGGAAATTTGATGTATTATGGCTACCTATATCAGAGTTAACACAATTATCAGTATGACGTAGAACAATTGCAACCTATGCATATATGCACTGAAACAGAAACGCACATCCCTGTGCGAATGCATGAGTAATGAAACTGTAAATGTACGTGACAAATAAGAAAATGAAAGACGTCAAAATAGATGCGCAGTCGTTTTTACTCATTGGCTTGCAAAGCGCGCGTAATTTAAAATCTTGCCCATAATAAATAAATGCCTATATCAAATTGCAAATTATGTTGCAAGAACTCCCCTGTAGTCGATAAGTACTAGAGAAGCGTAACCTTTAGCTGTAACCTTTAATTAAAAATGATTTTAAGGCTGTAACAGCATAGTTAATTTTATATAAGCAGTTTATATTCAAGTAGTATTTTAGCTACTTACACGACACGAGCTATCAAAATACTGAATCATTGTTATTTAATTCTTTACGTTTAAATGGCTTGCTTATTACAATGTGTTAAGAAGCGTTTTAGGTATTAATTTGTTTTCAATCTGTCTCCTTGGAACAGTGATATTATTGTTAGAGTAATTGCCGTAATATATGGTAATCCAGGATTTGTTTTTTTTAAGTACGGTGTACGGGCTTTGATACAGCATCCTGTATCAAATACCGCAATTTGCTATAAGTGAATCGAATCGAAGCTTTTATCAGCGAAGCGTAGGTAAGTTCAATTATTTAAATAGATTATTCGCAATGAAAAAAATACTCAGCCATAAGCCTTTGGGAAAGGATATTTTACTCCATAGAAAAGTGATTAAAATTATAAAACATATGTATGGAAATATTAATAATAAACATTTTAAAATCATATTCGGCAATTATGTTGTAAATTTCCCTTTATAACGCAAATCAGAATTTGACATACGGCAACCCCTTCCTTAGGATATCAACACTGCCGTGGAAATACATAAAGCGCAGTGCCGCTTTGGTATTGCGGGGGTATGTTTGCGTCGTCAATGCCGCTATTCACACTCGCTCAGTAACGGTCGCGATATATATGAGGTCACACGTTTGAAACAATCTAAATTTTGACCTATAATTGAGTAAAGTTGAAGTGTCTTTATTAATTTGGACAACATGCCAGAATCGAAAGCTCTCACGAAAGTTATACTGAACGAAGTGACACCGGACAGTGAGTCCTTTTGATCACAATTTATAATTAATTAAGAAAATGTAGTTTTCAAGTATCATATCATATAAGTCGATATCCTGACAAATTAATTTGACAATACAATATTTGGACTATAATGTTTTGACTTAAACATTTGTGTTCAATGTTGATACGTAAAACTGCATTTTTTATTTATTTATATTTGCATATTATTTTTTATTCCTTTTAAATTTTCGCTTAAATATATGCAGTATTATTGCATGCAATATAAAATACATTTTTTGTAAGACTAATATAGGTAAAATTATTAAGTAGTAGTATAGTAAAATTATTATTTTTTTAATACATAGACTATTATTAACACTTTAATATTTCAATGTATAAACATTGAAATATTAAAGTATGACACTTATCTATTGTACGTATATCCACTAACTGTTGTGAAGTAAAATATTTTGACAATAACACAAAGATGCCTTACCAACTTGGAAAAAAAATCCGTGGATAATTTTTATTGAAACTTTTTATTTTAATTCAACTATAGCGCTATTACTATTTACTTTTTTATCCTTATAATCCACTTACTGCCATGGGAAGTAAACACTTTATTCAATTCAATTATTTTGGTGTTATAATCGAAAATAAAAATATACTACAATGATAGGCATACATTAACAATAGTAAGAAATAGTTACGTGACTTTGTACTCATTCTTATAATTTCTTCGAACTTCGTACTTACCTACGATATAGTTAGTAACATATTTTAGATCCAAAAATTTGTGTGTGTCTGATGATTTTTTCTACTGCCTTTTAAGAAATCGATCAATGCAATTTGCACAGAAAGCTCCACATAGGCACAAAGCGGGGAACGTAAATCATGTCAACTCCTTTATCCTCCTAAGAATCTACATAAAAACTTAGAAAAAAAACAAAGATGTTGGAGGTTACGAGTCTAAGTTTTTATTGGACACATTTCTTTTATCTAGATTTGAATAATTTCCTACGTACTTCTTATGTAAGAAAATATATTTCAAAATGTATGTGCAACGGCTGCTGGGGTCTCGAAACCTGCTGAATGTAAATGATAATTACGGTAACCGTTAGTCAGAAATTATATCACAGAATAAATTACACAATACCCCAAAAATAAGCAAATTTATATTCGAAAGGGACTTTAAGTAGATGCAATAGAAGTTGCTTGGACGATTTTTAGACATACAGCAATCTGTGGTAAAATTTAAAATGATATTAAAAATTATTTATATATATATTATTTTATTCTTACATTTCTAATAAAATAAATTGTATTCAAGTAAAGAAACGAACAAAACCACACGGCTGTTTTTTAAATAAACCTTAGGCCGAGGTGAATACATTGTTCATTGTATGGACAATTGATTTTCTGAAAATGAGGGTACGTTATGTCGGTCTCGCGTAAGCTGCTATAAAAATATTACCGCTCAGTCTATTCACGTTATATTACTACAAGTCCATAGTTATAGGGAAAATATTTCTTTGTTTTCTTTAATAAACACACATTGCTAACACTACACTATCAATTCAATCCGTGAAATACTTCTATAATATAGTAAGCCGAATCCTGTACGCCAGCATCCATATTTGGTACATATATTCATAAGTCAATATTGACCGCGTTCATTAAATGTCATGCTGTGCGAAGACCTGGAACATATTGTATAAATTAAATATTTTATATATAATTTGTATTAAGTGTGAAATTTAACATATGTATTAGGGGGACCGGAAAGTAATGTCGTTTCTGCGCATGCCAATACTTGATTGTCATTTGTCAGCTCATTGTTTTGTTCAGAGGCGTACCAAAGACATTGTGAGGTTATAGTGATTTCTTTACTTATAGACAATTGAATTACAATTTTTTTGTTGTAATTTTGGGTAAAATGGCCAGCCAAATACCAGAAGAGGTACACATCCGGCATTGCATGCTCTTTGAGTTTCGCAAGGGAAATAACGCAACAGTTGCTACCAAAAACATTTGCGATGTTTATCCAAATGCACTGGACATTCGCAAATGCCAAAGGTGGTTTTCCAAGTTCAAATCGGGTAATTTTGATCTTTCCGACTCGTATCGATCAGGAAGACCATCAGCGTTAGACAACGACGTGTTAAGGGCGGAAGTGGAAGCAAATCCGTGTCAGACGAACGAGGAATTGTCAAACAGTCTCAACAAACCTTGGTCGACCATCCAAGAACATTTGAAGCAGATTGGGAAAGTAAGCAGAGCAGGTGTTTGGGTCCCGCATAATCTGTCCGAACAGAATAAGGCTAACCGATCAATCACATGCAACTTATTGCTTCAACGACACAACACAGAAGCGTTTTTTGATCGCTTGATCACAGGAGATGAGAAATGGGTCCTGTATGATAACCCAAAACGCAAAAGGCAGTGGCTCTCTCCAAATGAAATCCCTCGGAGTACTGCTAAGCCAGGTTTACACCCCAAAAAAGCGCTTTTGTGTGTTTGGTGGAGTATTCGCGGCATTGTTCATTTTGAATTACTGAAACCTGGACAAACTGTTACTGCAGACCTCTACAGCGAACAATTGCAGCGAGTCAATCAATCTTTAATTGAAAAGTGGCCAGCGATTGTCAACCGAAAAGGCGTCATTCTCCAACATGACAATGCAAGACCGCACTGCGCAAGGCGAACTCTAGAAAAAATTAATGAATTGGGGTGGGAGGTGCTGCCTCATCCACCATATTCGCCCGATGTTGCACCATCGGATTTCCACTTATTCCGAGCGCTGCAACACTTTTTAAGTGGCAAAACATTTGCAAATTTGGATGATATCCAAAATGCCATCTCTAGATATTTTGCCGAAAAACCAATTAATTTTTATGGATCAGGGATTGAAAATTTACTCACTAGATGGCAAAAGGTTATTGACAAAGATGGGGAATACATCATTGATTAAAAATAAAGACTCGTTAAAAATGTATGTGTTTGTATTTAGCGTAAGAAAACGACATTACTTTCCGGTCCCCCTAATATAGTGTATTTATATATGTGAATTGAATTTAAATACACATTAAAAAAGTGTCAGGCCTTTATAAGAGACTGTAAGAAGTGTTAATGGCTACTATTCTTATATTCTATATTTTTTAGCAATTTAAGTTAGATGTAAATTACTCATTAGTCTTTTTTAGGCTAGATCGTAGTTTTAAATGATTTGTCTCTGTGAAGGCAATTCATCCCTATTATAAAAAAAGAATATATGTGAATTAATTTATTTGATATAGTGATAAGGACATTAAATTATTAATTAAACAATCAATGTTTATTTCTAAAATTCATTGAAATCCTTAATAGTGATGGAAAACTTATAATGACGAAAAGATGCGTCATCTCAGATGGGTTTAACAATATTATTTGTCTTTAATTATACGATTAATATTCAGACTATAAAAAGGATGTCTATAATTAAAAGACAATTAGCAAAACTTTAGTAAATACAAGATGTATTTAAAGTGACGGCAAATATAGCTATAGACAACAAAATATCTTAATTAAGTTCTAATTGAATCTGAATACGGAATTATTTTACATAAAGTCAAGGACTTTTATTAAACCTTTGTTTACACTCAACAATGCTCTTTGTATTTTTGCTTATCCATAGTTTATTACATATATATTATATACGAGTTAGCTGCATAAAATATTTATTTCAACGAAGAGAAAAATCTCTACTTATGCGATGGAATTGGATTTAAAAATGTTTTGAAACGTCCATGACCCATACTTTACCTTGCATTGAGTTCCTGTACTTTAGAATGTCGACATGAATCATATATATATATAGTAATTGTAATTAATTATTAGACCTATATAAGTTCGAGCCTAATGTTAGTATTATAATGATAATAATAGCTTGAGTCAAGTCAAGTTTGAAAATAGTTATACGTTATAGATATAAAGACTTTCTATGATTAAAATCAAATTTTAAGACAAATTTTTTATCCTTTTAATAAAAACAAACACATTCATATCACTCATTTCATCGCGGCGGAAAAAAAATTCGACATCAAAACATGAATTGTATTGTTTATGACTGAAACGTGATTTAAAAACGCGCGTAAAAATTTCATATCCTCGAAGTTGAGACAACCATTTTGTCTCGGGAAACCAAATGTGTGACCACTGTTACACAGTCAATCATTACCCCACCATTTTTCGTATTTTCTCCTAAGTGTACCTAATAAAATTCACTATTTGTCACCTGCGAAGTTCATGAACGCGCTGAGCTATCAAGGCCAACAGTGAAATTATTAATACCTACCATTTTAATGACGTTTTGTTTTATTTTAGTATATTACTTAATATGAAATTATTTCAATCTATTACGCAATTTTCCAAAGCCACTATACAAGTAGATTTAAACCATTGCTCGGCTTACATACGAATAATTTATTGAAGAAACTTATTATCCCACATTCATTCATAACGCTGCAAATTAAACATGTCTTGTAGTATACTAGTTAATTCAGTTAATTAATATTTGTACTATTTGTTCATATTGTATTCAGGAATATAATATAAATAAATAAAATCAGTCATTTAACTATAACTATCCTTTTTTATAACTTTTTTTAACTGTCTGTATGAATCTAGTGTATCAAGGGAAGAACTGGCGTCTTAAACTCAGGTACCTAGCTGAGAAGCCAGGGATTATTCTTCGTGTAATTGCAAAAAAAATGAGTAAAAATAAAAAAGTGTTGTACTCATTATGTCGTATTGCGACAATAGCCTATTTTCCGATGGTGTTTCAGAAGCTATTTATACGGAAACGGGTTTTTTCCAAATAGAAAAGCAGAACAATATCAAAATATACAGGTTCGACGCAACTTGTGGACTAGTTGTATATAATCAACCAATGTGCATAAATTAGTTTAATATGATTCTCGGAGTAGAGGTTAAATACTGTGACTAATAATGAATCAGATTTTCAATATGTTAAGTATATTGTAACAAAACATGTCTTTGTTTTTACATTACGTCAGTGATTAGGCGTTTAGGAGCGTTGGTCTCTGTAGTCCCAAAGGTTATTTGTTATTCCCATTGGGTCTTAAGCGTGTTAGTATGAGGTAATGTTTTGTACGATAAAAGATAGCCGGTCTAAACGCCCGAAATTTCGAGTTGACTCAATTGTTTTCTTGATGAGTGCATTTTCTGTTTTTCTACAAAGGGGATAACCGCTGGGCACTCGCAATGCCAAACCTCACAATTACGTTGCCTTCGCTCTGTTTTTGAAATCCCTAAGGCGTTTTGTTAGGAAATATGTACCTCTTTTGGTTGGTTCCACATAGCGGTGGTATATTATTTTCTAAAATTTTATAATTTATATTTAATTTACATTTAAAACTTTAACAGCAAATAATATGTTTTTTTACTTTTTCGATAAGTTTGACGACCCCGATAAATAATGGGAGCATGTAGTTCCGAAATACAGTCAAAAGTCAATGACCGTTGGAAAGTACGTCGATAAGATGATTTTTAAATTTGTTAATCTAATTAAGTAGAAACTAAAACGAGGGGAAAATTGGGGCAAATGAAATTATTACACTGATTGCAATAAACTTTGGGCATTGAGCGCAACAATAAACGAAATTTTTATTGTCATTTAAATAAATCTCGTGTTATAAATTTAGAATAAAAATACCAAATTCCTTGATTTATTAAACCTTTATAACTCTTCAGAAGTTTCTAACGTAAAAAATACGGTAGAAAGGAAAACTTAAACTTCAATCTAATTTAACTTCTGTAGATTACCCAATTCATCATTTTAACTGAAGTTCTCATATAGTCTCTTGGGTGCTGTACCAAAGCGTTAAAACAGAAACTCACGCTGTGTGTCTGTACACTTATCTCAGAACTGTATCGTTAGATAATTGGAATTTTCCCATGTTAGTATAAAATATATATCTTCTTCTTCTGATGTCACATTATTGCTAAGGGTTGGCTGTTGACATTTTAAATTATCGGGAATCTTGCGCTAAACGGAATAGTTCCTCGGCAGTTGTAATTCGATCCACTCCCTTGTAACGCAACACTCTTCCTCCTGCCAGCCCGTCTCCTGCCCTGTATCTTTCCCATATTATAAGTTGCAACAAACTGTATCCGGTCGTGACGCAAAAATATCCTAGGTAATAATAAATATATATCTCGGAGAAAGCATAACTTTTGAGGGTCGAGTTGCTGGTTTGACTATTATAGTGGGGCAAACGCCGTGAGGTCGATGTTTTTCAAATGCCACTGGACGAGTCGTCTTGGAGGGTGGAAATAGTGCTGTGATCACTTTGAGGCTTCTTTAGAACAAACTGTCGGTTTGCCCATTACGTGGGTTGTTGTTTGTGGATAGTTGTTGGTTATTTTATGTGATTTTGTCTGCCGAAGCTATTGTTTGCCCGAGCTTCACATGAACTCTGTTCCACCGAACTCAAATGACAACGTCGCTACCGCTCAGCCATCGCATTACGCCGTCATATATAAATAAACAATAATTAAAAACAGATTTCAGATAATTTATATTTCGGGCGGCTCCCACACGACCAGCTTAATTTTTTCCCTAAAATAATGTTACAATGTTTAAAAATTTTTTTTGGTCATTTAATTGTACTAAATCTTGTGAAACAATGATAAATGTTGCAAATCTCTAAAAGCATTTATTGCGAGTTAAGCAACCCGAGTGAAACCGCGGTGAACGCCTTGTATACACAATCAATGAGATAACGTCTTACAAAAAGATAAGATAGGACTTATTGAAAACATCACGTCCCCGAGTTAAATCGTGGCTATCAATTACTTTCCTTATCAATACGTTTTATGCATTATTCGTTATCAATTACAATGCAAATATTGTAGTCTTTCAAACGTAGATTTTTTATCGTAAGCATATGATTTACCAGCAGAAGGATCGTAAATATATATAGTTGGCTTCAATTGGAATCTTTTTGATGAAATCATCAAATCGGTGAATACACACCAAAATGAACGCGGGTAATTTGAGAATTTTACTCCCTTTTTTTTGTTTATAAGTCACGCCTGTTTCGAATTGGGGTACGCAGAGACCATAGACCTCCTCTTTCTGCGTCGCCTTGCATCAAGTATGGCAAAGCGCTCAGTCGCTTCATTAAAT
The DNA here is from genome assembly GCA_963693355.1 of Pontia daplidice. Classification (NCBI taxonomy): domain Eukaryota; kingdom Metazoa; phylum Arthropoda; class Insecta; order Lepidoptera; family Pieridae; genus Pontia; species Pontia daplidice. Next base: position 1,270,639 of record CAVNZL010000004.1, read on the forward strand.
ATGTTAATGTCTTAAGATTTTAATGCTCGAATGTTTCCTTTATATCAGATAATCAGTGTTACAATGCCTCGCGTACAATTTGGAATAGGTGTTTGAATTATCTGTTGACAATCAAGGGCGAGCTCACGATATTCGCAAAACAAGTACACCCACGTTGGAGCTTAGAAAACTTAGTTTAGAATAGTTTCGACACTTGATTACCATAATTGCTTACAAGACGGCTTTCGTAACAATGACAGTTTTTATACGGCAATATTGAGATTTCGTTGGCCGTGACAAGTGATAGTATTACGTTATAAAATATTGAAAAAATTGATGGAGGTGGTTCTTACGAAAAATCAATTAAAAATAGTACGGCTCTCATACATTATTTTGTAAAATCTGACTATTACCTAACAAATAAAAAAACTGCTACTGGATATACATAGCTAATTAATTGTTACATTTTTTTTACCCCACTACCATACCATCACAGCCGCTGTAGTTTTAGGCGGTAACAGCAGAGTATTGTGCGCTTCCCACCATCTTAATTATCAACTATAAACAGTTATGAAGACTGTGAATTCTGTTTACTAATAAATAAACGTTATGGTTTCTCTACGTGACTCACTGTGAACATTTCACAAGCGCCTGCTTTTTTAATCGTCAAGAAACATCTGATCAGTAACTGTATTTGAAGGACATAAATTATTATATAAATAACATAAATGACACAATGTGCATTTTGAAAATGGAATATCAATACTATGCAAGATTGTCCATAAAACAAATTTAAAATATGAATATCGGCTTATCTATCTACATTACCTACATTGTAATGAAATTTCCGTTGTTGATTACTCATAGCCATATAAAACAATGATCGGTGATAAATATTTAACACGCTACAGTAATGATAGTACAGTAACCTCTGTAATGGCATTAGTATATTCCAATTTTAAATTTAGAATGTTCAATTACGCACCATGGAGTTTTAATTAATCTAAATTTTAATTAATAAAAGATTATATTCTGTAGTTATATTTGCTGCAGATTGTTTTTATAAGATAAGCTGATATGGTTTTGACCCTCGCACCATCATATAGATTAAAAGATTCTACAATTTACCGAACAGTGAAAAACAAGTTGTGAGTATTAAAATTCCTATGCTATTTCTATTGTCATATGTGCAAATCAATTCATACACAATGACGATGTCAAATTGATAATCAGTTAAAACTTTTAAGATGTACAACCTGCAAGCAAATTTGATTCCAAAAATTAAATTATTATTTCCCCAATTGTTTTTCTATCCCATTATTTAAAAAGTTATCACTTCAAATAATTCAGTAGTTTTCATTATAATATAGTTGTATAGTTATAATTAAATACTGTCCTGTACATAGGTACTTAAAACGCACAACATATTTGCTCATAAAAAATTTAATGATTAAAATAATTAATTACTATATGATATATAATCCTTTTTTTTGCGGAAAATGCTGTACCTAATACGTCATAAATATTAATAATATTTTGAATACATTTATTATCATAATACGTTAGTCGTATCCTGTTTGAAAACCTTCAGCGGTCTGGAGCATTGCCCTTAGGCTTTAGCCGGTTGGAACTTCTAGGTCAGGTGCACCGTGCACGCGAGGGCACGATTCTGTTTACGCTTATACAATTATAATAAACTAGTCTGTATTTTACTAATAGATAGTTCTATAATATAAAAGAAAGAATAATTCTATAATATAATAGAATTCAAAACCGCGACGTAAATGATCAATGTGGTGAAAAAATATATTTTCATTGTAACGGTTGTATTATGAAAAAGGTTGTATTATAAATAATTAATTAGACTTTGACTTGACTTTAAAACTAGTGTGAAGTCATCATTAGATTCCTCTAAATGATTAGGCAAAATATATATATTTTAGCGGACTATTTTTTATAAATCTGCCATCTAGTGTTTATTGTGCGAACTGTTGCTATGGTTATTAAGTCATAATGAAACTAGCATCTTTTGTCGGCAAGTTATATTGCGAGCAGCCAGTAGATGTCGCTAAGCAAAATATTTTTATCTTTATACAATTTTCCCATATAAAAAACATGTCGTTTAAATTTAACCGTTTCAATAAAACGTATAGCGTTAAAAAAGTTTAACAAAACGTAACGAAAAATTAACGGAAAAAGAAGACAAACAGTGCTTTAGTTAAAAAGTACAATTATACCTAGACTGTTTTTTATCCTGTAAATGTTGACATTTTACGTAAAATTAGCGTGGCTGGTATAATATTACTAAAAATGGAAACAAACTAAACAAACATTGTCATTGCAATATAAATCACAATGTCTCTAAATACTCAAGCGTAATTTACCAAAGCTCTAACTGGTAGTTTTCGGAGACACAAATATGAATTATGAATTGTTTAAGGTCTGTTCCGCAAGTCGCAACGTAGGTATATATTGTTCTACATGTCTATCGAAGCGCAGTACGCGTGGTTCCACATAACTAATAAGTCGTAACAATAACAACCTTTCGTGAATTTTGTTAATAAATATAAAATGGGCAGAGGTAAGTGGATTAAGTTATTTTTCTAATTTAGCATATACATATACTATTATTAATGAGGTCATTGCAAATGCCCATTCAGCTAACCCTAATTTCTTTGTAAAAGTGAAGTGTTAAACAATTTTAAAACAGTATTTCGTCCATTAACAAATCCACAAACAGTTGCAGATTTGGTGTAACAAAAAATGTCACCTACCCAGATTTTGTTTAAATATTTTTTTATTTGGATATTTAATTCCTTTAAAAATATATACATGTAATTGATAGTGACAATTTATGTACCCTTTTTAAACATTTGTCCAATTGTTATCAATAATGGATATTAAATTTTTAGCGACTTAAATAATATATTATACAAAATTACTTAAACATTTCTATGATGTAAAATAAAAGTCTATGCTAAATATAAAATAGTAAACTAAACAATACATTTCATATTACCATCTTTCTTTGGTAATTACTTTTTAATATCATATTTAATTAATCTCCGATTTAAAAATAGTTTTTTTTTTGTATTCTAAAACGACGCAAGGTAGATATTTCAAAAACAGTCGACTGAATTCGTGTAATAAATTTCTACTAATATAAGATTGTATATATAAGCATTCTTATTATTACTTATAGTGTATAAAACTCCAAATAACGTATAGGTATATATTAAGAATGGATTTTTTAGTACCACCAAGGATAATTAGTACCAAATCGAAGTTCATTTTAAATTATTTTGCATTAGTTAAAAATCAATCTGGGTGTTAAAAATAATATCTATAATTGTCAGCACAAAATCTGAAATACAGACACCAACGACTATTATTAAACAGTTTTATAGATTATGTCTCATCATCATAGATAGTTATAAAGATTAAGTTTTAATGAATAAGGGCGAACTAGGTCTGTGCATTCCTTCCCTTGGCCATGACGGCCGAATATAAATAGACTACTTAAATCAGCTGACTCATTAAAATCTCCCTCAATATGGAATACACATCACACTCAAGTATTGTGTTCCTTCCTCTGTTGACCATCCAACCAGATCACTCTTTAGGTAAAAACCCGCGTTGTCATGACAACACGTAGCATAAAAATTTAAAGTTTTTGTTTGAGTTTACACGCTTTGTGAACATGCTATAGCTACTTTAATACGTATATCAAGATATAAAAGATATAAGGTGGCTTTGATCGACCCGCAAACTTCGCTTATTCGATTAAAAAGTAAAGTCTTGGAGTTATAGCCTGCAAAAATACATACACGCTTTTAAAATAAAATCGATGATCTGATTAAACTGATGCATGGTTTTATATATCAGTTGTACTTGAAATTTATATTAATACTATTCACAATTTGTTGACTTAATTTTTTGTGTGTAGCCTTCTTACTTCCGAATGATGAGGCATTAAGGAAATTGTTTTTGTTGTACTTTAAAGTTAGCTTAAATTTTCAATTAGTGTTAACCTATGAAAAAATATGCAGGTGAAATCGATTATTTTACAAAATACAATTAAGTTCAAAATTATATAACATTTATTAATTTTGGTCCTGTATTCCCATGAAAAAAATCACATTCAAACATACATCAATACATTTTCATTATTTCCCTTACCAAGTGCATGAAACCGCCGACGACGTCGTGGTTGCGACACTATTCTTTTACTATTTTTGTATTGACCACAATAATAGATATATTTTTGTAGTTTGTATATATCCTTAAAGAAGTTAACAATGAATCTTTCTTTGTATTTTTTATACTAGTCTTTTTCTCTTAAATTATATAATTTCATTCACCGACAAGAATAACACCACACTAATTGCATAGTTTATAGTGAATAGCCCCTTTGAATGTTTGTATTTTCAATAGATTTAAATCTGATACACTGTAATGGTTAATTCCAATTCAAGATTAAAAAGAAGAAAATTTTGATAATCCATTACAAATGACCGTTTGGTCAGATTTAGGGAAGCATTGGTGTATAGAATGCCATTTCTGTGTGAAATATCCCTAATAATTTATACAGTACTTTTTTTAGATCTTTTATTGATGAATTCAAGAAAGTATTCACTCAAAAGGCTTTATTGGTCTCTGAGAAAACAAGTTTTTGTGACTGGGCAAATGAGGAGTTACATAGAAAAAGGTTAATTATGAAATTATATGAAAAGGAATATAAACATGAAGAATTTAGGGAAAATGTTAGGTTGTTTTCTAATAATTTCAAAAAAGATTGCAAAATTGCAAAATCACAATATTTAAGTTCAAAAATAAAAAATAGCATGGATAAAGTAAAAGCTACCTGAGTTAAATGAGGATCGTAAACGTCTAACAAACAACCGATTACAATTAAAAGTAAACGGAAAATTAATAAAATCGGATCAGAGGTGGCTTCTACTTTTGAGGAGTTTTTTACAAATGTACCATCACAATCCTAGATTCTTCACTATGCTCGATGTCATTACTAGAAAAGTGTGTACCTAAATTATTTAAATTTCATTTTAAACTATAACTTGTAATGACATTGTTAAAACCTTTAAGCTTATTAATTTAAAAAAAAGTAAAGATATATGGGGTATGTCAACAGTAATTTTAAATTCCGTTATTGATCTAATAAGCTCTAATTGTCTATTATTTAATTTTCGATTGTGGAGTCTTTCGGACGAAATAAATTAAGTAAGATTACTCCATTGTTCAAGGCAGGTAGTGAGTCTGATCCGTCAAACTTCAGACCCGTTTCAGTCTCCCCGGTTGAGCAAAGTTTTGAAAAGATAATGTAGACCAATTTCTTTACATTTTAATAAAAATAAATCCTTCAAATAAACAGTATGGTTTTACTAAGGGTCGCTCCACAATCGATGCCGGTGTGAAGTTGATTTCGGACATATTTAACGCCTGGGAAGAATCATATGATGGAGTCGGCGTCTTTTGTGACCTGTCAAAGGCCTTTGACTGTGTTCATCCAGATATACTAGTTGGAAAGCTTCAACACTATGGCGTTGATGGCAAAGCTTCAGCCTGATGAATTCATTTTAAAGGGAAGGATCCAAAAAGTGCATATCAATGGAGTCACCTCTCCGGGTTCGCAGGTGTCAATCGGCGTCCCCCAAGGATCGATTCTCGGGCCTTTCTTATTTCTGATTTACATAAACGACCTCCCATTCTTTGTCAACGAAGTTCATGAGATGGTATTGTTTGCTGATGACACTTCACTTTTATTTAAAGTGAATAGGAAAAACACATTATTGAAATTAAACAATTCCATCTCTCGTATAGTTAACTGGTTTAATGTGAATAACTTACTCTTAATGAGAATAAAAAAAATGTATTAGATTTACAACTAATAACGTAAAACGAGATTTGGTAACCTGAAAGTTAAGGACAGTGAACTAAACTTTGTTGACAAAACTGTTTTCCTAGGCATAACAATAGATAGTAAACTCCATGGGGCCCACATATAGAGACTCTTTCGAATAGGCTGAGCTCTGCACATATAGTGAAGAAATCCGACAGCTTACTGATAAGGATACGGCTAAAATTGTGTACCATAGCTACTTTCACAGCGTTATGTCGTACGGTATTTTACTGTGGGGTGCTGCTGCAGAGGTTCAATCCATATTTGTGTTGCAGAAGCGGGCTGTTCGGGGTATTTGTTGTGTTTCCCCGAGGGAGTCGGTACGGAATAGATTTAAGGAACTAAATATTATGACATTATCCGGTCAATATATTCTTGAAGCCTTGTTGTATGTCCAAAAGAACTTAAACGATTTTAAAACAAATGGTGACTTTCACCAGTAAATACCGTAATAGAACTAATTTGAGTGTGCGACAACAGGCTCAGAAATAAACACTCCTTATATGGAAATTGTATTCGTTTTTACAACAATCCCAAGCGAAATTAGAGAACTGTCACTAAATAAATTCAAAGCCCTTGTTAAAAGTAAATTAATTAATAAAGCCTTTTATAAATTGACGAATACTTAAATATCCTAATCCTTGGGATTGATTTGCTCCAGTTCAAACAATTTGTATTAAAAACTTGGCGATTGAAAAGAGTGGCGGAAAGTTTCTTGCCAGTTCTTCTTACCCGCTTTACGCCCTTGACTTGCGAACTGGTGGTAAATGTAAATTTACGATTTATTTGTTTAGTTATGATTAATTAATTTGTTTATCTTGACGTTCATAAGTGTACATGTTTACCTAAATGAATAAAATATTTTGATTGATTTGATTTGATATAAATAATAACGCAAAAACAGGTGGCCGTGTTCTTTATGAACTGTTACCGAGTGAACAGTTAGTGTATATATTTTTATCTTTCCAGTATCAGAGCACATGTTATCAGATGTATCCCACTTACCTGGAGTTCAACTGGGAGACTTCTTACTCCAGTTCGAGTTGGCAGAACCCAGCGAGGCTGTGCTTGAGATAGCGAGACGGGAACTACGAGAAACGCCGGAAATCATCAAACCAGCCGTTGAAGAACTCAGAAGGCTTTTAGAAGGTACGAATTACAGATGACAGCAACACTGCCTTAATGCAAAATTAGTTAGTTACGAGGAAATATATTTTAAGGCAATTGTTAGAATATTTTATCACCGCAGCCGGTGAAACATAATTACCTATTAAACGGTAAACGTAAAAAGCAAAAACTATACTAACCTCAGTGGATATAAAAGCGGAATTTAAGAAAATATTTTTTTTTACGTGTGTCGTAATATTATACATTAAGTTTAATTGCGTGGGAGCGCGTGGGTATTTCTATGAATATCGTGAAGTTTAAGGTAAAAACGTATACAAAAAGAATAATAACCTAAGGTGAATTTGGCAGCGCAGAATAATGTATAGAAACTATAGTTGTAATAGTCTAAATTATATACACTTTTATTGAAATGAAGTCACTCATGACGTACAAACCGTTCGATGTTTTCGTCATATACAGAATATTATGATCGCCCAATAGCTCCAACTCATGGTTTTTTTATAGACAGTATGTGAAATGCGTGCTTTTTAAAAATTACACAGCTTAACTGGAGTGCTCCACATAAGTTTCATTGTTCGATTGGAGTCAGTGGAAAGAGAAGCTTCGTAAGAAGCTACATTTCTGCAAATTACCTTTTTTCTATATTGACTATACTGCAACGTCATTGTATGTAACTTAATGATTTTTTTTGTAATTAAAATATTGTTGTGTAAATAAAATCTCCACTGTAGAAAATCCACTTCTCTCTTGCTTTGGATCTAAAGGCCATCTATTAGATTGTACATTTTGTTGTATAATTTAGCATATGCGAACATTCTACTTCTCTCCTCACTTCAATACTTTACCAAACATTCAATTCGATTTTTTTATATGACTGGGGGCAAACGAGCAGGCGGGTCACTTAGATTAGTGCTGACCGCCGCCCATGGACACCTGCAACGCCAGGAGGCTTACAGGCGCGTTGCCGGCCTTACTATTAATAATATTTATTATTATTACTATTATTATTTACTTGTAGTCTGTTAGAAAAAAGTTGATGACTCCGCTTGCAATTTACCTCTTTGAAGGACATACAAATATGTTTTTATAGCACCCGTCCATTGTGAGTAAAATTAAAGTCTTTATTTATTTTTAGCGGACACTGAACTGTACGTACCCTGTGAACGTGACACTTGGCTCATCAGGTTTCTGCGACCTTGCAAATTCTATCCCCAAAGCGCGTACGAGCTGGTAAGTGGATGAACTTCATAATTTTTCTATTTCGAATGATATTTGTGGTAGATTTGTGGAATGCTGGATTAGAATATTATCTCTCTCAAATTCAGCGTCCAGCTTCAGTAAGGCCTGTCAATATGATAATTTAAAAAAGCTGCCTGTCAAATTTATTTATTTTTTTCTTATTCTTCTTTATTATTTATTTATTCGATAACTATTAACCAACACTTCATATTAAAATATTTAAACTCTAAAGGCATTATTTTCTAGTATTTGCATATTGGGTTTTCTATAGAGGGCAATTTTACACAGAGCTTAATTAACTTCATTATCGGATAGGAAGTTCAAACTCATAGGAACTCCCCCTTTCTGAAACTAAATTAGCTAATTAACTAAATTTCATTTTGCCAATAGAAATGAACTTTTTTCAGATTAAACGGTATTATGGATTTAAAGTGAAGCACCACAAACATTATGAAGGGCTAACACCTAGCAAGGAACAGAACGTTTTCAACCAGAATGTCCTCAAAGTGCTGCCCACGAGGGATCAGCTCGGAAGACGGGTCCTGGTTCTTGAACTTGGCAGTAAGTATTGATTTATGTTACTACAATACCAACATGAATTTGAAGAGTTTGTTTGTCTGGTTGATCGCGCTATTCTCAGCATCTTGTGGTGCGAATTGCTTTTTTGTGTTATAGTCCATTTATATCAATAAGTTATCAATAAGTAACATGATATGATAAAAGGGGAAATCGTTCCTTTCGTTTGTTACGACGCGCATTTTAGTTTTTGTTCATGCATGTGATACGGTAAGAAACCGCTCTGAACTAAATTTAGACGGTAAAGTTTATTAAGAATGAACCAAAGAAAATGATTTGTGGTGTAGTATTTACGAAGTACGATAATCTTTAAACACCAAAGAAAAAATGACTCATCTGTTAACCACTACATAATTATATTCCATGAAATGTGCAACGAACGGATCGTGCCGCAAAAAAGCTCGTCTTATTTGTCAATATTTTTTGCCACAAACTTGACTTTTTTTCTCGTCGATTATATATTAAAGAGACAATATAATGTGATGCTTTGTATCACATCACAAAGTCACAAGGGGAGTTTATTATTTTATACACATATCAATGTCAGAAGTCACAGTAATTACACTCTTATTAAATTGTAATAAACCTACAACTTCCGTTCATTGTCATTATAATTTGACGTAACATGATTTTAGCAATTTTTTTAGTCTCGTCGTCATCCGGTCAGAAAATTACTTGAACTTATACATTGTAACACGGATTCGCTTGTCATAGCGAGATTATATAGCCTATGGCTTGTCTATCCACAAAAAAATCAGTTTGAACGAGTCGGTCTGATTTAAGTGGACATAATATAAATAAATAAACCGTTTTAATATATAATTTGAAAAAATAGTGCGTATACAAAGTAGCTCATTTATACGCGCTATTTTAACTCGTTTTAATTACGCTTTGATCTTTGGATGTACGCACCAGATACCTTAACATGTTCATATAACATTATGTTTTATAGTATGTACTAGCTGACCCATCGATTAAGGTTAAAAAATAAATCCCGACACGTATGTCGGTTTACCATAGCAGTGCCATCTATTGTTTACTTATTCAATCCATTCGAAAAGTATCGAGATCTGTTAGAATATTTTGGAGTTAACAGATGATTGTGACTGACAATTAATTACGGACAAATCATTTGCAATAAAATAAAATTGCGACTATAATTAAAGATCTAAGCTATCCTATCTCTTAAGTTGGACCGGACTGCTGACGGTGTGCCAATTTAATTTAAAATCGGTTAAATAGTTTAGGAGTCCATCACGGACATACATCGTGACAGGAAGTTTATATATATTAAGATAATCTAAATTATAATTATATTTAAAATATTTACTAGTTGAAACAGGCGATAATTACAAACATTTACTATTTAGTATGAGCATGCCATTGAGAATAGAAATTGCGATCATATTAATGAACATAAAACAAAAAACTCAGTTTCTTTGATCTAACCTCTTTTGATTTGTATATAATCGTATCGGTCTTACTTTCTTTATACAAGGAAACTACTAATAATGTATATAATTCATTGATTAAGTAGATTATATACAGTATAGTATAGAACTTGGGTTTGCTTAAAGCATTAATACTCCAACGTCTACGGATAATTGCTTAGCTATGTAAGTCGTAAAACAAATTATCAGCCTGTTGTTTACTTGGACCTTTGTCATTATAGATGAAACAAGTTTTTGTGACTTTATATAGAATCATAATGGCAGGTGTATATTAATTGGAAGTAATTTGTGTGTTGAAGGATGGTTCGTTGGTACTTTTAGTAGGAAAATACCAAAAATACATCTGCTCATATATTTGCGAACTTGCTTAAAGAGGACTATATTTTTTTATTTTTGTAAACCCTGCAGTTTATGCCTAGTGGGCTAGGTGCGCGACAATCAACCAGAGGCCGTGCGTGTCCAATGGATTTTCCGTATAGTTATTATTGGCGACAAGGAAAAGTCATGAGAAGACCTATAAATCGACAACGTGTCTTGAAAAAAAAGCTGTGTTGATCAGCCTTATAAAAATAATGAAGGAAACCACTGATATACTGCAATGATAGTATGAACACATAGGAGAATATTTATACATAGTGTAAATGTACACATAGGAAGTGGGGAAGGGAATGACATAATTAAATTTGTCATCATTTTTTCATTGACAAGAGCTGCTATAATTTTCATAATACCACGCAAAAGCAAAGCAGAAAAAATGGCAAAATGTGTTATTAGTATTCAACCAAACAATGTTATTTTACTCGAGTAGAAAATTGCCAAATTACGTAGCTTAAAGTAAAATATAATTAATGAGTTCAGTCACCGCGTCATAATCAAACGATGCAAACAATATTTTTTGCTCTAGTATTTATGGCAGTCCAAACAAAAAAAATGTTCTGTAGATACATAAGCAATTAATAATAACCAAATATTTATATTATTGTTAGTTATATATATTAGTTGAAAAATTAACAACTTGCAAGTTATTAAGTGTAAATAAAAATCTACTTTTGTTTTAAATTGAAAGTTTGATGTTACAATAAACAATTAATCTTAAAATCATCTTTCAGAAAGGTGGAACCACAACAAATGTACACTAGACGAAGTGTTCAAAGGCTGTGTCCTCTTCCTAGAGGGCGCCATGCTGGAACCAGAGACACAGATTTGTGGCGCCGTCGTAATATTTGATATGGACGGTCTGTCTTTGCAACAAGTTTGGCAATTCACCCCGCAATTCGCAAAGAGAATTGTAGATTGGCTACAGGTAAAGCTCTTGTAATCGAATTTTGTCATGTATATCACACGCATTAATAATTATAATTTAATCATATATTTGTATACTTCTCATGGAATAGCTAAATCTTTGTTTAATCGTCAAAATGCCAAACAACACTTTTAAAGTAGTGCATCTTATTCTATTCTGTGAAATAAGGTTTTATAACAATATTTTATGTTCTAGGAATGCATCCCTCTGAGAATCAAAGGTCTATACATCTTGAACCAGCCGTACATCTTCAATATGGTGTTCCAGCTATTCAAGCCCCTCTTGCAAGAGAAATTGCGGTCTCGAATTGTATTTTTGGGCAACGATAGGGAGCTTCTATACAAATATATAAATCCAAAATGTCTTCCTGAAAAATATGGAGGAAGTTTAAATATACCAGACGTCACCGGAGCACAGTGGTTGGAACTTTTAATGTATTGCGATAAAGAATACCTTGGTTAGTATAAAATATCATTATTTGGTAATTAGTCCTTTCGGCACGAGATGGCGCTCTTTTGTAAAAATCGAATAAATAGTTGTTTAGTTAATCTTTTTTTGTTTTATACGTAAAAACGTTACGTTAATTTACATATATATTATTTTTATTTTATAAAATGTATGAACCTGGCCATCATACATTTAAATAAAACATATCATCATTATCAGACATAAATACATATTTGTTACATGTTGTTTACATATATATTTTTACATTATTGAATCTCTTATCTCTTTCAGCGATCAATTCCTATGGATACAAGAAAAGCAAGTGATACCCAACAAAACTCGTCTGAAATTTGTGATATTATTCATAGTTGATAAGAATAAATAGTGGTAGAGCAGGTGCGCACTAATAATTTTTGCTGCGTGGCGAAAATACCTGCGACATTTTTACGTACGTCAAATTTACTAAACAAAGCAAGCACGACCATTGAGACCTAATGCATAAAAATCATCATCCTAAATATACCGATCAATGAAGTAATCATTTTTTATTATGTTTTCAATTATGTATTTGTAGCACAGTTGGCGAAATAAAATTGAAAACTCAATGTTAAGAGATTGTAGCGAGTTTATGCCGCAAAGGATTTTCTAAAATGTTTAGTGTCTAGTCGAACGGGTGGTTTAGGCAAATGCAACTTATAAGGCGTTACATCAAAACAGCTGCTCGAATGTTTGTAGGATTTTGACATATATTAAACTAAATCAAACATCTATGTTTATTAGAATGAAAATATTGCAAATTGTCAAAAAATAAAACTATATGAATTGGAATATCCATTTTTCCACCTTCAAGTAACTCATAAATTTTAATGATTGAACCAAGAATTTGTTTTGTATATAAAATGTCGTCTGTCAACTAATATCAACAGTCATCAATCCGTAGTTCTGATGTCTGTTGATTTATGATATTATTAAAGTAATTTACTGTAAAAACCTATCTAACCCGAATTATATATGTACGTAATGCATATTTTAAATCACATTCCTATGTTAAGTAAATTTTTACTATATTATATAGAATCATAATTAAGATTGTATGTTTTTATATGGCAAAGGCTGTGAAGGAATAGCTATATTAAGAAAAAAATATGTACAACTTAAGATTTTCTTTTCTCTCAAATTATTTTTAGGATACGTACATGATATGTCATGCTTGCCTTATATTAAATAGACATTAATCATAAGAAGTAGAATTTAAGAGGATATAAAAATTCCAGTCCTTAAAGTTTATAATAATGGGGATTTGGAACAATTGATTTTCTGTAGAAAGAACAACAAAGTTTCTTAGCAAAAATCTGCGGATATAACTAAGCTGAAACCGCTGTTCGCTGAAATTATACGATCGATTTTACAGTCATGGGCTGATTAATACTAAATACTTGTTAAAGCTAGAGTTTTAATGTATTCTTACGACGTTTCTATTCACGTAATATCATCTTAAGATTTAGATTTATATCTAAATACGTTTAAATAAAGAATGAACTGCTCTTTAGTTGATATTCTTGTCTATTACTGGGTGAACAGGGTTATTTGACAATATACATTATACTAGTTACTTGTTCCTTCATCTATAATATTAAGAAAGATGTTGTACATAATATCTTCGTTAAATGTTTTATTACGAAATTGGGTTAAATATATAATTGTAATATAATAAAACAAAGATACATTTTTAATGCTGTTTTATTTAAAATATATTGTAGTCTAATGTCATGTCATTATTACTTAGCTTATTCCTCCATCCTTTACCTTGTATTCTAATGAAATTTTATCATTATTGAACTTATTAAAGGGTTTCATTTCGGTTCATAATCCGGTTTATTCTAAATTTCAAAAAAGAACTTACATTGGAACCTACACCACAAATTCAACTATTCTATTTTACTATATAAGTATTTTTTAAACAACTAATACTTCGAAGGCAGTATACTTTTTGCGCGTAGAATACTACAAAATACATATTTGTTCAAAAAATTATGTATCACAGTCTGTTATGTACTATAGTCTGTTTTTATAAAATAGGCGGGAATGGTAAACAAATATGGCTGAATAAAGTATGAACCAAAAGACTCCTCTAGAGTCTAGACTATTCTCGAAATTGAAGAAGTTTGTATCGTCGAACTTCTTTAGCCGAAGTTTCTCGAACGATGAACTCCCGAGTAGTTAGAGAAGGCGAATCAAAAAAGAACAGCGAATCGACGAACGATATTGAACGAGTGATCCATAGAATTATCTAAATATCATAATTTACTTTTACATTCGTGATATTTATTTATACATAACTGTGTACTACTGTAATTGGTTTGTGAGAGCCGAAGAGATCCAAGTGATTTTTTTTATTTAAAGATGAATCATATCACCATTTGGTCTCTTGATTCTTGCGAATGTGATTTTGATAAAAACGTCGCGGTCGCTTGGATCATTTCGCTTACATTGAGTCTATACATGAAAATGTATTTAATTATTTAAATAAAAATATAATGTGGCTGAAATTATATTACATTATATGACGTGTTAGGCGTTTTAGGTGCCAAAAATTATTATTAAGGTACTGTGAAATGTAACCTTCTAAGAATAAGAATTATCACAATAATAGAGTTCATTATTATACCACGATTTCAATGCATTTTTCTTATTTTTTGTTATATCTAAAAGAGAGCATAGGATTCTTGAAAGTCCGCTAGTGGCATCATTTTTGTGCCCATAGGCGGTGATCACATCTTCATCATCATCAACATCTGATGCTATTGTCCCTGTACCCCTAAATCGCAGACTGATATAACGGCATCTTCATTTGTTGTTGTTGCTAACGTAACCTTGAGAGTTTTTAACTGAAAGTTAAAGAAAAATATAATGGATTTTCTTCATATTCCAAAGATAAAAAAATATGTCCAACGTTTCCCAATCATACAAAGTAGGTTATGCTATCATGCCTCTTGTAGCGACATTTCAATCTCACGATTACGTACACTTTGAGTCATGCCAACGAAGCGCTCTGACCGCTAAATATATATTATACATATATCTACCAAACGTTTTCCATACATTGATTTCAATTTTCATTATAAATAAAAAATAGGGGTTGGTCGTAGAGGGGTAAAAATTTAGGGTTGTATGTTTTTTGTATGTTGTATCATAAAAAATATAAACTTAAAATTTTGTCTAAAAAAATAAATCAAAAAAAATTTAGGGGTGGACTACCCTTAACATTTTGGGGGATGAAAATAGATGTTGGCCGATTCTTAGACCTACTCAATACGCTGACAAAGTTTCATGAGAATCGGTCGAGCCGTTTCGGAGAAGTATGGCAACGAAAACTGTGACACGAGAATTTTAAATATTAGATTATAGCCCAATGAAATATATATGAATATAATCTATATAGAATAATCACAAGAACTAATATAGAAATATTCGATACATAAGACTTTTAAGCCTATAAGACGTAATATATGAAATACAATAATTCCTAAATACATACTTTTAAAATCCTCTTCATAGTGACAAAGCATTTTCCACATAATTTGTCCAGTTTCCTCGTTTTCCGGAAGAGTTCCACCACACCTCTCTACTAGTTGCGAAGCATCTATGTGTTGAAATAGCAATGTTTTGTCAGAGCCGTGGAAATGTATTCGCGAACGCAACTTTGTACTTAGAAACGGTTTGAAAATTGCAAATAACATGTTGAATATGTACGGCTGGTTTATTATGTGCACCCCTTTTAGACGAACTGGTATGCAAACCTGTAAAAAAATATTTTATATTAGTATTTTTATTTATTATCTGTAATTTACTCACGGGATTATAAATAATGATGGAAAACTTTATTGCAGACCAAAGATCCATAAAAAAGATGGGAAAAGGAGAAGATACTTTAGACACGAATTGTAAAAAAAGAATTAGAATATATCTTATATTCTACATTATTTGAAATTAATATTTATTCAAAACTCATACAGTTAATAATTTTGTAATTGAATAAAAAATAGCTAGTATTTATTTAGATAGAATCAAATTTAACTGTGCCGGGTTTTGATAAAACTGTAATAATACTAGTGATATTTTTTTCGTTAATTAATGTATAATTCATATAACAAAGAACACCAACTATCAACAAAGACTATAACGGCTTTCAATATTTTTAAGGAAATCATAAGGATGTTTTAAAACACTAACCTGAATCCAATCCACGACCATTTTCGCGAAAGATGGCGTGAAATGCATGATGTGCGAGAGCGATAGTCCTTTGAGGTTTAGAACTACGTTGACCCCACTCACTTGGGTCCGCGGCTCCTCTATGGCCGACTCCAAAGCTATCTGTACTCCGCGGAACATTTCAGCGAGTGATACCTCACGGGGCTTCCAAAGTTCTGAAATTTTTGTTTTTTTTTCATTTCAATGAAACATTTTACTAAGTAAGGAGCTATGGAACGGTGCACAAAATATTATATATATAAATAAATATTGAAATACACACTGAGGGCAGAAAAATATTTTTTTAGCAATCTTAGCTTGGTGCTCCGTTTTTGTACCCAATATGAACATAATGCCACACTTCTGCAAAGCCCTGAATAAATCGTTTTTTAATATAATAACGATACGCTGTATTTATAAAAGAAGATTGGTATATCCACTATTTATAACTCAAATGGCTGAAAATTTGTGGGAACTTAGCATAGAACGAGGAGACGGACTTTTTATAATTTGTTTGTTTCTTTGGTCGATACGAGGTATTTTGATATTGCAAAAGAAATCGCAGTGAATCTGCTTATATAAGCGACTCTTAATTGCTCTTCAAAAAATCGGTATTTGACACATGCGTTCGAACGTTAAACTATTCGCAATACCTCCAGATTCCACAAACAATAAACGACGTCCATGCTGGTCTCTGGGCGATAACATGGAAACGATGGAGTTCTGGAATGCAGCCTGAGCGGCACACGGCGTGAGGTCCTTGCAATATTCCGCGTAGGACAGACGGAATTTGTAATACGCTTTTATCTAAAAGGGAAGGCAACACTTATGAGATTTTCATAGGATAACTAGACCCTATGTATTTAAGTAGTCGATGATTCTGTATCTTTATTTAATTTTTTGTGTCTCATATCACTTCTAAAGTTGTTTAACAAAATGTTCTTATTGAAAATCAGGCTAGTACTAGTGCGCTCAATTGCCCATATTTGAGCACCTTTTTTTTTTCTTTTTTTTTTTTTTTTTTTTTTTTTTTTTTTTTTTTTTTTAATATAGGTATGGTTTAGATGAATAATATTATACCCGTTTAAAAGCACTTTCAGCGTAGAACTTGCACGGCCTCAAGAACTTCATCAGGAATGCATCGTCTTCCATAGGTATAACAAGGTTTGATTCTCCTGAAAATAAAAGTTTTGGTTAACGCTATATAACTGTTTAGAGTCTATTTACAGTATTAAACCCAGCCAGTGAAACTCTTTTTATAAATAATATGACGCTAAAAAATATTTTTGCTGTGGAGCTTTTAATAAATGTATAAAAAAACAGCTATTCTTCATTTGTGTTGGATTGTCGTTATCATACGAGTAGTAACTTTAATATATATCGAAATATGAATATTTAAATTTATTTTCTCATAACAATTATGTTTTTTTCGTCACCCTTTAATACTATATAATTCGACTATTTAGACCGTCTTCTAATTAATTATTAGGTATTAATTAGGCGCAACTGGCACCTTGCAGTGACAAGTCGACCCGTTTTTGAAGTATGTTCCGAAATATGATTGGTATCAATTAAAACCGCAATTTATTGCTTCTCAGCTCTCGAGGTCACGATGATTATTAGCTGCAATTGTATAATTTAAGATACATCCGCTACATATTCTTCAATGATTTTTTTATACCCTACTGAATGTCTACTGCTCAACTGATTTTATGTTTGCGCGGAAAGATATTCAAACAATTTTATCATCGCTAGAAATTATAAAATAAAATCTACCGCTGTATGTTTGTAGGTATGCTTAAATCTTAAAATATTTATTTCAATGGTGTTTTTTTAATAGATAGAGTGATTCAAGAGAAAGAGTCAGCTTAAAATATATAGATTTAAACAAGATCTTTTAAATTTAAGTTTTAGCATAATAAATATGAATAACTATTATGCTCGTTTGCGTTTGCCTACATAAGAGTCAAAACCTGTTTATAAACTTATATACCTTACTCTGAGGCACATAAAAGGATGTATTATTTAATTTAACTTGATAATACTAGCCGTATTGTTTATTCGAGATGGAAAATGCAATTGTGATGTTGAAAGACGAGTGATTTCAGGAATCAGAGATAATGGGGCATTGCATTTCTTCATTAATAGCCAACTCGTGACAAATGATGGTCGCCCGGCTGCTCATAAAAGAGTGCTTATACCGACGTTGACCTATGGTAGTGAAGGATGGGTGTGGCAGGGGAAGGATGAAAGTAGCATAAATGCTGTAGAAATGAACACGTTAAGATAAGGATACGAAAGGGCATACGGAGGTGGTTCGGTCTCATAAAAATAATGAATGAGGATAGACTGACAAGTTATATAAGGTGGAGAGGAACGGTGAGGGTAGGGCTGAGAGACCCTGAGAGAGGTTTTAATTCAGAATTTTCGTGAGAGAATAACCAAGAGATCCAACGATCGTAGAACGTAGAGTCTGTTGTCTCCGCCTAACCTAATGGATAAAAGGTATAATAACGAAATATCTCTTAATAGCAGAATACGATCAGATTCTATAATATTTATATAGGTCGAACAAATTTTATTTCCAATTATTTAATTTTATTATTTTGGAATTATTTATATATTATACATATATATTTATTTATTTAGTTTACGCAAATTTCAAACGAGATTGAAAAGAGGGCCGTCCGTTATTCAAATGTTTTAGAATTCTTAACATAATTTTAATATTTACTTAAGAAATAGTTGAAGTCGATGTTGACTTCCAATAGCAAAACCTGTATTAAGATTTGCTTTATATTTATGGTCAGTAAATATATACCTATTAAACTACAGCCTGGAAATATTTTCCTTCTCAAATACATAAATAAAAAAGAGCAGATACGTCGAACCGTACTTCGGGGTTTGAGAAGTCGGTCAAGAAAGTAAGCGTCAGTTATCAATTAGCGTCAGTATACATCTAAAGTACCTAAGAGGAGAATCACCAACACAATTTATATGTATTTTCGAATATTGATTGTAATTCCATAAATAAATAGCATAATCTGTCGCCAAACAAATCCATTATCGGACCAGATTGGACTTCTATGTATTATATTGTGACCAGAAGAGCTTTTATTTAAGTACTTGCCACTTATAATTATGTACGTTTATTTTAACTAATATCGAGAAGCACTAAAAAATAATTCGTACAGTTATTAAAATATTTTTTATGCAATAAATTTATTTATTTCAGGTCCACAAATAACAATGTATAAAAAATAGTCAGTGAGTAGTCATACTATATAAATATTGTTATAACTTAAAGTAACTTTTGCTAACTTTTGGTAGCAAAAGTTACTTTATTATAAGTTACTTTTGGTTGGCATAGATCGTAATTAGGGTGGTCGTCGAAGCCGTCCGATTCTCAACAAATGGCTTAGCTGTTGAAAAGTGAAAGTATATCATATTTATTATGTATAAATTATAAATAAACCGATGTAAAAGTTTGTATATCAAATTTTCCATGACTTTCTCGATTTTGCTCAAGAACAACTTTCACTTTGCAAATGCCAGAGGCTTTACCCAGTTAGGTTCAATAAAACGTGAATGCTGTACTCAAACTCAATGCTTATTTTAAGACTCAGATAAATACTCAAAATATTCACCGTAGATACAATCGAAATATTTCCATAACTTTCGTATCTTTGTGTATTTCGTACCACGTCTTTACACCATGTTCTCGATGCTTTCCAACTGACATATCTGCCTAGCGAAACTAAGAAAATAAACATACTATAGACATCATCACCAATCGAAAACTTATGGCTAATTACCTCATATAACTCTCTAAACTAAAATCTTTGAATTTTATCGTTTGTAGGATTTAAATTGATATTAATTATAATAATTTATTGATGTCCGCGACTCGTCTCTGAGATAGAATCAGGCCTTATTACTCGATAAATGGCCTTTGTGTAAGAATCAATCGTTAGATAATTATCTGACTTTTTGTCTCACTCGTTTAAATTTAAAACTATAGTGGCTTCGGCAAACAGTTGAGACATGTGCAGAGAAGCCAAAGTCCAAAAAATTCTACATTTATCACCATAGCAGCATATTATCATTTTTATCTTAAAGATATTTTATTGGTATTAATTAATAAAACTAATTTTGCTATAAGCCTGGCATATTTTAGTTTCATTTTTCATAATTTATTTTTCTTAAAAACCATAAACATTATTAAACATTTAAGATCCGTAAAACTTTAGGCTACAGTGCAATATCGCTTAACCCCCGTTACAACACTTTAGTGACTGTACAACTGGCTTATATTAATATTACATTACTTTTTTAAGTCAAATATGACTGATAACATTAGTAAAAATATAATTTTTGTATTTAAGCGTATGCTAAGTTTATATTCAGGCCATTCTTAAGTCATTCAGTCGATATTGCTTAATTAAACTCACCTTTCAATAGTTCACGTAACTCCCTAAGCCCTTTCTCTACATTTTCTGGCGTCTCTCTGAGTTCCCGTTCCGCCTTTTCTAAATAATATTTCTCTGTAAATGGCTCTCTCTCTAATTGAATTCTATGTCCTCCCAATAACACATAAGGGGCACCGTTATCATAGTACAGCGCCATGTTGTTATTCCAAACGATTAACAGTCCCTTCACTCGAGAAACTGGCACGATTTCACGATGTAAACATTATAAACTATAACACAAGAGTGGTGCTACCTCCGCGACAGATCTGATAGCAATGAGAATAGAGAGCGGAGATCCCACCAATTCCTTTAAGGTTGTCACGCATATTCAATGTACCGTTGTCTATATATTTTGACTCGGTGCAGACCTCAAATCATGTGTTGATTCGCCGGAAACAAAACATTTTAATTGATTTCGAATTTTACAACGGTTTTTTATTTTATTTTTATTATTAATTTTGTATTTATTGTAGTGTAAACAATTTTTAGGGTCCCTCAAATAAAATAATAATAATAATTTGTAACGGATTAAAACACAATTACCTACAACATAACTCAAACTAAGCCTAATATAAACAATATTTAAAAAAATTACAACATTTGAAAATTCAACTCACTGGCCTACAGCGAATGAGTTGTTCAAACTATCATTTCTATTACATTTGGCGCCCTTTTTGACGGAGTTCCAAAAACGAACCCAAAATGGCGTGTTTTTTAAAATTGGTCATGTGGCTACTGTAGCTTTATAGAATCATCCTACCGTGAATAGTGACTGGCACACCACCACTTGTTTGCCGGAAGTTATTGACAAACTCCGAAAGAATTACCGTAAACAAATCATCTTGCAACACGACAATGCTAGTCCCCTCACGGCCAGACAGACAAGAAGAGAAGACAAATTTTTGAAAAACATATTCGATTGTGCACAATCTGCAATCTTGGCATCTTGAGACTTTCAAGTCTATGAGGTCGCTGGTGTTATATCATTATAGTGAATTCATATAATACAATTATAAAAATTCTATATACTATTTTCTTTATTACGTTCTTCGTTACTTATTTTATAGACAATTATGTCGGACACAATGCTGTGTTTGTTATAGTTTTGTAATCATGACTATGCTAATTAGGATGGAGAATGAAAAACGATAGTATCAATGACAGGATTCATTTGATGATATCACAACGATGCTCGCATATCAATGCGCTAAAGATTATATTATCATAAAATACGAAATATATTTTATTTGGGCACGTATCGTGGTATAACGCGGTAGTTAAGGCACGTTTGGTACGAATTACGATCTCAGTGCCAGATTCTAGGTATCTAGGATATTGCGCCTTCCGAAAAATATCCAATTTAACGTACTAAAAACCAATTTATAATGATATAAGTAACTCTTATTAAGTAAGGGCTCCTTATTTATTAATAATAATCTCATACAATTATAATTATGTATTACTTGCAACTATCGGGTTTTGTTTCTGCTAATAACAATTTTACAACCGTAATGAATTTAAAAAATTGTGTTTAATGTCTTTTATATACGAGATAGCGTTATCGGCTCGAGAAAGCGTACCTAGCCTGTCCACTTACAGGACCAAACTAGTAGTTTAAAGTCTCGTCTAAAACGTCACGTGTTCTTCTGAATGCTGTTGAACTGAAATGATAGCATCCATGCAGTAGGGGTCATCGAATCATGCAAATCTTCTACTTGTAACAGACTATGTGCTAAGAAATCGGACTGTAAATATTTTTTCCTTATGTTATACTAAAAATGTTATTTATGTATATATATGTATGGTGTAACAAATAAATAATATTGTGGATTTGTAAATAATATACTGCGCACGCGTTGTGTCATGGTACACATTTAATATCGATCATTTAATGTAAAACTAGGTTGGTTAATTCGCATCCTGTGTAAGGACGGCCTTAATATAATCGCACGAGATAACTGATTAATGTTCCAAGGTTCATACGAGATTTTTACTAGATTGGTTTGGACTAGATATAAACAAAGACGTGTTCTTAATAATATGTGTACATAGCACAGATTGTCTGAATACTATATGATAATTTAGTTAATAGTTGGAATTAGTACTACATATCTATCCATGTATCTTTAAATTCGCAATTGAAAATAATAATCACACACGTTTTGCTTTTAAAATATAATTCAAATCGATAATCGCTTTCAGATAATAAAATTTGGGGAAGTTAACCACTTCATGAGATCATAAGTAGGCATACATTGTTGCTAACCAACAGCTTCTGTCACGGGCTGCTGTAGATCTCGTAAAAATACTTCAGTAGGTAAGGTATAAAATTCCATTTAGTCATACTACTTCAAGGTCACGCACCTCAATCCGCTGAGTGTGACAGCTCTAGGTGAAGGGCCTGTAGATTTTTCACTCTCCAGAGACCCACGTATTAAGATAATAATAAAAACATATTTTAGAACTAAGCAGTGGGAGTACTAAGAACATAATATGTTCTTAAAATCTCAAATAAATGTATATACATTTATTAAAAGTTGTTTGAACGTATGATATTATTTTATAACTAAAGTAAAGAAACACTTCATTTTTGTCATATATATATTTAAAAAATCATACGGTAATATAACAATCTACTTTGAGCAACTCAGGTATTTCTTGATTTTAGCACTAAATATTCATAGAAAATACTTATATTTAACATAGAAGTTAACATAATGGAATCAGTGAGACACCTTGAAGTCCAGCCACACTGGACGATAGAATAGTACAGATGTCTCGAATTAACGTTAGATAAAAACATGCTACAATTCCTAGGGCACAAGACAAAGGATTTTAAACACGCGCGAACCGCTAACTCATAGTACGTCACGCTTTTTAACTTATACATAACAATTTGTATGGAAAACAAATTTGACGAACGAGCCTCGAACGCTAAATATCAACAGCAATACATTTGGCTGAGCACATAATCGAATTATTACTTTGACAGTAGTACGTTAATTACATAAAACCGATGTTTCAATCATCATATATCCATATTCTATGTTGTATATACATATATAATCTTTATAAACTTTGGTCATATTTTCACAGTTAAACTTTTACATACAACGCATTTATACAAAAACCAGCCAGGTACCTACAGCGGTGAAAGGTTAAAAAAAATGTAATTTAATGAAACTAATAAAAAAACGGATAGAAATACATTCAAACTTTTCTATATTTGAAATGCAAAAATATCATTAAATAAAAATTATCTTGTGATTTTCGTTGAAACTCACAGAATCAAACATTTTTAACTTGGATATGATGTTATCTGGGTTAAACACAACATATCTACTTAATTACTTATACTTGACTTAATTTTCTATGTCCCCTAGATAGGCGTCATTCATCTGGATCTGGGAATCCCGCATCACAAAACACTATGTTGACTTAAATTGGTCGAGCGGGTCACGTTTCAACCTAAAAAGTAGTGTAATCTACTACTACTCTCAGTTATGTCGTCAGTTATGCTTTTAGCATTTAGTATGTCATGAAATTCGCTCAAACACCTATCTAAAAATGTTCTCATATCACATCTTAATATTAATAAAGGCACAATAATTCATTTGTCAACCAGTCTTTAACACTCACAATATTACAATTGGTCCAAAAATCACAAATATTTATTAAAAAAAACCTATGGAATTCACCTTATATGTAATATGTTAGTCGTTATTTTTGTACATAATTTTATTGTCTTTTACAAAAGCTGCAGGTTGCTGCCTGTTTAGTCTTATCAATTATTCTGTAAAATAAAATTAGGTACAAATAAATTACATATATATCATATGTCTATTTTTCCTATATTCTCTAAACTACAAATGCCTCTTTATACAATAATCTAAGAAAACTATAAGAATCGTACTCTCTTCATAAGTACTGAGAATTTATAAAGAAGACCCTAAAACTAATTTCATAACAAATACTCTACAATTTAATATCCCCTCGTTATGGCAATAATACTAACCAAGACCGTGCAACTATTAAAAAATCATATATGAGCACTTCTAAGAACCATAGTAGAAATTATATAGTATTTAATTAAATAATCCCTCATAATTATTATTTAAAGTCTCACTTCACCTCACCTCACAGAACCTCCAAAAAATAAATTATGAAGAACGAAATAGTTTTTATGCCAATCGTTACAAGATTTTCGAATAGATGGCGTTTTAATCTATTGCTAAAAACTTGATTATAAGTATTATTTTTTTTAGTTTTAGTCTCGGTTAGAATTTGTATTTCTGTTTAGGAGTCCTTAACAAAGCCGTAGGAGTTCCAGTTTTGTATATGCGGTAATATTTCGTTGATCACCGGGTACCATTCGGCCCCAGAGTAATTGATAGCTGGCAGATCACCACCGTAATCGGATGGGAGGTGAGACGGATTCATGTGCTTGTGCAGCGAGGACATCTTCGAGCCGTGGAAGAATATCTGGAAACACGACGCAAATCTTTAATTATTTGTAAAAATATGAGAAAATAAGACCTTATTAATTTTAATGAAGTTGAAACTTGTTCTAAGTCAAATTACTATTAATGCGAAATAAAACCTCTATGCATTGTTTTATTTAAAAATCTATATTTAAGCGCCATCTATCCATATATACAAAGACTATAAAAATCGATAATATTTATACAACTTAGAAGTATTGTCATATTGTTCAAGAGATGGCGTTGAAAGTTGTTAAATGAATGAATTACTCATTATAGTGTTCTCATTACTGTAGGACTTTTTTGTGATAGAATATTAATATCTTAATTTTTATTATACAGGATTCTGTAAAATACCAATAAAATATTTCTAAACTGGTTCAAGCACCAAGAAATTAATCTAATCACTTACCCTGTTCTTTAACTTTTCCCTGATGAAGGGTTTGAACATCTTCCATACGGCATTGAACAGCATTGGTTCCTTGACAAAGTGTACTTCCTTCAACCTTAAGGGCATCGCATCTTGGATGAAAGTAAGGAGACGTTTCGAGAAGGTTGGTGTTAGTCCCCAGGTCTGAAAATCAAACGTATTGTTAGGTACATCAAAACGATCGTAGCTACTTCTATTGAGACAGGTTATATGCATGGGAGAAATAGTGTAGGGTATGTATAAAAATAACGTTGGAACTGTTGGATTAACAAATTAAATAAAGAAAAATTATATCTTTCAAATTTCAAGTAACTCAATGTGAGCGCCTTCGTCTTAAAAATCGTCTGATATTAATCAAGATAGTTTAAACATTCCATATAAGTACATATAACGAGCCGAACGATCTACCCAGTCAAATGTTAATAAGTGATAATCTACACAAAGAATAAATTGAATAAAGTTGAAACACACTTTAGATGTATAAATATTAAAGAGATATAGAAATTTCCAAATCCAAATATCTATGATCTCCCACTATCTATCTATCCAAATACATGAGCCGGGCAAAACCTGTAAATTTCCATAGGTCGATGTAATGACAAGTGGTATGTTTTGAATCATCAGTTAGTTGATAATCTTTATCACCCACATTGCTATTACATGCCATTTCAGATAATAACCGGACTCGATGTTTTACTATTATTGATTAATATAAAATTATTGCAGTGGATTATTAATAATTTTAAAATCCTCAATGATGCAACTACAACTGGATTATTATTAATAAGTAACTTATATCTAAAATGTGAATTTATAAATCTACCAAATTATTCAGGCCCTTACTGCCATTACAGTGTTTGTTTTTTGAATAATACCTTTTGTATGGGATACTTATTATTCCGTTTGAACAAATTTAAGTAAGCGAACGTGCTTATCACCGTCCTTAGTTTTGCAAGAAAACCCCACTTCCTTACTGTTAACGGATGTTTGAAAACAATATCGATCTATTTTAAATATATTTAAAAGGTTCTTTGAAGTTGTTCAGATAAGAATTCTTCAAATTTAGTTCACTTAAGAAGTCAACGTAAGAAATTATATTTATTGGTAGAAAAACGGGGTATAAAACAGTGAGTTGATTTCTCATTAAAAATAGCTATTTTTTTAAATAATACACACTATTTTATACTGATTCACGATGGAGGTTCATATCTAAAATTTCCCATATATCTAATAACATAAAATAAGATATTTTTCATCACCATATCCAAATTCAATGAAAAAATAAAAATAAGGGCTCACATTCACAAATATGTTATATTCTGCTAATTTATATTTTGATTTATATCTAACAAATTACACCTTCATTATTATCTAAAAAAAATGCATCTAAATCCAATTATAGATAGATATATAGATATAACATTAGATCTTACATGTTTAAGATTGATTCCTTAAGCAATTTTATTGAAACAATATCTATGCGACACGAGAAGAATACAAAAACACAGCCTCGGACGTGAGGTCCTTTAAATGATAATTTTTCCTTCCGGTCTAATTGACTCACGGAAGTTCTCGTTTCCCTTTATTCGAAAGACTAATATATTGGAAAACGCTCTATCTTTCAATAATCTACAAAATGTTAGTCTATTCAATGAAATTTTATTGCCGCTGCAACATTGTTCGCGTAGAAAATACAAGCGCAATCAATGATAGCTTAATCCTTGATCCGGCCATCATTACACGCTAACTATAAAATTACATTAAACCTCTTACGATTTATGATCGAAATATAGTGAGCCATAGATCAGATTTAATGAAATCATCTACGTTAACATCTAATTTTAATTAATTAAATTAAAAAATAAAAGGATTATTCCATTAGGAAATATCCACCAAAAAAATCATAATAAACATTTCGATATATCCCATTATAGTAGTAACAAAGAGGTTTATCATATTCATTATACATAATAAATTTCTTTATCCACACCACGGCTCGTCATCTTTCACAAAGAAATTCATTATTAAAAATCCACGTCGCTTTGTGAGTCACGCTTTTAACAATAAACTTCGAAGTACAATAATTACTGTGGGGATGTGAGAAACAAAGGTATATTAATATGTAATTCATCACTGAAAACACCTTTGTTATGCAAGTTATATTTAAACCGAACGAGGTTATTGGTGAGAGATAGTTCAAAGTATCATTATTGTTACTTCCAAAGATATGCTTTATTCAAAATGACGGTATAAATTAACCTAGAGGAAGTGATCGTTTAATTATTTGAAACATATATACCCTAGAACCAGTTATTGCGTTTTAATACCGTGTAGGAAGTAAGAAATCATATACGTATGTACATCGTTTTAACGATTTCATATAATATTAACAAATGCGATGTTCAGTGGCAAAAATTATTTAAAACTATTTTTTTTTCAGTGTTTATCAATGGTGTACAATATAATTTATTGCCTCATAAAAGTGTGTAAACAGGATTTAAGATAACGAAAACCTTGATTTATCGGAGTTATATGAATTGATTAGTGATAATTAGAGTTACTGATAAGTTAATCACAAAAAGAATTTCAAAGATTAAAAAATTATCATGATAATTTTTCCTGATAAATTACGAAACATTGGATAGGTTTTTTTAGCTTAATGTTACTTTCTATGTTTTATAAAATTGCAAGCACCTCCGGTTATAATCTGCTATCGAAACTTCGTGGGGCTAGTTTGAAGCAAATTGAACCATGATGTAGGTATATTCTACAAACATCTTTAGGTTGATTTAATCAAAGTAACACTCACTCCAGCCTCTGAGGCTTACGTAATCAACGTTCTATGAAACTAGAAACTAAAACGTATAGATGATTTGATAGACAAGATCTCAAGTCAAAGCACAAAACGACCTCACAATTTTTCCTTAGTCTGCATTGGTATTCTGTGCACCAACTTAACTCAAACGTTTCATAGACCGTCTCCACCTATTTTATATCTTGAAAAGAAGTAACAAAACTGTATTCCAACTATAAACGTTTATTTTGTCTACGAATATCCAGGCTCCTGGGTATTTCATTAAACCACGTTACCAACTGAGCAGCTGTAAATTTTCAGGCTGCCAAAAAATCCCTTCAAAATCCACGTTAGCTTGGCCAACCACGTAGATGGGTCAAAAGTTCGAGTTTCGAAATCCATAAATTTTCATCTCAATTGTTTTAAGTTGCACGTCACGCTGTCCATATAACTTAAATGGAATGATTTTATTTCAGATCACGTATTTGTTCATTCTTACTTTACATCAACTTTTGTAACCTTTTATCTTAGTTCGCGTGTGGAAAATTGTGTTCTTAAAAGCAGGTATTGCAACTATAGAGTTACCAACCGTCCTGAATTCCCAGGACACATCCGAGTTTTTGTAGTGTGCTGGGACGTCTTGAATACTTTTTAAGCAGACTTATAACTACAACAGTTATGATGGCCTATTTGTATGATTGTTATTTCAACCATAGAAAGTCAAGGAATGAAAAGTACAGTAATTCCCCTAATTTATTTAGAAATATAAAAACTAGGTAATTTAATTTGACGTAGATATTACAAAGAAATTACCTCTAGTCCTCAAATGCATTCTGTACACACAGTTTTAATGTATTATTTAAACAAATTTTAACAGAATGGACTTTAAAATAAAAACAAATCTCTAATGTTTATAGCATATAAGCGATAAGGAAACATCAAAAATTTAATATTATAACTAATAGTACACGGGTAAAATTAATATTTGTAAGAAGCTCGAAGAAAAATATACTTTCATTCAAGAGATAAACATATTTTATGTTCGAAAGTTATATTATGCCATATATATTACATAAGATGGACACAGTTACAGTGATTAACTGCAAAGATCTCGCAATATGATATTTTGAAACTAGATAAATTAAATTGCTTAATCACATTTTTTCGCATACATTCAAGAGAACGTTGGTTAAGGATTATAATTTCCGATCATAAATATACGAAAAATAAATTATCAGGGGATTCAAACCTTTTCCTCTGCGCCCCAAAAATACTATAGAATAGTTTTTATTTTCTTATTTAATCTTTTATTTCCTTGTATAAATGTTACTTTTGTATCTAACACCCACCCATTTTTTGTTCTCTTCAAAGCATGAGAAATTGCGCACATATAAAAACTATTGTTCACCTCGAAAGACCTCAGCTTTGAAAGTCTAATAATATATTAGGGGGCTACGGAAAGAGGGTTTATACCTGAACAAAAAACGATGACACAGAACATAATACTCGCAAACAAATACGGTCTGTAGTAGACCGAAACAATATTTAATCGATAAAGATGAGACAACACGTGTATCGTCTATATTTAGTAGTACATTGATGAAGACGTCTTTACGGCAATGTCAAAAGCAGTCGACACTACAAAATATATTATGTAGAGGGCGTAGTCTCCGATATGGATTCATTAAAAATGTCGAGAATGACAATAAGCTAGATTAAAAAACTTCGAATTGTAAAACTTTTTCGGCTGCCATAAAATTGGTTAAAGAAAAGTCCTTGCAACAGCGTGTTTTCAAAAAATATTTCGTCACCTCAAAATCAAGTGCATTGATAGATCCATGTGCAACTCCGCATGTATACGAAGTGTGCCAAACAATTGTTCGAACTAATTTGAACATTAACTCATTGTTATAAAGTAAAATATTACTTATCACGTGTGTATTGGCAATCTTTAGGCAATGGAACGACTTTCTTATAATTAAGAGTTTATTGACTCTTAATAATACCTACGTCCTCCGATTTATTTATTATTAACTATGTTTTGTTAAAAAACGGTATGTTAAAGCAATACTAACTCAGCTATTCCAAACATTCAAAAGCTAAATGAAATTTACATCTAGGTCATATTGCAATTATACATTATTTCAATTGTAGTTAAACACATGTTATATTAATATATACGTGAAAAAAGACGCTAGTTTCTTATTCCCGTCGGATCACCTAGTTATAATTGCGGAAGTAGTTGTCCACACCCGGGGTACGAACGCAGGACCTATAGGTGATACTCTAAGCTATAAATTATGATTTGTTTATGTCGCGGCCGTTTTGCATGTAATTTGAAAGCCTATTTGCGTGACAGGTTAATTTTATACTTCATTTAATATTCGGCGCTTCACGTTAAGTGACGTCACCAGCTGTGTGCTAATAGCAAGGTTGTATCCATAACAAAACACAGGCTACACCTACGTACAACTGAGACAGTTAGATATTTTATAAAATATGATTGTAATTAGTATTACACAGCTTTTTACTAGAAATCTTATATTTGACTGTATTATTTGAAAACTGTTTCTTCGGAGAGTTTAAAATGTACGAAGAAGCTACATATTCTTATTACCTTATAACCGATGTCATGAACGAAAACATCCCTAACCAAGAAAAAAGTTTCAGATATTTTTAAGATTTTACATTTTAAAAAAAATACAAGAAGAAAATATCCAGACCACAATGGTGTACACCATTACCACTGTGGTCACTGTGATATAAATCTTTAAGTCATAAAAACATCTGAAAGTTTGTACTTGGTTAGTATTGTACCACTGTGTGGATATTGTCTTCTATACATAGATTTTAAGAAAATATTCTTACTTGCTTATGAAGTAATTTATAATAATTTATTAATCAATTACCAAGCAATTATATATATAATTATTCTATTATACTATATTCACCTGAGTCCATCCCATATTGTGGAAGTCCATGATGACGACGGTGCCCCGAACTTGGGATTCTGGTTCCAACATCGCTGCTTCGTGGATTAAGTAAAACAGCCTGAACAGCTGATCCGCCGTCACCTTCTTTGGGTCCCATGTGGCTAGAAAGTATTTATAGATTATTTACTATGAAATATATTACCGTTACCTAGACTTACTCTTCTTAGACTACCTGCCTTGGATGAGTATAAAGTATAGTTTTGATTATTTTTAACGTTAACTTTAACTACGTTTTTAAATATTGACATAATAATACTAAAAAAAATATAATGTAATATAAAAGAATTATTTCCATTAATTAATTTAACAATTTAAAATAATTCTGTAAACATTGCCCAGTAAATTTCATTTGTGTTAAACTTATGTGTTAATAAATAAATTGTTACTAAGGTCGGTTTCAATACAACAATTATAAAACAATGGTAAATACCATTTTATGGTTCTGCATTAAAGCTGACATAAAATTTATTGACACTTAAGAGTGTAATGTACATTCTGTACAAAGTTCATTAATTGATAGTGGTGATAACTTGTAATATGTGTTGTGACGCCAACACAACAAAATGTAAACACTTGTAATTCAACATATTATGAAAGTTTAATAGACGCGATCTAAGGAATTATAATTGTTTATATTATATATTATAAAGTTTAACATATTGCGATGCAGCCTACTCAGACATGACTTGATAGAGTTTACTATTTTTATTGACTTTTTTTATTTACTTTAAGAAGCATCTTAGCAAGAGACTTATAGTCACGCGGATATTTAAATCGGGACGCGTTATAAATATTTCTATCATTTGTAAAATAGTTTTAGTTTTTAGTAAAGAGTTTAATAATTATTTTTAGGACCATATGGAGCCTTTTATTCTAAATATTTACAGATGTTAATTCAACAATTCATTAAAAGATACCTCCTGGTTACTTTTTATTAAACGAAAATAACTTGATAGGAGTATCCCGTACAATTTAATGTCACAAATTGATAAATACTGAATCATATCCTGGCCCTAATTGACGAATAAGTAAATAACTAAACTTTTATTTGCTTCGACACGTTTTATAAAAAATCTTCGTTATTATGAAACAATGAAACTTTGTATTACGGCACGATAAAAATACATAAATACGGAATAATCTATAATAATAATCTAAAACATTACAAATATTGCTCAAAGGTACGAGACTTGAGTCAGGGTATTGTAGTAGATAATGATAATGCAGTTCTGCACAAAAACTTTTGCACTATATATCACCTTCTTAGAGGGTATTAGCCACTGTGACAAAATTGAGCTAGTGTACAGTATTGGGAAAAAAAATTCTTAAATCAGGCCTAGGATGCAGAAACATAAGTGTAAACATTGTAAGGCAATAAATTGATTATTTAATAAACAAAATGAGCACACACAGCATCTAGATGATATCTAGATGAAGTTTACATATGCTAGTAATTAAAGAAAAGGAATATAATTAATGTTCTATGTTCAACGAATAACAAGTTACCTACATTTACAATTATTATATCGTATTCACAGTGAAAGAACGCACAACATTCACAGACCTACTGGTCGTATTAAACGTATATTTTATTTTGAACTAATATAAGCGAAAGCAAGAAGGCCAAAAAACACATTGCCTCAAAATTATATGCTACGTCGCTAATTTTTATAAAAAAATACCCATTTCGATGAAACTTACCTCCAACGTTGACAATTAGAACTCTCCTCCCCTTGTGGTCCCGGCCCTTCATCACGTTTACAACTTTGTGTTCTAGAAAAGACTGCGTTTCATGCTCGGGCAGTAATCCATCAAGTAAAGAGGCGTTTTCTTTCTTAAATTCCGCTACTCGCCGCATCTAACGCAAGAAAACATATATTATAAAATGCGCTTCGATTACAAGTGATATGAAAAATTCTATTATTAAGATTTAAATGATGGTGATCTCAAGGTTTTATAGATTAAGAAAGAACCTACAAAAGAACAGCGTGGAAACAATGGCTGAAACACATAATAACAAATCAAAAACAAGACGCATACTGTACTATATAGATTATATTTCGTAAACTTAGTTTAAAATAAGAGGAAATTGCGACTTTAAGTATTAAATTCTTGTTAAGACTTGATTATTATCAAAATTATAGCTCGTTATACACACCGGTTACCGTCGTAACTCGATACAATTTTCTAAAATTGCGCACTTAAGAAAAATAAGAATAATCAATGTATCTAATCAAATAATTTTGATATTTCGCCTGTTCGTTCGCCAATGATTCATGATGATTTTAATGTAATTAATTTTTTAATGCTACACGCTGATGGTAATTGGAAGTCATCGATAGACTCCTGAAATACAGTCTGCGATGAAAGGACAAGGATAAATGTAGGATATAATGCAAAAGGATGTACACTAATTTCCTTAAGGAACATGCAATAGGACACGACTACGATTCTGTCAGGTACTTGAAATTGGAATGTTTCTATGAAAGTACCATCAATTAAACTAAATACTCTCTCTTTCATCAGTAAACACAAGTTCTTAGTACAGATATACTGTACATTTCTTAAAGACATGTAAAGATTTAGGTTGTACGAATAAGTGATATTATATTATATATTACACGCGGGCATCATATAGCCTCTTAAATGTTTTAAAGACATGTGTTATTGTACACTTGCAATTCAATCTTGTTATCATAATAATCTTCAGTTTACATTCATTTGCAAAACAGTATGCCCCTCATTTCCTTGTTAGTTTCATCATAAAAAAAACAATTGTAATTTAATACCTATTGTAAGAAAAATACAAATGTATGAGCTTTGAATGTATTATCTAAGAAATATTATATATTAAATTAGGTTGGAACGTAACATTGGAACCGCATGAATAACCCGTTTTATTTATGAAGAACGTTTTCTTTATTACAAATTTTGTGAAGGCGTCGCAGACAGTCACGTTATGGATTTTTAAG
This sequence comes from Pontia daplidice, assembly GCA_963693355.1. Classification (NCBI taxonomy): domain Eukaryota; kingdom Metazoa; phylum Arthropoda; class Insecta; order Lepidoptera; family Pieridae; genus Pontia; species Pontia daplidice. The sequence continues at coordinate 1,305,069 of CAVNZL010000004.1, forward strand.
CATAAACTATTTAACCATAAACTATAAAAGGACAGTAAAGATAATATGAACCACAGATACTCAAGCGTCGCTAGGCAACGAAATATGCACAGCTTCTATAGTCATATATCATGTCTTGCAACAAAGTATTCGGTCTTTCTTAATTGTTTCAATAAGGTAGTGGGTTTCAGTTTTGTTACGAGCTAATAGAAACGTATTTGTTTGCAAGGTTAATGATAAGTTTTATTCGTACTAATGGATGCGCAATTCATGCTTCGTTTTTAATTTCGTATATGCGGCGAGAAATGATAAAATATGTATTTGACGATCGCCGGTAACTTAATCACCTGAACGCACACGGCTTTCCGATACCCCTGTCCGTTTGGAAAATATGAAGAACCTTATCAACCTGTTAAAATTCACGTTTAAGTTGTCTTTGGTCACTAACAACTTGTGTTTAAATAAATAATAAATTTTCATTAGATAAAAGTATTATTAGACTGATTGCATATATACGATATTCTTTGAGCGCATGATACATTAAATAACAAATTATTGTGAAAATACAAACTGTAGTGTGCACATTTAGCAACCAGAATTACCGAAGAGGCTTTTTCCTAACGTTGTCCAATTTTCCATGCACGTTTTAAATAAGAGTTGTATGTTAAGCGAATGTCACTTTTAGAAATAAGTTCATTCATAACATCATAGAATGCAATTTAGGTCATTAAATCGCTTCCTGGATTCCCCAATGCTCAAAAATAACTATTGTTCTAATAAGAACATCTATTCAATTTATATAATAAAAGCCAATGTTTTTGAAACTTATCGCATTAAATAACTCATTAGGTCAACCATTTTGCCTAACTACAACGCAATACAATGGACAGTACTACATAATAAAGAGTATTGTATCAAAAAGACTGGCTTAATTGTGTTAGCTATTGCTCAAACGGTCACCGATTGCAAGAAGTCAACACGTACTCTTCAACGGGCCTTGCACAACCACTATTAAATATAATTACTGGCCGCTTATATCTAGAACGCCAAACTATTTTTAAGATAAGTAAAACCTTCATGCTTGTCGATATGAGAGAGCTGAGATTTACGGCTCATAACTCTGTAATTGAATTACATATTTAAATATATAACTAAAACAGTTATACGTTAATTATACAGTTATACACTAAGTCTAAACTATATATATACTTAGATTTATATATTACTGAAAAAATATGCACAATTACAATATATTTTTTTAATGCGTCCCGTTAATAAATTATACATTTAAATAAAATCTTTGCACTGTGACAGCTAGTGACAAGTAATACGCAATATTGTTTACGTGCTGTTAGACTAATTATATTAATGTTATAAATCTATGAAAAAAATAAAATAAATCTATATTAATTTTTAATTTTTGAGCATAGGCCAAAGGATCCTGTTATCTAACAAAGTTAGTTTTATACTTTAAGTTCAATCACATACAACAATGAAGTTGCAATTATTGTTTTGCGTGCTATCAACAATAAAAACAAAGGAGCTATTTATATCTGTGTGTATTTGTTTTAAAGAAACATTTACATAAGATTTAACTTGTGAGATTTGTAAAGTTATCCTCATCTGTATTTCCAACTTTCATACGAACAAAACAGTGGGAAAATATAAATTTACTTATTGTAACATATCGTATAGGTTTTCTAATTTAAAGCAACACATATCAGCAAACGGGCAGTTTCTCCCTAATATGATACTGTCTAAACGGTAGTCTAAACATGTAGTCAAAAACATAGCCTAAAAACATTTTTATTGCCACTTTTAGCCAATATGAGCATATTTAAATCAAATATAGAACGTCAATGAAATAATAATACCTTAAATCATTCGTACATAAAACTTAATCACGAATCTTACGTTCTTACAGTCCGTGTAGCCGACATTGAAACTATAATCTCTATGTTGCAGAATTATGTATTCAAAATTAGTGTGGTATATGCGTATTCCAATCATGTTTACTACGTGTTTAAAATACAGCCATTAATATGTTACATTGCAAAATATGCCAGCAAATAGACTTATAAGTGCTAATTGTAAAGGTTAAAACGTATTGAACCTTGACACAGACTATAGATGTATTTTTCTCGATTTGAGTAAATAATTGTTAGTTTGAATCTTGTTCGATATTTGAAATATTGTTTGATTCGCGACAAATCAAGGCTGGTAGCTTGAGTTTAAGAACGTTTAAAAAATTGTTAAATTATATGTACAGTGCTATATTAATTAAAAATAATTGTGCTTCTAAGTATGTTATAATTATTTATATAGTCTGTGATATATAAGGTTATCAACAACGTTTCATTAGACGACACATCGAGATACACAATTTCATTATTTCTACATCGAGAATGGGAGAAAAAATATCATTATTAATCTCAATTTCCTTTGTTCTAACAGGATATTGTAAGGGTTATCGCAAACTTCGGTCATTATCGGTCAGATAAACACTGATAATGTTTCAATATTAGCTTAACTAATCGTGTTTTCTTGTCAACGATTGTCATATGTTTTTGTATTTACAAATATTTTTTTATTCCGCGATTCTATGAATATGAAGGAAATAGAAAACAGAAATGACTCGTGACAAACAGTGGATGCTAGGATCCATTCCCAGCGCAGACAACATTTATGTTTTGAGCATTGTTGGAAACTGTAAGCATATGTTTTTCTTCCGTTAATGCCCATAGCCGACCGTGTGTTAAATGTGTCCTGATATTATTATTATTTTGGTGTAAACGAGAAACGAAATGAAAGCCGTATTTGAAGATTCAAAGGCAATTAATAATGCCTTTATGGAATTGGACGGACATACACGGACTCGGCACAACTATTTTTAACAGAAATAGGAAATGATTGTGAAACTATTTTAAATTAAAATAATACTCGAGCGCTTACCCTAATTACTGGGCCTTGAATATGTTTTCTCTAATAGCGGGTTTTGTTATTGCAAATACTAATCCAGCATGCACAACACGACCCTTCGTAACTACGAGGTGAGTCTAAGAGAAAAAATTACTTGATGGATAAAACTATAACCCTGTTCCTGTAAGTAATAAGGTTTTAAATGTAGGACCGACAGGAAAACGCAGTTAATAAATTAACAATTTAAAATTTACTTATGGAATCTTAAATATATATTATCTAAGCCAGACAAACGCGAAACTGTGTGCCACCAACAATCGAAGTCATTATTCAATAGATTTTTTATTATTACTGCGGATGAAATATCATGCGAACGAGAGTGTGAGGCAAGAATCTATATCAAACCAGTGACCCTACAACTGTACACTATACAAGAACAAATAATTTTACTAATTAAGAATTAATGAAGACTATCGGTCAGCGGTACAATTGCTAAGACAAATGAAACTCACGATATAATATATTACTTGACATAGTTAGAAACTTATATAACAGTCTGTTCGAGCAATAATAAGCCTGCATAACACCTAACAATACTTAAATGCTGTAATAATCGTTTTTAGTTTAATCCTCCTCGTTTCGTTATTTTGAATGAAAGCGACGAATACACAACTAGGTATGATTTTATGGCACCATTGTCCAGATACATCGATTTCGAGACTTTACTATGTGATTTTTTGAAACAATTGGCGCTTGTAAGGGTTTGTTTTTGTATACTTAATAATAATCGACTGCGGGTCATTGACCATCAAACTGGACAGACACGAAATCGAAACAAGTATATTGTTGCAAGACGAAAAAGACCTGAAGGAAATTTTTGCGACCAATCTTAACGATAAAGGCTAAAAGTTCGTAACCTATGAAGTAATAATGTAAAATAACGGGCTGTAAGTGACAATATAATTCGACGAATGTACGTAACAAGGATGTATAATACAAAACTTAAAGCCTTAAGTAAATATATATTGATATAATATTAGTAATAGTTATTGCCATAAAAGGCTAATACTCATTTCAGATACATTTATTTAGGCACGTTTTTTTATTAAATATATCGGACATTATTATCATGGTATAAGCCAACAATTCTTGCAGACGTCAAAATAATAAATAATTCAAAAGAAAATTCAAAAATGCTCTCCTAAGTTCAAGGCGCATAATACTATGCTATTGTATAGTGAACATAGGCTAACTTACACGTAAGCTTTAAGAGAAACAAAGTATATAGTATATTGACATGGAAACTTAACGCTCTATTACTAATAAAATATCTAATAGAGGAAGCGGAGTTTATTTGTGTCACTTAGGGCGATAAAGGCTGATATGCATTGCCCTTTGACATTGCCCCAGAACTGAATCATTCCAAGATAATTATGCAATCACATTCTGTTTTACGAAACCGACAAATGAATTATCAATTTTATTTATTTAAACTGTGTGTGTTTTTAATATCACGATTCAAATGATATAAATAAGATATTTATTCAAAAATAAAAGCGATAAAAAAATTACAATATTGAGAACTACAAATTTCAATCAAAAAAATAGTTTACCATATATACTTAAGTTTGCCGTTCTGAAATATGGAACACATATTTTTACCTTCAAAGCTTATGTTTAATATTTCAGAAGTTTTTTTTTAAATTCTTGACCCTGTACCAAACCACTAGAGTTACACATATATAATGTAAATGCAAATGTTTATCTTAAATAGTCCTACAAAAAAGTCCGGTACAGGATCTCTATCTCTATCTCTATCTTATGTATAAATAAATAAAAGCCAAAACAACTACATAACTACAATAAAAATTGATTTCAAAAGCATTTAATGGTGTTGCAGTAACAAGCTGATTCCTTAATAATGGTTAAAGATACTTTTATCGCTTATTTTTATATTGATATATTAAATACTACGTATAATTAGTATTTATGTATAATGTTGTGCACGGTTCTCTTTACTAAAGGTGAAGCCGCAGCATCTAGTGGTAATGGTAGTAAGTATTAATAATCTTATTAAAAAAAATATTTACGAATTGTGTTGAGCCAAAGAATACATATACATACAAGCAAATTATGATTTTGAAGGCAACGAAAGACTGACGTCGTCATAAAACGATCGAGTAACGTCACAAAAGTGTTCTCAAAGAACATTTAAAAGAACACTTTAAGTACAAGTACTTTTTAAACTTGATATTACGTAGATTACGCATTGATGAATGATATGCAAGTCACTGGACATTATAATATATCCGGTTTAGTTTCTCTCATACCCTATAATATTCATGAAAGTAGCTAAGCTTTCTAATAAATAGAGACCTCAGTTTTATGCCTTTTATCCCATTTGACTATCCAGCAATATAACTTATTAATCAAGTGTACCATGCTTAACCTTAAACAATAATGCTTTCGACTGTCATTGAAAATATAACCTTATTCCCTATTTAAATCGAATATATATATTATATACGAAACATCAATTACTGAGCATAGCAGAGTGTTTTCTTTAATAATAATATTGTAGATACAATCTAGAAAATCTACTAAATCCATTGGGACAACTAGCAATAATTTTTTGATAGCAGTCGTCTCCCCAATTTATTATATAATTTCATCCCACTAGCGGAATGCAATGCACGTGTGTACGAATTGTTAATGAATCTCGTATATACAATTTTTAATAAGATTTTTTTTTATATAAATATTGACGTATATCCTTGCGAATAAAAACATTAAAGTGTTGACCAAAGACAAAACTTTTCTATGTTCAAAATATGCAGTTTAAGGATGTAATTGATACTAAAACATTTAATCCAAAATGTTAAAGAAATTCGGAGACCTCTGGTTATGTAATACTACATATTTATCTTTTATCTTACTTTAAACCATAATAGATAAACTAGAAGATTCGTCAATACTAATGAAAACAGTAGACATTGTTGTATGGATTGAATGAAATAGAAGTTGCCTAGCAACCATCATGACACAAATCCATTTCAATAATAAGAATCTAACTATCTTTTCGACCTTGTTTTGTCCCCATTGATAACTGACCGAGTAATTATTACAAAATCGTAATATAACAATAATATTCTCTGCATCTATAATTAATGTTATAAGGAGTTTATCATAAGGATTTTACGAATTAGATTCAATAGATAATCATACTGATTTTAATCAACATAGATATTATTAAATAATTAATCGAACGGCAGTACTTTAATCTGGGTACGTAGTTACCAAGTGAAATTTCTGTTATCTGATGTCTTTCTTATAAAGAAAATGCCGCAAGTTTACTCTGCAGACGAATTCGAGGAGTAAGAACGTTAAACAAAAGATTTTTTGTTAGTTTGTAATAGGTCTCTGATCCAATTTTACGAATCACTATTTGGTTTGAGTTTTTAATGTAGGCATGAATTCTAAATCACTGCTGTCGCAAGCTTGGTCACGTGTCACGAAACCTTATATTAAAATTGGATTGGCTAGTAGGATATTTTCTACTATAAAATGACTTACAAGGGCTATGGCACTCTCCGGATACCACTTGCAGGGCCGCAGGAATATAGTTAGAATTTCATCATCATCTCCGAAGTATAAATCTTTGTTCTCTTTCAACAGCTCTCTCAGTCTTTCCAATGCTTCTCTCACTCTTTCTGGTGTCTCCCGTAGCTCTTCTTCAGCGATGGCTTTCGTCTCTTTTGATAGTTCTACGTTCCGTTCCAGACGGAAGTCATTGGACGTCATTTTGGAAACACCTGGAATTAGAATTGCTTTAGAAACACCTGCTATTTTGATGTGAATACGAAATATAAGAGTGGGTATATAAACTTGAACATATTCAACAAATTCGTTATATTATTATTTATTATCCGTGTAATTTATATAATTTCGGTATATAATATTAATAATCCACCAAATACACGAATTGAAGCTTAGCTGCTTATTTTGGAAAGAATTCAAAAAAAGGGTATCTAAAGGGTTTCTTATTTTAGAACTTTAAGACGAGGTTTTTCGTACATACTTCTGAATAAATTGCATTAAACATATTTGAATTCTTCTATAACAATTGCAATACTGTGTATATTTATTACGCTTCACACTACAATTTATTAAATTTTATGTTTTATAATGTACTTTTCCTATCAACTAGTACCTACTATCGCTTTTTGTATTACTATACTTATTTACTTACTTTATTATGTATACTTTAAAAAGAGTAACGAAACTTAAGAATAAAATTAATAAATATTTATTATCTGTGTCCATATGTCACTGTCAAATAAATTTTCTGAATCGTAATTTGGAATTTGAATAATTCTTTTTCAAAATATCGATAAACAAAAATTAAGAAATTTGTAAATCTTAAGGCGAGCAATATAAAAGTTAAAGTTAGCCCTAATGATCTCCAGAAAAACCAAACCGATTATACAAATTCCTTCACATAGCAATAGAAAAGATAATTACGTCAAAAAATCACCGATATGTGCGTATAAAATAAATAATGTACATTATTATTTTCAAACTCAAAGGATTTAAAATAACACCTTATATATCTATAACATTTTATTAGGTTAAGAAATCCATAAAGAATTCTCGTCTAATTGTTAACCTCCACATTTTGATTAAAAATAGGACAATAATTATTAATATATTTAACGTTACTCTTAACTTCCAGTGTAAATGTAATTTGTTTTAATTACTAAGTTTATCAGTTCGCACCCTTAATTACGCCATCAGATTAATGCAAATAAAACACTTATGTAGATAACAGTAACATTTTGTGAAAATATCGCAGAAATATAAGCTCTCGAGTTCAAGTATCGAATAAAAATTATATACCTATCAATTATATAAAGCTAAATTCCAGCGTGCCATCCCTGAATGAGAAAACATTACAGAGACGGAGAAATATTATTATTTAAATACGGTTCAACACAAAACAGTTACTCTTTTCAAATCAGGAGTTAAACAATGGTACGTAATTATTAGTCTATGGAAAATTTATAGGTATTCATTCATTGAATTAGTTGTAATTATAAAAAAACTCGAACATTACTATGTTACAATGAAATAATTTGTGTTCAGTCAACTTTACACGCGTCGAGTTGTTTCATTGTGCCAAATAAACAACGTGCGAATATTAATTTTACCTAGATACACTCTTGCGCAATCCAAATTAATTTCAATCAATTATATAGATAAGCATAATTTTCGTGCGGTATTTTTAAACATTGTTGTCAACTTGATAAGAATGAAGAAATCCAAAACATGACTTCAAATATGTTCGTAAAAAAAGATTTGTGCTTTTGCAATTTTATAAATTAATTTACGTTTTATATATTTATTAACACTTCCGCATTCATTAAATTCCACATAAGTATTAACAATGCCGCTTATAAAATATACACAACATAATGTTTACATACCGTCAGTCACGTGTAGAACTAAAACACGCGAAACACGAACAATGCGGACCGAACGCGCGCGAAAGAGTGAATGTGCGCGCGCGCATACCCCGTCGTACTTTTATAGATTCTGATAACGCCTTGCCCCTGACACCCTGAGTTCTGCGCCTCTTTGTTTCGGAGGCTGTAACTACGGGGCTTCAGATAAGGTTTGTGACATCTTTGTGTAGACTCAATTGTAATACCTACAACTGAAGGGTTCCATAAAAGACACAAGAATTATAAACAAGGCATTAACAAATATAATATAAATCTTTATGAATGATTAATGTAAGATATTAAAATGTATGTTACAATAATAAGAACGTATAAAAATAGACATAAAACAATAATTAACAGTAATTGCAATGAAATGGACTCAGGACATTTTGAGCAAAGTTTGAGCTAATTTTAAGTAGTAAAAGTGCCCAATATTGTGAAAGACAATGGGGGAAGATCGGAAGAAATGCAATATCATAGCAATACTAAGAAAAATAAAAAGAAACTTTAATTCACTAGACAAGCTGGAGTCATAGATATACAAACCCGAAACAAAACCAACAAAATTTCATGGTTATTTTTAAAACCTAATTTAATTTTAATTACCATAAATTAAAATTTTTGGGATTCTACAAAAACATCTTTCGATACATGGAGACAGCTGTCTATGGAATTATTTCCGAATCAAACTTAGGATTCATAAAGTAAAGAGTTATTCTTTCTTTCTTTATTTTATTTCTTTTTATTCTTAAAAGGCCAACAGCCTCTCTCGTTTCGTACGGTTCATAGCGGGTAGTTACGTAGCGTCAGATGAGCCTAATTTTCCCCCTGTTAAATATATAATAACATTAACTTATTTCAGCGTAAGAGCCTGCTCTTATAATAAGCAATAGCCTGCTATTGCTTTAAGCTTAGGGCACTCTTAAGAAAATTAATGTAAAAGTAATTATTATTTTCTATTAGTCCAAATAAAGTCATAATTTATCATTGTATGTAGCCACGTCGCCGTAAGTTATCTTATCGTGTTTCCGTCACCCCCAACGCTGGTAAATACCATTTGAACTTTCTTGGTATATTCTATAGACGGTATACAAATTTTAATTTCATCACAATAAAAAGATTCAGCTAGAAATGTATAGTGTAAAAAATAACTTTGTTCAATGGTCGTAAATAAAAGCTAAAACGATAAAAAAGTTCTATTGTATATACTATATGTTGCCTTTTTGTACGCAAAGAAACAAATATATGTAAATTGGTTGTCTTTTCTTTTTTTAATTTATCGAAATAACACTTATAAAATATGTATCGTAAATTGCGCCGCGGTACAAAATACAAAGAGCAAACATTAGTCACTCACAGAAATGATATGTTTTTGCTTTTGTTACACTTTATTTAGGTTTTAGGTACAATAACACAAATGCGTAATTCTATCGCTATGTAAATATGTATAGAACAAATTATGGTTTTTCATACTATTTGTTTTTGTTGATTCTGCTCCATGCTCCTCTGTTTCGGAAACAAGCCACTTTCGTCACCGATTCATCTTGTGTGTGTTATCATCGAGAGCCATTATCATTAGAAAATTACTTCCTAAAAACTCCCTTAATGACTTATTTTTCATACATTTGAAAATATAATGAACTGACGTTCCAACCCTTGTAGATTTTTGCTTTGATTTCCATGATTTTAGTCAGCCTTATGCGCATTGTACTTAGTATATAATAAAAATAGTGAAATGCTCACAATTGAACTCCTTGTACACAGCCTGGTTTTGCACATCTGGTTAAGAATCTTACACTTAACCACTAGGAATAATACTGTTGCCATACCTTACCATAATGCGGGCCAAACATGGCAGTACGGTGGTGACTCTTGTAAAGAATATTAAAGAATTTACAAAATTGAAAAAAAAATACATTTCTGTGATTTTCATAGACATAATATGTGGATTTTTTAATTATTAGGAAAACAAATATTATAAATAATAAAAAACATGAAGAACAATGTTTTAATATTTTTATTCAAAACAATATTAATTTGTTATCATAGATTCGTCTCTATCTGTTGTGGTATCAACAGCGCTTGGTGCTTCATCACTCCCCGAATCTTCATCACTACTCGCCTGCTGCAAAACACAGAGCAAAATCATTAGTAAAATTATTTATTATCGAAATAATATTGTCTTTTATTGACATAACTATTACTCATTTAAAGAAAACTATTAACGGATTATATTAATGCTACGTATTTTTACAAAATTTAAGTATATTTTACATTATTTTAACTGTTTCAGACATTTCGCGTACAAAAAAAAATTTATTATCTAAATAATTTGCCCATAATATTGTCTTTTATTGACATATCTATTACTCATTTAAAGAAAAAAAAAACACTTTTTCAACGAATTATCTATGTATTTTTAAAATAAGTATATTTTACATTATTTTAAATTTTCCCGACGTTTCGCGTACTTTACAGCGTGCGTGGTCACGACACGGTAGATAGCTTAATCCGTTAATAAAGTGGTTTTTTTTTTAATTTGCCCCTTCAAAATATTCTCAAATAAAACACTGGCAGTATCTGATGTTAAGTGGCAAACTCATTGAGAAACTCGGTTCACAAGTGCGTTGCCTTTCACCTTTTTCCTTTACCTTTATCGAAGGGACAACAAAAGCAACGTTATATCATTATTACTGTATTAACTACCATTTTATATTCTGGTATCAACACCATAATTTAATAAAAACACTTTATTGCATGCATAAAACACAGAAAAAAACTTATAGTAGACTAAAAAAAAAATTTCAACTCCATACCTCAAATTTAAGATCAGTTTGTTTATTATCCATGAGATTTTTCTGCAGGTACTTGAAGATGATATCTCTGCATGTATGTGCTGTGTTAGCGGCCAACCAGCCTCGCTTGGGATGGCACTGGTAGCCACTCGGAGGCTCCACAGCAAGGATTTCTTGCACTTCCGGCAGTTGTATGTCACAGTACTGTATAAGATTTTTATAAACAATAACCGATTCTTCTTTCAGAGTCGTGAACATTCTGCCTGTCTCATTCATACAAAACAACAGTCAAATTGCCCCGTTCGAACACACATCTTATGAAAATATGTTCATTTAAAAAAATCTACATATCTCTTTTCATCGCAAAGTGAATAACCATTTGATAGAAAGAGGCAAACAGCTATACAAGGACTCGCTTAAATACACAATTGGGGTAGCTCTTATTATTTACGACTAAGATTAACAAAACATATTTAATGGCACTAGATTTTTAATTTGATGCGAAGTTTCGCATTGTCTGTGCAATTTTGAAGTCAGCAAGGGACGCCATGACGTCATATGTTACGTCATACGCGATAGAACTATAATTCGGTAGCGTTGGATTAAGAGACTCATACGCTGTTAGAGCGGCATTACTCTCACACATCATTAAAATAATATTAAAAAAAAAATATTTAGAGAACTAAGTATTAATTACTGAATACAACTATTAGAAGTACCATTAAACCCGACATAAAAAATAACTATGAAATTCTCAATAGCGATAAATTTAACAATCGTAATTATTTTACCATTGTGTATTTATCTGAATATAGAATTGACGAAATTTCATTGTAAACCGTATATAAAGCAATATTTTTCACCCTGACGAAGACACCTGGATATTTTCTTAAATTATAAGTATAGCAACGTCTTACCATATAAAATATCTGGCGTTGCGTTGGCAAACTATTTGGTGTTAGGTACAAAGCTCCCTCGGGAATGATTTCTTCTGATGGTTCTTCAAGGGGCATTTTCTTCATACGATCCCGCTTCACCGTTTCCAGGTCTTGCGAAACGCAGGAGTATATGCCTGATAATTTAAAAAACATTTCAAAACAGGTAAACAACTCTATATTTGGATATAAAAATGGTTTAAGTTTTATACACTGGTTTTTAATTAGCGCGGTTAAAACCGTGCGGGAAGATTTTATTGGTATTGGTTTTCAAATAAAACATGACATTGAAACCAGTTCAGCAGTTTTTGCTATAGAAACATATATGTATATATATCTAATATATAAAATTCTCGGTTTCGAACTTGAACTCCTCCGGAACGGCTTGACCGATTCTCATAAAACTTTGTGAGCGTATTGAGTAGGTCTGAAAAGGGTAGTCCACCCCTACATATTTCTTTTTATTTTTTAGACAAAATTTTTAGTTTCTATTTTTTCAAGATACAACATACAATAAAATACATAGATCAACCCTTATTTTTTATTTATGAATTAAAAATTGAAATCACATGTATGGCAAAACAACGTTTGCCGGATCATCTAGTATACATATAAAAATTAGACCCTCTTTGTAATTCTAATTATATATTCACTTCAAAACTAGCTATTTAACAGCAGTTTTGCGAACCTGTTTGCTTAATTACTCATTCAAATGTACAAACTGAATACACGATAAACATATTTGTTTGACAAATTAAATGATCTATTGTTCTACTATCTATGCGTTATATTTATTTTATTTCCTGATATATGCCTAGTAAGTTTTGTCTAAGCATGCATCTCAACCGTCGGATTTGTATTATACTGTGCAAAATTGGGGTTTTATTACCTCCTAATTATAATTATATAATTTATTGATTGGTTAATAGCAAATGCCATGCGGATAGTACCTACGTTACGAATGCAAGTTTAGCATAAAAATATTACATCGCATACAATGAAACGGCACCCAGCTGATATATAGTTTCATATATGACATATATATAACTAACAACAGTTATTGCAAATCTTACCGGGAATCGAACCCAGGTTGGAACCAGACGTTCGGCACAGCAATTACAGACAAATCATTAAAAGTTGCAGGCTGGCATCTTAAATACTAAGTTCTAATTATCTCTGATGAATTTATATCTATCTGAAAGACTCTAGAAGACTGTTCAAGTTCAATTTAAGTGATTTTTAAGTTTTCGTACCCAATATGTGAGAGCTGTATGTTTTTTAACTGTAGTTAGACAATTCAAATTTTCACAAACAATGTATATTCATGCTGCTTTACCTACAAGAAATAAAAATAAGCAAAAGAATATATTTAAGGGGGCTCCTATGTAATAATCCTACATAATAATGGTACGGAACCTTTCGTGCGCGTGTAGACTCGCACTTGCCCGTTTTTTTTTAATTACGATTTTCTAATTAGTAATCCCATTAAAGCTGAATTATAACCTGCGTTTCTGAGTCTGAAATCCAGCATTTGGTAGTATCTCGCATAGGGCTCCTTGCGTGGATCGTAGCCAAATTTCACCCACAGCAATTTCCAGGGCCCATTCAAATTGTGGTATGCAATACACGGCAATATTACTTTTAAATTCACAGTCCTAAGTCTCGTGTGGTGTTTTATGTGATTGAATGACCAAATTGGACGTTCATCGAACATCTGGAAGGAAAAACATGTCTTATTTTTTGATGTATACGATACAACAACTAAAGATTAACTTGTTCATCGAGTAGGCGGATTCATGAGTAGGCTGGGTTTTTAGGGTGACAAATTTCAGAACAGAAAATATGTTTTTTTGCTTATAGAAATCAAAAAGATTTGTGTGAGGGTTTTCTCATGTTTTACAGATAGAAATCTACTGCAAAGCTCTGCTTAATTTCACTTGCCATTGTACTTTCGCTGTTGCAAAATTCAAAGTCTACGAATACAGCTAGTTCGAAACTCCTTAAAGACCCGATTGCAGAATATGTATTTCCCAAAAAATTTTGGATAGCAAAACTATTTCAGAACATGACAAATATAAGTGGCAAGGATTTGTTGGGTATAGCCCAACAAATTTCATAATCTGCCACTGATTTCAGATCTATATTTAAATTTCTATGCAAGTATATTTAAATTGTTTAATTTAAACTGTTTCAAAAGCGTCTACAGTGTCCACATTGAAGGCATTAATCAAGGAAAAAAGGCTGATGAGAGGGTTCAATTACCAATGATATGAATTCATACAAAGAACTGATCTCTTGAGTGCTACAAATTATCTACACACAGTGTAGTCAAATAACATTACCTTTTTCACAATTTCATATTCTTCATTTAATTGTGGATTTACAGATGCCTTAGCATTTTTAACAGTTATAAAATACTCATGCGGTTCTGTTTGAATTTCATCAACCAAATTAAATGAAAATCTCCGAACTGGGATTCCCCTGTCAGACCTCATTTTATGAACTTCATCAGGGTCAGTATTCAGAAGTTCATCCTCTGTAACATTTTTTTTCTTATCTGTATAGTAGTAATTAATTGGTTTGTCTAATCTTGTAAAACTACTGGGTACAATATGAAATGGTGCTGGTTCACTAAAAAAAATCATAGTATTAGTAGAAATTGTGTCAGTTTAGTTAGCACTTGGCATAAGTGACTAATGACAGGACTTATTAAGTAAAACTGAGATTGATTTGAAATAGTTGACTAAAATTAGCAGGCATCAAGGAATCAGTTCCTATACTGAAAACTGGACTAAGACTGGAAACACTTCTTGTACTCATATTTTGGAAACTGGTTTCCCTCGATCATCCACAGGAAAACCAGTTTGATAAACAATTCAATTTTAGCTTTGAAAATGGCAAATTATTTTAAAAAATGTTTATCTTACTCCAAAAATTTCAATTCATCTAATCCCGAAGGTATTAATTTTTCCAACAAGCATTCTGAATTAGGGCCATTTGTTACTGGTAGATATTGAAAATCACACATTGCTGAAAAAAGATAATTGAATAAAAAATAATTTAAAGGTTTCATTTCTTTAAGATAATTATTTTAAAAAGCAGGATGTCTAGTCTTGTTTTAACTCTCTATTAAATTATTTTATCTCTTTAAAATCTAATTTTGAATGATTCATTATATCAAGTGACTTTCCTATATTTACTATAATTTTATGAACAAGACATACTTCAAACTTATGTATCTTCTTCACTTGTCCAACAACTGAAGTACTCAAAACTTCTTTTTTTATTTTCCATCTTGCTTTGTCTTTTTTACTTTAACTTTTAGTAATACTCCCCGCAACTGCTTTCACATCACCATTTATTTTATTTACATATGGATTATCTGGCTGGAAACTTAATGATAGGTTCTTTTTTGATGATGGTGAACATACCTAAAATATAAAACAGGTGATTGCTTACTATGCTGGAACATATCAGTTAAACAGTTCCGGATTTACTAGCAGCTCTATGCTGCTATAACATGACATTCCCAGGCGCTAAGGCGCTAAGTTTATATCGGTATGTGATACATATATGCTTGAGATTTAGCGCAGTTACCTGAGATATTGTTTTTAAACCACCTAAATACTGTATCGCTTTTTCTTCATTCTTGACGTTACCAGGAAATAGAACACAAATAAGCTCTTTATTTAGTGCTTCACTGTTTTCCATGTTAAAATTAATTAAGGTTTCACTAGGTAAACATGAAAAGTGAAAATCAGCAAATTATGCAGGAAATGTATTTATTTCCAAAACTATAAATAAATAAATTACACTTCAAACCAATTGTTTTCTTATTTAAAACCATAGTTTAAACTAGTTAAATAAGAAGCATGTATCTTAAAGTCAGAAGTCATTACCATGTGTTCATGAATTACATCTTGACATATGACAAATAAAAACTAAAAACACAAGACATTTAGACAATCACAGAGATCCGCTAATCGAGGAAATCTTCAAAATTCGTAGTGGCACCTAATATTTTTTTATTTCCAGATATTAAGCACAACTACTAATTAATAATTAATGATTATCTAGTGTCGTTATGATAATGAAACTGAAACATGGTCGAGAGAACTGGAGAAGTGAGCTGCTTAGACTTGATTAATTTGTATTGATCCGAACTTCATCCATATGGTTTTACACATATTTATATAACTTTTACAGACTGTAATAGAGACCTAATGATGAGGAATCGTTTGTCATCCGCAAAGAATGCTTTTTAGGTATACCTATCATCAAAAAACTTTAAACAAAATATTTTTTAACAAATTTAATAAAATATTACCTAAATATGATTATGATACCAGTACAATGATTCTCTCAGAATACTCTTAAAGCAGCCCCGCTACTGTAGCGCTTAACGTACTTTATGTTTAGTAAATTGATTTATACTTTTGTTTCAAGCTTGAAGTCGTTATTTTTTCATGTACTACTTGGTCTGTGCTGTGAACGAACATATTAGACAGAAATCTTATAAAAAAAAACAATTATCAAAACAACTGTCAAAATCTAAGTTTCGCTCCTAATTACAAAATCAACGGAAAAAAGAAAGATAATTAAAATAAATTATTAACCAGTTAAAGGTTATTAATATAAATCATGACATTTTAGCATATAACTATCTACTTTTTTAAATATAGTAAACAGTGCCGTTAGTGCTAAAACGACCGCGAAGATATAACCTCTACGATGGCTGATGATGATTTTAGTAAACTGTTACAACAAGCTGAACAATTAACAACAGAAATAGAGGGAAATGAAGACCTCCCAAGAGTTGAACGATCTTTAGGCCAAGTATTGGAGGCCTCACACGAGCTATATTCTAGAGTTATTCAATCCGGCTCCAATGATATTCAAGCGTAAGAAAACTAAAATTTTCCATGTTTAATTTGCAAAATATTTAGTTTGTGCAAATTATTACTATATTTATAACGTTTTTACAGCCATCTATTATTCGGGTCTAAAGGAATTGATTTGCAACAAATATCTCAGAAATTAGAAACTTTATCTTCTAAACGAACATTTGAGCCATTGCAACCAATTGCAGATTCAGATATTGAAAGTTTTCTCAAAAATGAACGCGAGAACGCTATCTTGTCACTCATTGACGAAGTCAATAAAAATGTAAGTACAATTAAATTAATTACTTAAGTTAGTTCTGTATTTCTTTTATCCACTTAATCTGATCATAACAGCAGTTGTATATATTGTAATATATCAATAAATTAAATTCTATGCTTATTTCAGTCATTACAAACAACAGAAGATCAAAAATGGGAGCATATGTTATCAGAATGGAACAAAGAAAAGATAAAGCTAATGAATGCTATGATTGGGCCATCTCAGAATTGGTTGGACTTGAAGAGAGCTCCTGAAACCCCTAGTATTGCTGATACTCCCAAGAAATTTGGCCATTCCATGTTAGACAATATAGAAGCAGCCTATGCAAGACAAATACAACAGTACAATAAACTTGTCTTTCAAGGAGCAAAATCTAGGACAGCTCTTCATCAGAAATTTGCACAAGTTGCTGATGAATTTAATGATCCAGTAAGTATTACGGCCAGTGTTAATTTTATATACTTTGTCATTTGTTATCATGAAAATCTGTCTCAATCTCTGAATGAAATGTAACTTCTATAATTGAAAACATGGATGGGTCATTAAGATAAATGTTTTTAAATCATGTAATCACTTTGGGCTTGGTACACCTAGTACCAGGTATGTGTTTTTATTGTATTTGAATTAACAAGTTTTGCTTTTGGGAATATCCAACCTATTACATCATAGATAATGGTGTGGCTTTTTATTGTAATTATACTTACCATCAGGTCAGCTATAATATATTTGCTCTCAAAATATAATACATAATCTATCTGTGTAATAATTTTCTTAAATACATTCTTATTTTAGAAAGTTAAAGAGATGTGGGAAATTATTAAGACAATGTCAAATATACCTGCTCTTGTAAGAGATGAGGATCCATTAAAGGCAAGAGGGAATCCCACAATTCAGCAATGTCTGATTGGACAGGGAAAAAAGTATTTAGAAAAGAGGTATGTACTCATTAGAAATTATACTCGTTAATGTATTTCAATATTTACTAAAAACAACTGAAAAACTTAAACTATAAAATAACTGAAGTGATTTTTATTCCTGTTTATTGTCTTATTTCAACATAAATATTAAGTAGATATGACACATTTATTTCAAATGAACATTTTGAAATGATTCAGTGACTTAGTAATTTATTTATTACTAGTTTATGTAAGAGCATAAAAAAATTTAAGCTATCAGTATCATCAGAATTGTCAGTTCAAAGATTCTGTATATATCTTTCTAGGTACAAACAATACATGAGTGATGTTGTTCGGTCCAACCCTGCAGCAGCAATGAGAGGTGGTGAGCCTGGAACATTCCCTCTCGTGAGAGGTTTTGTTGGACTCCGCTTGCAGGGGCAGAATGCCCAGGGCCTCACTGATGGTGTAATTGATGACAGGCCACTGTGGCCTATGGTGTATTACTGCTTGAGAAGTGGTGATGCGAGTGCTGCTTTACATTGTTTAAGAAAAGCTGGGTATGTATTGTTTTTGTAAAAACATACAGCAGTCACCCTCCATATCCATAGCGCGTTTTGTATACCAAACAAATCGGCGTCAACATATATTTGTTGTATAATATAAAGGGCCCAAGCTACCAGATAAACTAAATTATATTGTACAGTACCTGCAAGCAGTGAGAGATATACACATAATGACAGATATCTGTGTAGACTCAAATGTTGACAAACCGGCTTAAATATTGTCTGTAACTGAAATTACCAACCATGACATTTATTTATTTTGGTTTCAATCAAAATCTAAGTTTTAACATATTAAACTTTTATGTTCAATCCATATACAGAATGCGATCACACATTTTAATGAATAATTTCAAAATTTTAGCCCTTGAATTTTATGAAAATATATTATAAATTTGTTATTTGAAATGGAGTTTGGAATTTAAATTTGAATTGTATTTAACTATGCAATGGTCACATATATCATAAGTCCGATCATACCATTTATAGTTTGGTAATTTTCCAGCCGAGAGCATGAGGAGTTTATAGCAGCTCTCGAAGAGCACATGAGGAACCCTGAGAAGGCGCTCAGTGAAAAGTTACAGACGGCCATTAACTTCCAATACAGAATACAAGTGCGAAACTCGACAGATCCATACAAACGCGCTGTGAGTTAAAAGCTTATTAATACAAATTACTACATTTTCTCAACAGATTGAAGAGGGATTTTTAAAAAATATTATCTTACCATTTTGAAAGGTAGACTTATTTAAATAGAAAAAACCATTTGTCATTATGATACAAATTACATATTCATGCAAATATATTTCTATAGAACTTTTTTAAATGTATGAAAAAAAAAAACAGTTGGAGTCTAATCAAGAATATTTTCAATACATATGCAAACATAAAATATGTTTAAGTAGCGCATTACATAAAATCTGTTAGTGTAAATAAGGTTCATCTTATAACTGGGAAATTGACTTTTTAGGTATATTGTATAGTGGGATGCTGTGATGTGAGTGAAGAACATTCAGAAGTGGCTAAAACTGCGGATGACTATCTCTGGCTAAAGCTCTCCATCATAAAAACCAAATCAACTAATGAATCTGAGACATTCTCATACTCCGATCTACAGAAGCTGATACTGGAAGAATATGGTTGGTGTTTTATTAACTTAATAGTTTTGGAATTAAGCTCAGTGGGAACTACTTAATATTTTAAAAAGTAGCTCCTCAAGGAAAGTCCATTTTCTTTAGACGCAATTATATTGGCACACATTTTCATATATGGTTGTTTAACCTCAAAGTAAGCAATTCATAGATTCTGTTATGGATGAACTGATAGTATTATAAATTTTAGGTGAAACACATTACCACGCATACGAGAAGCCGCTGGTGTACTTCCAAGTTTTAGCACTAACTGGACAGTTTGAACCGGCTATAGAGTTCCTCTCCAGGATTCCTAGGTGAGAGAAAAATAGCCCTATTTGTGTTATTAAAAAAAACTAAAATAAAATAGGCGATTATGAATGTATGAATTTTTTGTAACAATGTAAATTGTAAAATGTAATAAGTGCTTGTGAAACAAAGACACAGTGTGTTTCATCCATGTGAGTACATATAAATGAAAGTTTAATCTCAAATTTATTACTTAACCACCGATGATTTTATTGAAATCGCAACTAAGATTGTTGAGTAACGAATAAATATCCAGTCGACTGGATATTTTAATTTAACTATTTAAAAATCAAATAAATACAATAGATAGTATAAAGGTCGGTTGGCAACGAAATTCCCAAAGAAAAAAAAACTACGTTCGCTTATGTCATGTGAGGGTAAATGAATATTTTTGAATTTGAAATTGACTTTTTAAAATTTTTGGATAACTAGCTATTAGGGGAAGAGAAAAATAGAATGTGCGCGCGAACTGCTTTCTCTTGCTACTCTCTCCTTACTCAACTCCCGTTTGCTTCGCCCGATCACGCTTTTTGTAACGATTACGTCACTCGTTCGCGTAAAAAGTTTTACTTCATTAATTTATATATAAGTGAGAAATAAAGGCAAAGATAATTCTAAATATATATGATGAAACCAACCCTGTTTTTTGTTAATTCGATAGTGAAGACGATTTATTTAAATATATTTTGATATAATTAATAGTATCGGGCGTAACTTATCAAAGAGTATAAAGTTCTAATAGACCAATTTATTAGCATTATTCTACGAAAAAACCCGTAAAAACTCGACGCACGTGTCGCCCCGACAGCATCCTCAGGATGAGAACCTCCTGTCTAATGTCTAATGCCTCTGAGAACAGCAAAAGAGTCTTAGAATTTTATAGATTTTTAATGTGTGTGTAATTTTCACCAGATATCGAGTTCACGGAGTCCATATGGCATTGGCCCTTCACGATGGATATATGTTGGGAACTCCAAGGAATGTACAAGCACCACTTTGTAAGTATTTGCTACTAGCTGAATCCCGCGGGTTCACTCGAGTTATTTTAGTGGGGCACATATAGATTTCCTTTATGTAACTCAAATTTACATTATTAAATGAAATTTATTTAATAAAAGCATTGTATAATTAATTTATTTGATACATTGTTTAGTAAAAAAATATGTCATGAAACAACTGCTTGATAAAATATAAATTGATATAGCTAGTATAAAACGATAAAAAATATAAATAATATAGAATTGCCATTGAAGACTTCGCTGTCTGTATGTCAGGCTGCATCTAATGAACTATTAAGTTGATTACTGTGTTTGCATACAATAATGCATTTTTTTTTTTTTTCTTAATTTTTATAGGAATATATTTTCAAAAAAAATTTTTAATGGTATGCTATTTATTTTTTCATGTGTTTTTTTCTAACGTTAAATAAAATGTTACCAGTATCGGTGGACACAGATGACCCCATACCCCTTCGTCGGCTGAATCTGGCTAGGCTTTTGCTGCTGTACGTGAGGAAGTTCGAACTGACGGACGCCTCAGATGCCCTGCACTATTACTACTTCCTGAGGTATCTCTAATTGTATATGTCAGTTTATTTTATATGTAAATGTTTATAGTCGAAAAATAATCTTAACATTAATATATAATAGTTTACCATTTTAAGTAACGGTAATTTATACTATCTGTATTATGCGTATATATGGCAGTTATACAGAATAAACAAAATGGTTTTCAAATTTTTGAGCCTAAAAGAAATTAATAATGTTACAGAAATTTGAAGGACCCGAGCGGAAAGAATCTCTTCATGTGCTGTTGTTCCGAATTGGCGCTTGAATCAAGAGACTACGAACTAATTTTCGGCCGAATGGATCCCACGGGCATCCGCTCTACGGGTCTCTTAGACCAGTTCAATAATCCCCACATTGATACAAAGGTATATTTTGATAAAAAAGATATATATTAATTTTATTTAAAAATACATTTTATACCAAATATGCATTATATAAAATTATTATTCTCAGAATTCACACCATATTATAAATTGTTATTCTTCTAAATTCATCAAAATCGATTAAGTGGTTTTCACGTGAAAGAGTAACATAAATCCATCTTTCCGTATTTACAGATGTTTGCGTTTATAATAGTTGGGACTTCTATATATTGAAAATGACAGTTTATCTCCAAAAAATGCTGACTAACCTCATTTTTAATATAGAGTAGGGGAAACTAAGTTTTTAATACTTTTTTAGGTTATAGCTCTAAATGTGGCAGAGGAATTAGTTAACAAAGGACTGTTTGAAGATGCCATCACCATGTACGATATCGCTGGGGTGAGACGGCTTATTCAAAAATTATCATGTTATATAATTCTATAATAAGGTTTTAATAATGCTAATATTACTATAGCATTCACTCAATATAAGAGAAAAACCTGAATTATTTGCATATACAGTTAGGGTATAATTTTTTCTTAACAATTGATATTAAATCATGACATATTGTTCTTTAACATTATCAATATTTGACCAAGGTTCAAAGAAGAAATCAATGTTTTAAACATTTGTAACGTAACGATAGATATTTCATTGTTATTTTGTAATTAACCGTAATATTATTTGATATTTATGAATATTTCGATCATCTTTCCAGAACTTAGAGCGCGTGCTGGAGCTGTTCTGCATCTTGTTGGCGCAAGTGGTGAACAGCGGCGGTGGTGCTGGAGGGCTGCGGGAACGGCTGTCGGTTCTCGCCGAACAGGTACGACACTTGCTCTCTGACAGTGGCTCGTGAGTTCGAATCTCGGTTAGGCCCCACATTTAAATAATATTAATGACGACCCAGTTGGGGCAATGGGGGCCGTCGAACAAAGGGTCTCAATTTGGTCAATGAGGCAATCAGTATTTGTATGATGAACATATCTGTGTGTGTGTGTTGTACAATGTATTGATGTAAGTATATATTAAGTTGTGTTAGGACCCCTGATATTAAAATCCGTACTGTATCCGTTGACTATCAATAAGGTAATATAGTGTGTAATGTGCCCTCATATTCTGAATAAAACACACACAAATTGTCTTCACACAGTTGCCAATGATGTTTTCTTGTCTAGCCATTTACAAACACAATATATATATACATACACATATACCCATATATGTATAAAACAATGATACAATTTTTTTTTTTAAAATATATTAATTAATTCTTTATTAACACATACTCCTTAAGGCCATAGGCACTAAGAAAAATATCGATGCTGGAATTTAATATAGAAATGATATAATTTTGATATAATATATTTAATAAACTTTTAACCACATGGAATATATTATATTGTATAACTTACAATTTGTTTGGAGATATACAATATTTCGTATATATTCTATCAAACTGTGGTATGTCAAAGTGATAACATATATTATTACCAGGTATCTAAACGTCTTCGCAACACAGACGCTAATCTTCCAGCATCACTCGTAGAAGCATACACGAAGCTCTGCAAATTGATGACCTTCTTCGATCAGTTCCATAGCGACAATTACGAGGGCGCTCTTGAGGTGGGTTGTTTTTGGAGGGCTGGAAACTGTTGGAAGAAGTAGTATAATATTTATAACATTCCAGAGCCTCCGTGAGTGCGAGTTAGTCCCTCTGAGTACGAGTGAGCTGGACGCGCGTGTGTCCGGCGCACGCGCAGCCCGCGGAGAACTGCTGCGTTGTCTTCCGGCCGTTTTGCGCGCCGTCTGCACCATTTTGATCGCGCAGAGGCAGAAGTTGCGTGGAAATCACGTAGTGACGCATTCCACTAACCAGGTACGCAATGCAACCAAATATATATCCGTTTTTTAAGGTTTCATTATGGCCAACTTAAAATATACTTAAAAAAGTAATTGTTTGTTGCACGATACTTTAGTGTTAGATTAAAATGCAATTTCGTCCTATAGCTCCCACATCAACATTCCACGCACTCTGCGTCTCGGAGTCTTATAGCCCAATGACATTAATAATTTTATTTAAAAATATCGTTTGGACTGCTAAATTCGATGCGATGTAAATCATTGTATATATAATGTAATAAATACTTAATATGAATATTTTATAAGCATAACTGAAAATTTATTTTAGAGGCGAATTAATCGCATATTGTTGTTTAAGATACTATGTAGGTAGATCTTATATTTTTTCACGAAAATATCTCTAGTTTGTCAGCTAAATTTAGATTACAGATAAATTTCTTAAAGAAATCGTTCTTTCGTTCGATCGAATGATACAGTTTTTTGGAGCTTATGGTACCTCAACTGGAACGTTTTAAAAATGTTCATGATAGACCTACCCGTCTTAAGTTGCACAGATTATTAAACCAGACTGTCCACAGATACTAATATAGCAACACTTTCACAGATCATGAAGCCGTTATGTTAAATATGCTATTTAATTTCAGCAAGTGGATTGGCTGCGAGAACAAGCAGAGGTGTTGAACACGTTTGCTGGGAACATTGCGTACAGAATGCCCGGCGATACTTACAGCCAGTTAGCCCAAATGCAGATATTAATGCACTAATTTTAGTCAATAAATGTATTTTTCATGACTATCGTTTTATTGTCAACATCGTATTCCAAGCAACCAATAATATTTATAATTGGTTATAGAAAAAATATTCATCTCTTCTATTCATTCTTACAACATCAATACACAAGTTTATAATAAAAAGTAAGCTGGCTGCTGATATATGCTATTAAGGTGCTTTAGACAAAATTCGCATTCTAAGGTAAAGTAAGCTAGTACTTATTGTAATATATTTTTAGTATGTACTAGTTATGTATAAAAATGCACTTATCAAGGCTACTTGAAGTTTAAAAACCTCAGTAATAATAGTAATAAACTTTATTATTATTGCTTCTTCAAGCCACAACTGAATTTAAAATTAAATCCGTACAGACCTATTTTGTTAGAAATTTAGACTTTATAATCTTAAAAATAGTTTAGATGTTTATTTGTGGATAATAAAAAACCTCTTGATAGTTACAGTTTAATAAAAAATCAACATGTCATAATATAATCAGTGTTGTCAATACATTTACTGACTACAAGACTTTGACTACCAACAGTTTGAGAAATAATAGTTTCTACACAAATACATTGTACAAATTGTCAAACTCTGGTATGAGGATCAAAATTCATTTCAAATAATGATTGAAAACGCGATACGTATTTTGAGAATACATATATAAAATTGTATAATTCCGTTGAGACAAAATTCATGGTCATGTTTCATCGATGAATTCAGAAGTTTGTGAGGTAGGGGAAAGTCAATTCGACTCCTACCGAAACAATAATATTACAAGAGGATTATCATTTACCCAAAGGATTACAGTGTACACAATAAGGGACGAAATTACATTTACAGAAAATTATCCAAATTTTGTTTGAATATGACTAAATAGTGAGTAAGAAATTATCCTATAATCAAACTCAATATCGATCTCAGCAACTCAATTCGTTAGTAATAGACTGATATTCGCACTTCTCAGGGTCGTCAATTTAGTGACTCCATATTAAATCGCTATTGGAAATTAAGTAGTCTTACTAAAATTCCAGAGTTCAAATTTCGAAGTGCCTCCAAAATATTTTGAATCTACCCTCTTTTGACGTGAAATTTCTATTTAAACTTCTTCGGTCCAAATATAAGATCTGCATCTGGCGCGCCTTTGGGATGCTGGTACTTCTGCCTCATGTGCTGCCCTCTGTTGGGATTTCCGCTTCTTTCCGAGCCGCCGCCGCTTTCAGCGCTATATTCTTCTTCCTCTTGTCGCTCCGATATGTTTAATGTTAATCTGAAAAAATCAAACTAATAAATGTGACAGTTATGCTCCCATTATTAAAAACTAAATTAGTTCAATTGCAATCCCGTAATATTTCGTCTCTTTCCGACTCTTTGTGTTGACGCTATGATGAAAAGAGACACAAGACATACCGTTTGACCCTCTCCATCTCCTGTTTATCGGCAAGTGCCTGTTGCTGGAGATTACTGGCGAGCTCTGGCGGCGCGTTGAATGACTTGTATTGAGGCTTCGTTCCTTTCCGGACCATTAACACGAACTCTACGCCTTCCTTGCCTTGCTAAAATAAAAATTAAACTATACGCTGATATCTATATCTCTCTATTATATTGTATGAACAGCTCTTAAACCTATAATGTATTTCAATATTAGATAAAATGTAGAAATATAAAAAAATACGATTAAAATATAACAGCGTAATCTGATAATGAGCCTTCTTATTTTTGCAACATTTTAAAAATATATCTTTTGTATACCAATAGCTGTTCGTATGTTTTCTTAGTTGTCTGCCTGCACGTCATAGGAACTGCAATGTCACGTTGTTGTGGCCTGTTTTCCCGTTGCCTTTCCGCTATATTTTCCATCACCATTTTCTCGAATGCCGATTCAAATTCCACGTCTTCCACCTGAAAAATATTCACGATATTGTCTTTTATCAACATAACTGTTACTCATTTAAAGAAAAACACTTCAACAACGGATTTAAGTTATGTATTTTTGCAAAATTTAAATATATTTTACATTATTTTAAAAATTTTGTCTTTTTTGTTTATAGACGGGCGTGTGGTCTAACGTGACCACGCACGCTGCGAAGTACGCGAAACGTCGAAAAAGTTTGAAAATAATGTAAAATATATTAAAATTTTGCAAACATACGCAACTTAAATCCGTTCATAAAGTGTTTTCTTTAACTATTCACGATCTATATAGATACATATTTTCCTATACTAAAAAGTACACACTGAAATTTCGTTTGAATAGCATTTTATCATATATCGTGTTAAATAGTTCTCAAGGCAAGTATATCCTTGAATACGGATTTAATAGAGTCAGATAATTATTATTAATGAAAAAAATATATGATAATATAAAAAATATAAACTAAAAGAACAGAGAATTCTTCATTTTATGACTTTTAGTGATTTGAACAACATGACATGATTTTAATTTTTACATATTTCATGTTGTATGTAAGACATATAAATATAGAGACTAATTGAAAATTGTCCCCAAAGGAATTCTTTATACTAAAATATTGATTTAATTTATACTCACAGGCGCGGGCCGTCTCGCTTCGATTGTAATATCATCATTTCGCCCATCCTCGTCATTCCCTGCATTCTCCGTCAACTCTTCATCGGAGCTCTCTTCAGGAATGGGTGGATTATTGTCAGTCTCATCGTCGGTTTCCACAATCGTGTCCAGGCCGTCCACTGTGCTATCCTCGGCCTGGTCTTCATTCTCGTAATCCTCCTCTCCCAGCTCAGGATACAGCGTCTGCCTGAGCTCCTCTATCGCATCCTTGCACTGCTGCCAACTCGTGAACAAACTCAATTTCGGTCTCAAACTATTCAAGCACTCCTGGTAAATATACTTCACATAAATCGGGAACTTATTCTCCTCAGTCCAATATGGATCAGTGTATTTGAACCAGTAGTAATTTTGGAAGAACACTAAAAAGTAGTCCAGCCGTTTCTTGCTCGAGCCACTGTTGAAGTACGCCCCGCAAGTCTCTAATAGGGCACAGACAAGTCTGATTCTGAACACGTTCTCTGGCGGATCCAAGCTGGACACGTTAGCGTGATCATTGGACACTCCGAAGGTGATGAACGAATACAGCACAGTGAAGACGTCACGGGAATCGAGTAGTTTGTAGTTGTAGAGCTCTCCCAAGTATCTGACGGTAGCGATACGGCGCTGGTTGTATCTTGGATGGGGGTCTTCCATTGTCAGCCTGATTTCTTCCATAATCGTGTCAACAACTGCCGGGGCGACCACTTCTTGCCACGCGGACAACTCGGCTGTGAGACGCGCCAAAGCGCGTCTTGCACTGGCTCTGACCCTCCAACCACCTGCTAAGTGAAGTATCGCAACGGCTGCAACTTCTGGGTCTTCCCAATTCAGCTTCCTCATAAGCCGGAGAATCTTTTCTTCGTTACTCTTTTGGAGATCTTCGTGGAGGATCTTCCTTATGAATTGGTGCATGGGTGGCTCTTCTTCTTTTGGCTGCGCGGGCGCTTCCGGAGGACACACGTAGTAAAATGCGTTTTCAATTTGTGTTACGTACCGTGAATCTAAGGCTGACACCGTCTGAAATAGTATATTCGTTTACAATATTGAAATAGAAGAAATACAACAACATTTTGAAAATGATAGATCAATATATAATATAATAATAAATAAAAAATTCTAATAGACCAATTTCACACCCGACACCGGAGCATCAAGATTTATGTGGACTGCACGTAATTAATTTACTTCTAACTATAATACTACTAATATTATAAACACGAAAGTTTGTAAGTGTTGTTAGATGATACTAAATGGAATTTATAAACTCGAGCTATTCTGTTGTGATGAATATGTTTGTCTTATATAATTTACAAAAAAGTCCACCATACACATATTTATTAGTCATTATATGCAAAATAATGAACCATAACTACAATAAAAATTTATAATTTGTTTCAAATGCAAATTTGGTGGTAATATTTTGATCTCTATGAGAAAATCGATTATTTTATCAATTCTACATATCCATACATACTACATGTGTGTATTTATATATTGTAATGGCTAAAGGGTATCTTAAATAACACGAGTGAAGCCACAGGGATCATGTAGTCTTTTCACAGTAGAAGCAACCTTTAAAAACGGTGTGTCAAAAAAACTTTATAGAACCCTATGACTGATGTTTTATTCACAGAAAATGACAGACAATGTAATTGAAGAAAATATACTTTATATAATCTGACACTATCTTAGTACATTTTATAAACATGTCAAAACCTACCTTCTTCCTCATCATCTGTTGTAAATATATCATTGTTCTTTGATGAGTGTCTGAATTACAATATAAATATCTTCCACATGTTTCTAACAAATTGCAAGCCATTTCGATGTGATGATGTTTAAAATCATGAAGGAGGACTTTTAAACAATATAATGCTTCCATCTTCGAGTATAAATTAAATTTGACAAGCTCCCCGATGAATCTCACAACTTTTATCTGTAATGGGTTATTGAGTTAAATAAGAAGAAACAAAATTCTTACACATAATAATAAATAATGGATATAAACGCGAATTCATATATTATAAGCGCTACCCAAGCACAATAGTCTGTAATATTTCATATTATTATTAAATTACAATTAAGATCTTATTAGTAACATGGAGAAGAAGACAATTTTTTAATATACAACTTTTTATTTATTATATATAGGAACTAGGGTAACACAAAATGTTTTCATAGTTTAACCTTTTCCCCTTTGTATGGGTTTGCCACAGATTACCAAAAATCCGCATAATTTCATAGACAATGTCTGCTGCATTCAGATATATTAAGTTTATATTGTTTCATTTTTCAATATAGCATGCAATTTACCTTTGATTCAATATTAATTTGATCCTTTTTCCTGACATGGTATTTAAAATCTTGCTTTAACATTTGACACAAATCAACACAAACATCTGGTAGCACTGGATACAATATTGCTGCAAATCTTGAGTAAAATGGCAATAAATCGAGCCTAGTCCTAGCAACACTGAACAGTACTCTTGTGAGTTTTTTCCTGTTGTTTTTTGTGTTCAAATTTAGAACAAAATCTACCGCAGCGTTATCAATTAATTCTCGGTTAATGCAATTAGGCAGTTCATTAAGAAAGGCGTCTAGAGCGTATCTGAAAAAATGTACACCATACACAAATGTTTATAGATAATTATAGATTGAGTGTTAATCACTGCTCATTCTTTTTATCTACATGACATCCCGCTTGCACACACCAATTTAGTCAAGCGCCGTTTACGAGAGAGATATATGTAATACATAAGATTTATTCGGAGGACCTATTTCATTGTAATCTGACAGAGTTTACAAGCGTGGCTTGATTAATAAAATTAATCTCAAATAAATCATGGAACTATTAATAAAATAAGTTAATAGTTCCATGGCATCAGTAGTAGACAAAAATATCTCAAGCCTGGAGTCATTGCAGTCTGTCATTCAAAGCCCGGTTGTGTACTTATTAATTTAATCTCTATATTACACTCGATAGGAGAGTTTAATTAATTTAAATTATTTCACTTATCATCTTAACACATTTTTACATTTCATGTACAACATTTAAGCTCAACTCTCTTCTGAAAATGCCAATTAAATTAAAATTCCCTTACTTGTTAGAAACATTAGCGGGTTGTGCCTCCTCCTGATCCACATCAGGCACAGATGGCTCCTCACTGTCACTTAGCTCATCTTCTTTTAAGTCTTCGTCTAACATCTCTTCAGTCACAGTTTCAGTTTTATTTTTAAGTGTCTGAAAGTGGTTTGAAATAATAAATTAACATTTTATTTATATCACAAACCCAAACAGATTAAGACATTTAAACAGAAAAGACCACAATATGCATTATTATTCTATACTTACTTCTTTCAATTGATAGTTAGGCATAAATACTTTCAAGTCAGGTAGACTAGTATAGAAGGTCCTTGTGTCTTCATCCTGCCAAGGGTCAGTTGCTGCTTGCATTGCATACTCTTCATTACCACCAATAGTGACTGTCCCATGAGTTTCAATTACATTTAACGTCAAAGTAGGAGGCTCTCCAGCCTCTCCAAGTTCTTCACCTAGTACTTCAGCAAAGTTTTGAGCACCAGCTAGTAATTTGTCATATGTAGCCTATAAATAATTATATCATACAAATATAGAAAAAAGTAATACACAATAAATTCAGTGACAAATTATACAATAATTAAAATGCTTTGTCCATAACTACCTGATGTTGTTCCAATTGATCTTTTCTTTCCTGAGATAGCTCACCACGAGTATGTAAAGTTCTCTGGTTTGCAGCATGAAGAGCTTGTAATTGTGTTCTTTCTGCTAAAAGGTGCTTAACTAGTGACGCAAAATAGTCTTTTAGGAGAGATCGAACTACTGCTTGCTTTTCTGCAGGTAGAAATGAATTTCTTGGAACTGTTACATTAAACTTCTGCAAATACAAAATCCATTAATAATCCAAATTTAAAACATTGATTTCATTTCACTGTCAAAACTTGTTTTGTTACCTCAGCAGCATCCTTGATTTTCTTTGGGATCAAACCAGCATAATCTTCACCACAATGTTTGCAAAAGGATAATAATATTGGTATATTATTATGATCTTCTTTGTCCATGTTAATGAGAACCGTCAGAACATTCCCAAGTAGTGGTAATCCAGTTTTATTTGTAAAAATCCCAACACACACCAATTCAGCATAAAATCTTAAGTCAACACGTAACTTGGAAGAATTTGCAATTTTGTCAGTTGCTTTGAATGAAAGAATTTTTTGCCAGTTTTCAAAGAAAAATGAAGAGAACTCACTGTATGTACGATGCAGTGCAGAACACAAATTTATTGCAGATGCAATATCAGACATTTTTAATTTAGCTTCTGCAAGTGCTGCTGCGACCTCAGAAATATATTTTGTAAGGTTAAGTGCACTTAAATCTTTCAACAAGGCATCTAATTGAGGAGCACTGAATGACTTTAATTTCTTAACAAATGTAGTATTTTTCTTGAGTCCAGAGTCCAATTTAGAGAAATGATTATCCGGAGGTCTTACACAGTTAAGATTTTGATTTCTCATATCGGATTTACTGCTAATTCTAGCTTCAAGTTGGGAGATATATTCTGTTAGTGCCATACGTTCATTTTCTTCGCTATTGTCGGGCGGATCACCTCCAGGATTATCACTATTACCCTCTACATCTTTCTCGCTTGTAGTCATGACTAAAAACTATATTGTAACAAATTTATAAAAATATTTTAGTTTGTATACTTTAGTTTTGTAAGAACCTAGTCGTATCTACCAGTTACCACTCGGCAGTCGGCATCCGTCAGTCGTGACACGATAGTTCAGCTCCACCAACATTCGACAGTTGACAAACAGTTTTCTCTAAAGCAGTTCATGCTGTCAAATGTCATTGCTATGCCATATTAAACAGAAGTGATGAATGTAAACAATGAGTAAAAAACCTAAACATGAAACGAGTTAGTTGATAGTTCTTAGCGCGTGCATGGTTTCGTTTCTTATGGGTTATAGATAATTTAAGTTAATCAAAATGTGCGGTATTTTATGCGAAATCTTATTTCATCCCAGCAGCAGTATTGTTAAGGTGAATATTGGACAGTTTTATGAAATTTAAAAACCACAAACACTGCCATTCGACATTTTACCTAAATATTTGTTTTAGGATGAAGATGTATTAAAACGTCTTAAAAACAGAGGTCCTGATAGTGTCGAATTCTGTTCTATTCAAGTCGGTGAAGATATAACAATGTATTTTTGTGGTGCTGTGTTATGGACTCAAGGACCTAACCTTACGATACAACCTTTGCAAGATGATAAAGGTGTTCTTCTTTTCAATGGCGATATATTTGATCTCGAGTGGGATAAAAATTATAGTGATACGCAGATATTAATGCAAAAGTTTAAAGAAGTATGTAAGAATATAATTTCTATTTTTTATTTACATAATCAATTAAATTACATTATTTCATAATTAAATTTATAGCTTCTGTTTTTAGAGTTCATCTGACGCTGACATCGTAAATGTAATAAAACTATTAAATGGGCCTTTTTGTATTATATATTATGATAAATTACACAAAAATTTATATTTCACAAGGGACAGGATTGGTCGAGGAAGCTTATTACTGCATACTTCAGATAAATCCATTACTATAAGTAGTGTATTAGGTATTAAATTATTAAATCATTATAAAACTCAATTATATTTTAAAGCTAAAAAGTATTTGTTTTTAGGTAGAAAGTATCCATGCATAGAAATACCAGCGTTCAATATTTGTAAATTAAATATTGACACCCAAAAAATATCAACATTTAATTGGTACAATGAAGATTCTGAAATCTACTCTCTTGATAATTGGTGTAGAGAAAATCAAATGTTACAAAACTTACCCGATGAAGAGTTCAGATATGAAGATATCTTAGAAGACCTTAATGATGAGGTAAAACATTAAACTTACCATCAATAAATTTACGTAAAAGGGAAGATGACTCATATAAATTGTTGTTTTACTTATGCAAATAATTCTTTCAGGACAGCATAATTGATTATATTAACCAAATTGCTTTAAAATACTCCTGCAAGCAAACAATTCTAAAGGAACTTTTAAAAGAAAAAACTTTGTTAATGACAGTGGAAACTGTATTGCATTTATTAGAGAAAAGTGTAAAAGTTAGATTAGAAACACAACCAAATAAATGTAAACTTTGCCTGAATAACATGAAAGAGTGCTGCCATAGTGCTGTTGGTATTTTGTTTTCTGGAGGATTGGATTGTACTATTTTAGCATATTTAGCAGATAAATATGTACCAAAAAATCAATCTATAGACCTGATTAATGTTGCTTTTAAAACTGAAAATGGAACTTTTGATGTTCCTGATAGAATTACTGGCAGACAATCATATAATGAACTTAAACAAACATGTTTCTCTAGGTAAGAAAGTAAATTTTATATTGTTATGCTATGATGTCATGTTAATTGAATCTTTTTATTGTACTAAAATTCTTAAATCTGTAAATTTTCAGAAACTGGATTTTTCATGAAGTTGACATTGAAAAGAAAGACTTGGAAATATCCCAATCTCATACAATAGCAGATCTTGTATATCCCAGAAGAACTATACTAGATGAAAGTTTAGGAACAGCTCTATGGTATGCAGCATGGGGTATTGGACATACTGTATCACCATGTAGGGTAAGACTATGTTTCCTTGATATTATATTATTACTAAAATACAATAAATATATTCTGTATATACATTTTTAAAATTTATAAAATTTTAATATACCAATTTACTAGCAAGACTCCGCGAAAAAACAACTTTTAGACTTGGTTCGGCGAACAAACTTGCATCGAGTTGTTGAGGACTTTTCTTTGCCGGAATATTGGTAGTAAATTGGTCTATTTGAATTTTATACTATGGACGTCTGCAAAGTAACGGTAGATTCTTTTAATTTTATTTTTAGGTTCTTTTACTAGGATCAGGAGCAGATGAATTGTTTGGTGGGTATACTAGGCATCACAATGCCTATAAACGTCAAGGCTGGTGTGGCCTCAGAAAAGAAATGATGCTAGATTGGAGCAGAATATCTTACAGGAACCTTGCAAGGGATAACAGAGTTATATGTGACCATGGTAGAATACCTAGACTACCATATTTAGATGAGGAATTCTCTTCTTTTGTTCTTAATTTGAAACCATGGTTTAAGTTAGTATATTTCCATTTCTATCATATTTTTTTTGTACATTTACTCTTTATCTCTGAAATTTTGTATATTATATTTATAATTACAATTCCTAAAAGTATAATTGATAATACTGAAATTAAATTATTTGTTATGATATATTTATGGTAAATAGTAATGTAATTATTATTGTTATAGGTGTTTTCCAAGTGACAAGTTAGGACTGGGCGTAGGAGATAAATTAATGCTTAGATTGCTAGCAATGCATCTCGGATTGGAAGAAGTTGCTGTGTTACGAAAACGTGCACTTCAATTTGGAACGAGAATTGCAAATAAAAAGCAGAATGGCAATGATCTTTCAAAACACTTTCAATAAAATTAAATAATAACATTATATTTATATTAATATGTATTTTATGATTTTAATGTATAAGCTTTTCATGAGTAATGCTCATGTAAAAACTCTTTATCAACAGTACTCTTTTTCGCTTTTATACGCTGTCAATTTTAGTGCGGAATCTCGCGATGGTCGGCTGTCAACCACTGTGAATAAGAAAAGCATCCATCCTCGATCCCAGCATGATTGAAACAAGTGATCTAATACATGACTCCAAAACCAATCATTCCTACAAAACCATTTTCCCACACAATTCACAAATCCGACCATGACCGGCACTGTGCAGTGCCGTACTTATCAGATTTAAAGAAGGTGCATTTAGTTTAGTGTGCGGCAAAAATTGAGCGTATCATTGGTTCTTTCAAGATGAGCCGAAGATTGCTTCCTTTTTTAATAACGCTGAATGGTTGCTGTTGCTTTAGATAATTGTCGATGATCTTATGATGAATCCTACACAAGTCATTTTCATCATTTGGATAAGATGATTCAATTAAAAAGTATATAATTTTCTTAGAACTCATTTAAAAAAATTACGTAAAAAAATGTTAATGAAATAATCAAAATCCAAATTACTTAAAATAAACATGAATAGTTTTCAACCAACTATTAATTATTACCGATGAAATGCTTTTTTAAAATTGTCAACTGGCAACACTAGAGTGAATGTCACTATTGGCTTTTCGGACTTTGACATTTGTATCCTCTTGAAAGTTCAAAACTTCACATTTGAACAAAAATAAATTGAAAATGGCTGCGAACCGTCGCAAGCAGGACGACAAAAATTTAGAAATCTTACGTGAACTAATTTCGCAAAATGGTAATAAATATTGTTTAGATTGTAATCAAAGAGGCCCTACGTATGTCAATACTACGATAGGATCCTTCGTTTGCTCAAAATGTTCGGGGATGTTGTAAGTATTGTTTTCTACGTAACGCAATTAAATTAGAACAACAAACAAACTGAATGTTATGTTTCAGGCGTGGTCTTACTCCACCTCATCGTGTAAAGTCAATTTCCATGGCTACCTTTACTCCAGAAGAAATAGAGTTTATAAGAGTCAGAGGAAATGACTACTGCAGGCGCGTTTGGCTAGGCCTGTATGAGGGTGAAAGTGTGAACTACACTGACGAACAACGCGTTCGAGATTTCATGTCTGATAAATATGAAAAGAAGCAATATTATCTGGAATCAGCGCCAAACAATGCGCCTATTGTGAATGGGACCTCGTCACAGAAAACTAAATATAAACAGAAATCGGTTGGTGCAACCGTTACTGCGCCATTGATCGCGATTTCACCGATCTCTAAAATTTCTGTCAACAATAACACAGTGAGTTCATCAAAAGTAATGTCCACCACACCTATTCAAGAAACAAATCATAAGATAGCTAGGCCTGTAAATAATCTCGCGCCCCCTTTGTTTAACGGAATTAGCACTGCACCTGTCGCCCCTACTCCTCCACAAGTATCTGAGTAAGTATTTTCAATGTTTAATTTTGATTTTTGATACAAGTATTTTAATGAATTTTTTATGTAAAGATTGTGCAAGTGGATCGCTACACTATTATTTGTTATTCACAATAAATACAAATTTCTTATACTTTTTACAATTATAGCTGAAAGGTGATCTTTATTTAACTCAATTAATGTTTGTTTCAGTTTTCATGTTGATTTTTCTACAGCAAATATATACAACAGTGCTCAAAATAATAACACTATTACTAGTGGTAACAACAATGTAAATCGATCTTCAACTACAAACTCACCAGCGTTTAATGCTTTTGATTCAACAAATTCTGCAACAAGTAAGTTATATATCTAAGTGTATAATATTAATTCATATTAAAAGGTATGAAGGTATTTTTAAGTGTTAGTGGTACAGTTTTTATCAATTTATTTGGAGCATATTTTGAAGTTGTGAGTCATAATAAAATTGATAAAAATATTTGTATAATGTTGTGGGGTATTCCCAATTTGTGCCTGAGTCATAAAAAGCAGAATGAATTTTCCCATATATTTCTTATCTATAATTGGCAACATCAACAAGATCTATTTTAATAAAATCCTCAATCTTATATTATATAATTCTTATTCTTAGATTTTTGTTTTGAACTTGTTGCTTTCAATTGAATTATGAATTTTCATACTAATTTAAAACAAGTGAGAATTAATTGTTATTCAATGTAGGAATTCATACAGAATGTTTCAAACAGAAATCATTAATTTATGTGCTAATAGATGGTGTAACATGAACATAAATTTGATTAGTGTAGTGAGAATTGTCTGTTATCTTTTTCTTTGGCAGCCTCAGTATAGTAACCACATTCATTAGGACCTTAAGGCCTGTGACTCCGTATGTCAGCAATAATAGCATGATGTGTATAAAATTAATGGGTCTTTACTGGGAACAAATCCAAAAAAAAATTGACTATTTTAATCTTATTTACAAATTTGTATGTAATGTATGCTCGTAATTTAAGAGAAAGCTGTATGTTAGCAATATGATAGCGTGGAAAAATATTTATCTAACATTGTTTTGAGAGCATGTAACCTTGTACTTTGCGTAATAAAGTAATATTACCTATTGACCTATATGTATGTCATAATATTTACAGATGATCGCTATGCGGCTCTAGCAGATCTAGATTTAGTATTTAGACAGCAAAAAACTATGGGTAAGTTGTTCTAATGAGTTATTATTCAAAGACGCAATGGGAAACGTTCGCGTATTTTTATTCACTACGTGTTTTCGGAGAGATTTAACTTTTAAGTACTACCTAGTCAAATTTTATATAGATTGATGACGTGTATTGATATTATCGATGATGTATATTGTTTGACTGATCATGAAAAAAAAAAGCGAAACATTCTATCCTATTGTCTTTTCTATATTCTAGAAATGCTGTAGTTGTGATGACCTAGATCCCCTTTTAAAATGATACGACCGACTTAACCTATCATTTTTATAGTAAGAATATCACTGTGAACACTTTGTTTTGTTTTATGAGTACTGGAATTAGTTACTATGCCAATACTACAGAAAAATTATCAATTAAACGTAGTTTCAACACACTCAAACATTACTTAATGTTGTCGTTATCACTGTTGTGTTTGAAATGAAGGTGGGAAATATATTTCGTTACAATTAGTGTAAATAATATTTGTTTCAGAGGAAAATGTGATGAGCAAGAATCCGTTCCAAAGCACAACGAACGACGTGTTCGCAAACAAAAATCCATTTTTTAACGGAGGCTGGAGTTCTACTGCACCAGTTTCTGTTAATCCGTTTATGGTAAATATTTTATTTATTATCTCTTTGCCTTTGCAAGCAATCAAAATAAAAAAAAGAATTTAAAAAAGGTGATGTCTGAAACTACATTCAAATTTCATCAAAAAAATTAAATGACAATTGATGATGTAATAAAATACGACAAACATATAATTCTATGTTAGAAATGGTGATCTATATGATCATGCTTGATAAATGTAGACTAAACATTTGCATAATGTCGTTGATAACAAAGAGGAAGTGATATACTATGTGCATTTATAATAATAAAGGAATAATGTGGGTGGACCCATTTTTAAACAAACAATATATTTAATAATAATTTTTCGTTTTCAATTAAGTTAAACACCGTTACTAGAGACGTAAACCTATAAAATGGTTACTATTATAATTATTATGCAATTTTCAAAAAAAAAGATTTAGAAATCGCGTTTTTATATTTGAAAGTTAAAAATATTATATTACAAAATATTATAACGCAAACAGAAAAAGTAGCATAATTTAGGTTTTTTTCGAATTATCTAACCATTTAATATATAGTAAATAATACAAATGAAATTAAAAATTGCTAATACGATAATACCAAATATTATTACTAAAACAGGAAGTTAAGTGGATAAAATTTAATATTGTCTTTTATTAACATAACTATTACTCATTTAAAGAAAAACATTTTGTTAACGGATTAAGTTATGTTTCCACGCACGCGAAACGTCGGAAAAATTTAAAATAATGTAATATACTTAAATTTTGTAAAAATACATAACTTAATCCGTTAACAAAGTGTTTTTCTTTAAATGGATAAAATTTATGTTTTAATATTTTATTGTAATGCTTAAAATATGTTTATACCAAATATTTTATGTACCCACGCATGTCGAACCGCGGGGTCGCCTTGTATAGTTGAACAATGCTTTAGCAAAGTTCCACGACCTCGTTTATCTTTTAGTCACAATTTGCGCACTGATAATTCTCTTGACCCGGTTTTATTGATCTTAGTCTGTTCTATACAAACGATATTCGGTGATATTCATTAATCTTCGGAAAAACCGCGTAATTTATGACTCATTTTACCACAAACACCCAATACATCGTTTAAAATACAACGGTTTTTGTATATGTAACCCAAAAATAGTATGAGATTTTCTTGCCTTACGAATAAAAAAATATTCCTGTGTATTTCTTGATTTATTATTTCTTTCAGCCGGCAACCAACGGAAGCTTTGTTAACCCCAAGAACCCATTCCTCTGATAGGCGTAAGTCTAACGTCGCGAACAAATTTACGTAACAAAAGCACAAAATGCTACAAATCTAATACATTTATTTTTTAAGTATATACATTTGCCATAGTGCTTATTAATGGTTGTAAATTAAGTGCCTCGATATGCCTTCAATCAGATCTATTATTCTTGTATGGGCTGTATTACGCGGTAGTATTCGGAATATGTAGAATATACTTATTAAGATGTCGGTCTGAGCTTTATTAAATGTAATTAGTATAGAGAATCTAATCACGATCTTGGAATGAAATTTATTGTAAATAATTTTTACTCGAAAAGTTTTAGAAATAGGTTTTTTTTTTGCTAAATAATTTTAAACAATATATAAATGTCTGTTTAGACGCTACGAATATTAGAAATTTTTCGCATTTAATTAGTGAATTGTTTAAAGTAAAATGCGCTTGCACAACCAAATTGGGGTCATATTATTTAACATTATTAAAATTATTTTGGTTTTTTTCCACTATTATAATTTTATATCGTTTTATTTTCCGCGTGTAAATAGTCGTTATGAACCATTAAGACGTGAATTGGCAATTTTGTTTCGACCTCATTGTTTTAAACTAGTGGTTGGTGGTCAAATTATAAAATGGATTTCTAAGAACCTTTAATAACTCTTAAATGTTGCTTGCAATATTAAATTTTAACCAATTTAAAAATCAAATTTGACGAAAGAAATGTTTCATTCCAAGCTCGTATTCGACTGGACTAGGTATTTTTATTGGCATGACAGCTTTTGAATTAACAATGATAACCGTCCAATTCACGCTATATTTTTTCCAGAGAATTATTTCTATAAACTATCGGCAAACGCGGTTTCATTGTTGTATTGCTATGTTAGTTACTATTTATAATATTGTTTCGATGTTATAAGGAGTCAAATTATTAGATTTTACGTGTGAATCAAGTAATACTGCTTATTCCACAGATTATGCAATATTTAGCTACTCCGTCGTCTAAACTCGTGGTATTTATTATTAGACAGACGTCGATTATATAAAGAACTAAGATTTTAACTATTTACATTATTATCCAAAAAAAATAAGGAATTTTAGAGTGAGGGTAGTTTTGAAACTAATCGACAGTTGGGTTAACCGCCTTTGTTGATTGTCCATTTGAGTATTATAAAATGACATTATACAAATACTCAATAGCATTATTAAAGCTTTACTAGTGATTTTATCGTACAAAACACGAACATGACAGATTTTGAAATTAGCACAATGTAGAATATTATTTATAAGAAAATTGATAGAAGTTGAGAGGCTAGCCCACACATGTATTAGGACGATGTTTTGCACGGCCTCTCTGTATGTGTGGGATTATTTTGTTAGTTTGTATATTATGGCTGAGCTTTTTCCATTGATTCCTCTCAAATTCTAACCTGTGATTGTAAGCGTCTATTTGCAATTAATTTTTTGAAAATTTTATCAATGCACTTGACTATTTATTTAGTATTAATTTTTTTACTCTACGCACTGAGATCTGTTAATTTGTATAGAAGATGTAAAAATAAATCAATTAAGGTTATTATGTAATTGTTTTATTTGATCCTCCATGCGTTTTATTTAATATAGTTTTAGGAACTGTATTTTTTACTCAAGTCCCCTTAAACATTTAAGAACGAATGATTTAGGAAAGAACATGTGAAAAAGACAAGGCAAGTATTTGATAAAATATATAATGCATTTCTACTTAACTACAGTAAATTGGTACTTTAAAAGGGAAAATGAACATGGATATTCCTGAATAAAATGGTTTGTTTTATTTAAAGAAAAATATTTTATTAACGGATTTAAGTTATGTTATTTGCAAAATCTTAATATTTTACATTTATTTTAAAAATATTCCGAAATTTCGCGTACTTTACTGCGTGGTCACGCCTAAATGAGTAATAGTTAGGTTAGAAGACGATTATGGTTTGCTTTAGCTCCCTAAAACAGTCATATCAATTATGAGGTAGAAAAATTCTTAATATAAGAGGCGCCTTGAGATAACTAAACCTAGTGTGAATAAAGTGCCTAAACCTACTTATTATCCATATTTAGTCTTTAAACTAGACTGTATTTTATTTAAAGACGCTATGTTATAGACTTTATATATAGAGGATATCAATGTTCATTTATATTAATAAATCGGGATATATTTTATACACGGCCAGTTAGACTCAACGTAAATTATTCATAGCTTGTGGCATAGGTGCTAACACAAATGATAAAGAAACAGTTTCACATAATATTGTCTTTAATTGACATAAGTATTACTCATTTAAAGAAAAACACTTAACGGATAAAGTTTCTTTAAAAGTAACAGTTTGTTTATAAATATATTTTATATGGTAAAAATAAAACCACAAATGCAACTCTTAATACAATTTATTCCTACTCTTGCTTTTTAGTGTCGGAGTTGTGAAGGGGTCAGATGGTTCAGAATTGTCTGTAAGAGAGAAATCCATGTCCCGTTTGGGCAAATCTGATATACTGGCCGGCTTGGACGACGACGCCTGCAGACGTTTCTCTGATATTGTTTTTAATATATTTTTACCGGCTTCCTTTGTCTAAAACAAATTGTTTTAATAAAACTAGACTGACAAACATTACAGACAATAAAAACAATATAATGGTGGCGATTGTGATGTACACCTCTAAAACTAAAAATCTCTAAATTTAGGTTTAGCCCTGTCAAACGT
Organism: Pontia daplidice; assembly: GCA_963693355.1. Classification (NCBI taxonomy): domain Eukaryota; kingdom Metazoa; phylum Arthropoda; class Insecta; order Lepidoptera; family Pieridae; genus Pontia; species Pontia daplidice. Next base: position 1,347,227 of record CAVNZL010000004.1, read on the forward strand.
GTGTAACATATTCTATACATTTCTACATTGACAATTTAAACCTTATTGCTATCAATTTAGAGATATACAGAATTACGCTCTCTAAAACTGTTTAACAGGTCTAAATCTAAATTTAGAGATTTTTACTTTAGAATTTAGAGTGTGTACATCAGAATCGCCACCAATGTATGCATGTATTACTTTTTAAACAATTATTAGTGTATTACAGAGATCTAGATAAGATTTGTATGGTAAATTTTTTGGCCATGATATATGAAAAGTAGAGTACTTACGCTTTCATATTCCAAGCATTTGTAGGCGTAATGCGAGGCATGGTCCAACAGATTGAACCTGAGATAGTACTGTGCCAAGTATCGCAACGCAGCCGGCATTTCCTTACTAGGCTCGTTCGCTGGGTCCTGACAAGCCGCCGTATAGGCCGCTGCGGCACTGTTCGGCATGTTCGATTTTTCATATAACCTACAATAAAAGACTTCACTCTTAGCCCTGTCTGGAGGATGATTTAACTTAATGATATTACTTTCAGTTTATGTGTAAAAGACGCAGGTATAACAATTGTAAATAAATATAAACGTATAACGTACGGGTTGTATAACTCCGAATTTTATAAAAATCCTCACGCTTAAAAGAATGACAGAGCACACCGATATGGTTCAAAAAACATCATACAATATATGTAGGATGAACAGCGATAGCTTTTCTATCACTAATATTGAGTAACATATTAATTATACAATAATATGGCTACTTCTTTTCTCAAAAAATCTTTGAAACCAATGTATTAACTATCATTTTAGAAGAGCATCAACCCAAACAGCTTCTCCAGCTTCCCGTTTAAATCTATTGAAAAAATAGTTACTGTAGGATTTGCATATTAGGGTTAAGGTGCAAGTTACACCACTGCTTCGTCAATAGTAGTAGCTCACTATTTCATAGTAATGGTCCCATATAATGATTAATATTAAATTACAATAAAATAAATATATACGCTTATGCTCACAATACAATAAACGCAAAGATGAAAGTATAAATATAGTCGGGCACACATATGAATGTTTCCATGTTAATGCAAATAATAGTATATGTAATTGTAATGCAATAGAGGAAGTAAGTGAGGCCAAATATTTAGGACTAACAATAGATGTACATTTCTCATGGAAGATTCATATAAATAATGTATGTGATAAAATAAGAATAATACTAGCAAAATTCCACCAATTAATTAGAATAGTAAGTAGAGGCACTCTGTATGCAGTTTACCATGCTTTAGTAGACTCAATAATTAGTTATGGCATAAGCTGTTATGGCCTTACATTTAAATCACATTTAGAACAAATAAGAAACTTGCAAATCAGATTTTTAAAAAGAATAGTAAGTAAAAAAACAAAAGATAATTTAAATAAAGAATATGAGAAGCTTTTCCAAATTTGTAATATAATGCCAATAGAACATAAAGTTAACTTTGCATTCATTTTATTAGAATACCAGAATTTTGAATGTACAGATAATTTAATAAACCATAATCAATACAGTATTAGAAATCCAATTAAGATTAAAAGTAACTTTAAGCCAAAGAATTACTATGGTGAAAGAAAAAAGAACTTCTCCATTTTCCTATGATAACAATATTTTTGAAGAAAGTAAAGTCAGTATTAAAAGAAAACTTAAGCAAATATTCTCTACACTACTAATAAATAAACTAACTTATAATATACCTACTTACCTTTTGTATAATTTCTAAAAAGTGTAACACTGCCTACAAATTGCTTCGCAGTTTGGCAGTTTCTATTTAAATTTAAGGTTTATGTATTTAAATAAAAAAAAATAAAAAAAAATTAATTGTTTACAGTACACAGCAACTTATTTTCTAAATCACAATTACTTTGATTAATTGCACAAAAACACATCATATACAACCAAAAACAAATCAAGTGTTTTGTTGTGGATTTTTAAATGTAAAAACCTTTGTTAAATGGTTTCAACAGATTTAGTCGTGACAGTTTTCATTTGTTTCTTTAGACAACATAAACACAATTTGTAAAAAAAAAGCAAACATACTAACATATAATTGAAAGAGCGCATGTAGACTGATTAAATGCTTATGTGTTTTATTCAAAAAAGTATATTTTATAGTAATAAATGACATTGAACTCACTTTGCTAATTTAAATAGCGCCATCCCTTCAATATCTCCTGTACTGTGAGCTTTATAATAGCACTTAAGTGCATTAGGTATTTTGTCCATCTTCTCATAAGCTTCGCCAAGAGATACCAACATTCTTGAATCATCTGGTTTAAGTTGTGCTGCTCTTGAATAATAATATATACAGTAGCCATTCAAACCAAGTATTTCATAAGCTTGACCTAGCCCATTCCATGCTCTATAGTCGTTTCTGTTAACATCTGTAACATAATTTTTAAACAGGTACTGATTTCTGAAATTAAGCCTACTTAACTAAAACTGATACTACAACTTTCATTTAAGCTTTTTTAAATTTGTAATTATATTTCTTTTTGTTAACAATCAAATGAAAAGCCTAAAGAAGAATATAATCATTCATACCAATAGCTTGTCTATAGCATTGTATAGCAGCATTAGAGTTCTGTAGTTCAATAAACTCATGACCCATTAATATCCATGCTGACAAGTAGTATGGATCCAATGATAATGCTCTTTGGAAGTATATCACTGCTTTATGGTGCTCACTGCGGAGACTGTAATAGTTGCCTAGAACATATATGCTTATGATAAATTTGAGACCTTGATAGCTATTTCATTGTTGCATTGCAAAATTCATTTACTTTTGTGTTGATGCCATTAAATATAATTATTTTCTAGCTTTTTAAACTTGTCTTACCAATAACACAACATGTCTCAACCCTATATTTGTCGATGGCAGCAGCCTTCTGTGCCAAATTAGCTAATTCCATCCGTTTTTCTTTCAAGTACAAAAGATGGGAATATACATCCCAATTGTCCAATCTAAAAGGGTCACTTTGGTAGAGCTCTCGAAATAATGCTAGAGAAGAATCTACATCTGTAGAAAAAAAATTATTGTACAGGTCTGCTTTCTATATTTACATCCATAGTGGAACTGAAATTGCATTCATATATAATTTAATAATTAATTTTTAATTTTAATTACCTCTTGCATCATGATGGGCTATAGCCATTTGTGCAGTAATGTAAGTACTCTTTTCAAATCCAGCTGCTGCTAAAGCTGTATATGCTTCTAAAGCTTGTTCAGACAGTTTAAGCTCCACAAAAGCGTGAGCTGCAAAGAAGTACATCATCCAATGCTTTGGTAATTGTAGAGCATCCAATGCTTCATATTCATTTGCTAAACTAGCTAATTCTACCCAGGCACACCATAAGGTTGGAGCCACAGCTATAGATGACTGTAAAACTGACACTGCCTGACTTCTGAGATCAAGTTTCTTTAAAACCACCCCTTCCAGGTATAGTAGATAGCCATCACTGCTGTTTTGATTTGCCTGAAATATTGTTCATTAGATTACAATCTTTAAATGTAAATAATATAATATGGAGGATTAATCAAATTATTTGAATCAGAATAAGTTTTTCAATGTACCTAATTTAATTGAACCATCAATTTTATATTTTCATGCAATGTAAAACAGATAATTATGAATAAGTAATAAAGCTCACCTTGAAATATGATAAAAGATCTAGTAAAACCTGTGTTGATTCAGGATTCTCAGTGCCTACATCAGTGGCATTATCTAATCTTTTTTTTTCACTAGACATATATTGACTATACCTGTGCAGGAACACACATTTAGAGCTCTTGGAATTTTCAACAAAATGAGCTGCTCTATCATATTCTTGGCAATCAAAAAAAGTTTTAGATAAACAGTATGCTTCTCGCTCATCTGGTGCTATATCATCATAAGAGTTTTTCTGTTCTGGATACTGTATTTTGTGATCTCTTAATGCATAATTTAATTCCGCTAACCATTTAGCTGTTTGAATTAAACCCCGATCGTTACATTCACGAATTCCTTGCAATATATCCAGTCGCACTTGATTTAAATCAATTTGAATATCACTTTTTAACAACGGTTGCATTGTTTATAGATTTTAATATTGTTATTCTTTCCTTCGAGATACAGAAAAATATTCACTTTTTAACTAGGGTAATATAATAGCGGTATTACTTTAACTAAAATAAAATGTACTTGTTTACATTCTTCACTAGTCAATCGAAGACATCAAAGTTTAGGTTAAGTTAAGGAAAGAGTATAATATAAGTTATAACTACGGTTAAGTGATATAAATATACCTTATTATTTATGCCTGAACTACGAGAGACAGGGACCAGGTGGCGCTAGTGGAACCTGCACTATACGTACCGTTTTTAATCTGTTGTAACGGCCTCCCCATCTAGCAAACGTCTTTAGAAGTCAAGGCCGCGGCTATAATAATTCAGTCAGACTTCAGAGGAAAAAAACCGTTTTCGCAGGAGAACGCGAGGTCCCTATACAATATAGTAAATATTTGAATACATAAAATCTGTTATCGAATAATAGTATCCTTCCTGGTATCTGGGCTCGACACGCACATATCCCTTTACTTAATCCTTTATAAATTTTACCATCTACCAAATTTTCCATAGATGAACTTTTCTAAATTTCCACGCAGACATAGTTGGTGGTATCAGCTAGTATGATCTAAAAACTAAATGTAAATTTATGTTTCATATATAACGAATGATTCTTTTCAAATAATTGATTGATGAATGGAAAAAAGTAACGGTCTTTTTAGTTTTTATAGTGTTTTGACATTTCGCCTATGATCGTGACAGTACTCATTCATTTTGATGTTTCATTTTTGAATTGTCTCTATTTTCGAGTTTAGATTATAGTATTTTACGTGTTTTGTCTTATTAATTTTGTTGTTGATTTACTTACAATATAGGAATTTAAAAATAATAAATAGAAATACGAATACCTGCATAATTTGCGAAAACGATATCTTCTACATCTTGTTGTAGCTTAGAATACGTTTAAGGAATTGAAATTCAATAATCCGAAGTTGTTGGGAACTAAGCAACGGTTTAATAGTACCAGAGGATTCATAAGAACAGTTCGTATTTTCTGAGAAATGGCAGATCCACAAGCAGAGCAACCTACATCAGATGTAGAAAATAACTATACACCAAGTAATGACCCAAAGAATATGCAAGAAGTAACACAATATGTAAGTTACTCTCACCTTTAATACAATTTTGTTGAAAAGTAACCATTTTTAAATATATTGATGTTCTAGTTATTTATCTACTACTGGTTATTATACTACCATTCATACAAATAACTAAAAAACTGCTTTTTCATCAGCATTGCCTTTATGATGTAAAATTGAAAATGAAAGTGGGCACTTTCATTCATTCCACTCTTTCATGTGCCAGTGAGATAATTTTTATATCTTTTATTTCAGGTGCAATCTTTGCTACAGAATATGCAGGATAAATTCCAAAGTATGTCAGACCAAATCATTAATAGAATAGATGAAATGGGTACTCGTGTTGATGAATTGGAAAAAAATATCACAGATTTGATGACACAAGCGGGTGTGGAAAATGAAAAATAGTTTTATAAATTAATAATCACATATCGGGTAATTTGTTCTTGATAGTGTTGTGCATAAAATATTATAAGTTTAAATCCCAAATGTAATAAAAAATACACATAATTAGTATTTAATGCACATTAGTTCCATTATAATCAACATAAAAAATCTAAACAAAAGATGAAAAAAAAAAACTGTAACACTAAATTAAATTTCAAACAGCAATTAATAGTCCATAAGGTTTTTTAAGGTTTTAAGAAATATATAATTTGAGTAGAGGTGTGTGTATTACTATGTGTATTGGTTATACAATTCTCATAGGTTTCAACTTCCTTCATTGCAAAATATCTAATGAAGCCTAAAAATAATTTTTATTATTAAAATATATATTAAACACCTATTCTTGACCGAAGAGTGCAGAACAGCCGAGAAGAAATAACAAGAGAATATGGCCAATGTTGTTTTTGATTTAAATATCAAACGAGTTTAATCTTTTCTCTAAAGTGATACACATAATACAACTTCAATGTGTTTGTTTAAAATCAACACAGCTGTGAAAATAAATGTTATTCACAAAAATGGTAATAGGTGTTTTCGTTTTGAAGTTTAAGAAGTCTGTATTAAGTATTTAAAAAAAAATTAAACTAATTTCTTGAATTTTTAGATAAAAATATTTCAATGCTATTATGGGCTTGATGGTTTAGTTATAATAAATTGCTATTTAATTCTTCTAATTACTATGATTTATAAATTCCATAATCACACTGGTTGATTATGAAACTCATACATTGTTTGCACACATTAATTATTCATGAATACTTAATTTTATCTCATTGGGAATCATACCCAGGTTATTCAATATGTGTTACAATGTGTGTATGTGTGTAGATAAGTCACGACGTGATCCATCTTTAAGTTTCTTTATATTATTTATGATATTTGAATAAGCTAATTACAACGTTATAATATATAGCAAATTCCATGTATCACCTTCATCATTCATGTATCGATTTAATCCGTGTCTTGCACGTGGAGTTACAGGTTACAGGAAGTAGATAATCAATAACTTATGCGTGATAAGTACCCTTGCACCAACGCCATGATGATTTATACAACCTATTTCACATTTCCATACCAATGAATTGGTCCGAGAAGTAGTTAGGCTAAAATCCAAAGCCAGTCTTATTTTAAATTGTTCATTAACCATAGGTAATAAAAATAATTAGTCGACTTCAAATTACCGGAATTATTTTTTAATAATAAATTTATTGTGTTCAAACGTAGCTGATGGGTGTCTGTGTCAGTTGATTTGTAGAATAAATAAATATAATATAATTAGCTGATTCGGCAAACTTTGTTTTGCCATAAATGTGCATTTTTTAGTTCAATAAAAATAATTATAAGCTTTAACTGTGTGGTGATATAAAATCGAAAGTGTTTTGAACAATAAAATTATGCCTTGTTTAGGTTGATAAATTAATCTTTATATGACACGTTTGTCGGTTTATTCCTTATTATTGTGCGATTTATTGATTACTTACTCAGTCCAGTCGAAAAGTATCGACATCTGTTGGAATCTTTTGAAGTTAACAGACAATTGTGACTGTCAATTAATTATAGACAAATAATTCGCAATAAAATAAAATTGCGACTATAATTAAAGATCTAAGCTATCCTATGTACCTCCTTCTACCTTCTCTTAAGTTGGACCAGACGGCTCACGGTGTGCTCAATTATTTTAAAATCGGTTAAATAGTTTAGGAGTCCATCGCGGACAAACATCGTGACAGGAGATTTATATATAAGTTGGGTTCTTATTTTTAGTTTATGTCGCGGCTGAATTAACATTCTGACTACGTGTTTAACAATTTAACTTATTTGTTCCGTAGTTTAGTAGAGATAAAATCAGCCCATAGTCTTACATACTAAAATAAGGAAGCCTCGACCAAAACCATTATTTAAAATGCACAGTTTTATTTCTTAAATTTCTATAAATTACAAAACTCATTCAATAAGTAGAGTTATTTCTTACAACATAAGTGAACATAATTGCAGTATATTAATTTAATTTCTTTAAATACGTTGGCGAATTCCTTCTCAAATTATTTCGATTCAGAATCTTCCGTGGAGCTTTGCTCATCCGAATCCTCTGTTTCCTGTCAATTACATTACATATTCACATTCTCTTTTTATTTTTTATATTTATAACTTGTGTGAGATTTGAGGAAAGAAAATATGTTACATCACATTTGTTTTTTAGATTACAAGTTATAACGCAATAAATATTATATATATTTCGTGATAAAGGTCACTAGGAAGTAAAGAAAATGTTCACTAGTTTTACCGATACAGAGTCCTCATCTTTCGATGTTGAATGATTCAAAAGTGCTGCTATAGAGCTTGATCTCGCTTTCATGTTTTTGTCGGGCGAGCGCATTTTACCCAAACTCTAAAATAAAATAAAAATTTAAAACCTACTGGTTATCACGAAGCATGTATTTTATTTTGCCAATAGTGTATTTACAAAAAGAGTCACTTTAATAATTTGTATTTGTGTCTAAATTTCATTATCTTATTAATACATAGATTTGATATTTTATAGAGTTATATGCGAATGAGAAACGATTGGAAAATTTTACATAAAGGCGACGATCATAAAATAGTTTTAATTCATATTTACCAAGGAGTCGTCATCTTTTTGTGGTGAAATCTGTGGATACATGAGTGACGCAAGCGATGACGATCTCGCAGAAATACCGGTGCTGACAGGCTTTTCTGGGGATCTTAGTTTCCGCTTGAAATTCTATTTTATTTATATAATTTTTAAAACATTTTAAATAAATCTATATAAGTAAATATTTAAATAAAATACGGTATAACTAATTAAAACGCTATTTATACTGATGTTTTGAAGGTTTTTCAGCTTACGGCCGGTCCACCATATGAATAATATTAATAATAATATGCGTTTTATTCTGTTTATTCGTATTTTATTTAAATGTATGATACTCAGGTTAGTAAAATATAAAAACAATATAACAATGGTTTATCCTAAATAATTCCGCTAAGTGTCATTTAGTATTACGTCGTATAAGTGTATAGTAGGGTAGTATAGTATGAGTAGGAGTTATTTATATTTTATTGCGCGTTGGTTTTATAAGAAAATCGTCCATCTGTGAAACGAAACTCGACGCGTCGAAACCCTTTTGTATCTTTCCAAAGAAGGATTGTCATGTTACTTACTAAATTGCACAATTTAAAAGGAATAAAAATAAATTAAATTTACCGTAGGTTCCTCTCTTTCGGAAAGTCCTGTCAATAACAACTCAAAAAAAGAAATAGTCAAATTAGATACTTTGATCATTGGATACATTATTAAAAATGTTCATAATTATTTTATGTACTTTGTGTTAACGTATCTCGTAACATTTCAATGCGACAAACGCATTTTTGCATCAATCATTTTTATCATTTGGTTTTGATATAATTAATAGAATCAGGCGTTACTTTGCGGAAGTCCATAGTACAAGTTATAGACCAATCTACTTTGTTGGATATTCCGGTGTCGGGGCGTAACGTGTGGTTGTGGGTTTTTTTGCGTAGTGCCTATTGCTTGTAGATTGGTCTATAAGGCTTTGGCGTCATAACCCATAACAAATGAGGATAGAAGTATTGATTTATCGGCAATAAATAAACCTCAGGGTACCTTCAATTAAAGATAAAACGCAATATACCAACCTCCAAGTCAGCTTTGTCATTGATATCATCAATTTGCTGGTAAGCAACGGTTAGTAGTTCCACAGCTCTCGAGTGAAAGGTCATTTCCACCATGACAAAGTCCGTGAGCAGGCCCTTCAGCTGCTGCAACTTGCGTTTTTCAAAGAACTCTGTCAGCTCGTTAAGACCTTTGGCTGTGCGCGACATTTCTGATGACGCTTTGAGGAGCTCGGATTCCGCGTAGGTCTATCAAAGGTGTAACAGCGCTGACAATTACTGGTTTTAAAAGAAATCTATTTCTAAATTTCGAAGAATTGGTCTGAATAGCCCAATACGATCTATATTTGAGAATTTTAGTTTATTGTGTATATTTTTAAATTGTTTAAGTATTAACAGGTTGGTGTAGTAATACCAAATTATATGTTAAATAAAAAGATACAGACACAAAAAGTCCGTGTTGGCCTTATGGTTTTAGCATGCGACTGTCAATCCAGAGGTCGTGCATTCGACTCCCACCTGTGCGCCAATGGATGTTTCCTTCTATGTGTGCAATGGAACACTACCTTAGACTCAAAAATCTAAGACGAGAGAAGTTTGATAGGCAAGTAGTTGTCTAAATTAATAAATAAATTATCATGAAACAGATACTGAAATCTTAGGCCTAGTCAACACGATTTTGCGCCGTTGAATAATTTATTTTACTCGTAACGTATGTACCACTTGTTGTCGATTAAATGGTTGTCTTTCTCTGGCTTTGTCGAGAATCTTTTTCCTCGCCATTTCCTTTTCGCGCACGCTCATCGTATGTTTCAGTTCTTCACGTGCGTGTTTACAAATATTTTCATACTGGCATAACTCCCCAATTACCTTATCACAAATAAATACATTTTTATATGAAATTAAAAAACTGTCCCTATATTTTCACTAAGCCGAGACTATATTTATTGTAAATAACAGTAATTTTCTACGAAAATAAGGGAGTACATACAATATGGCTCCTAAACAACATTCTACCGAGCGAAGTTGCGATTGTTGACAGTGAATCGAAAAATATATAAATTTAAGGTTGTTTTGTTACATGAGAAAGTACAACGAGAACGTCAATAAAAATTAGTGTGGAATTTTATAACATTGTCAAGTAATTACTTTCCATGCGATTAAGAGACTTAATAATAAAAATTAAAAATTTAGACACCGAGAGGTAAATTGTAATTTATTTAATAATTATTTAAGTCTTATAATCTTGTAATTTATTTTTTAAATCTTATATTTCAAAGTGTTATATTATTGGATATTTGTGTAATCCTACCTTTGCTTCCAAACGTTGAATAGCACAGTTTCTATATTCCTCTATTGCTGTTAATGTTAAAGATAAATTGTCCAATCCAGTACTCAAAGATTTATTGACAAGTTCGTTATTAGCGTATTCTTTAAGTATTTTTGCGAGCTCGTCTCCCATATCGCGTAATCTGTAATAATACTTAGACCAGTAACCAATTTGTATTAAAATAGACTATTCTAATGTTAATTAAAGATTAAGACAACGGACACACAACTATTTGGTTGTTTCATTATTATCAAATAGTATTAATATTTACAATAATGTTTTAAAACACTTACTTGGCAGTTTTCCGGGTATAATCGCCGAAACCGACACAAAGTTCACCAAAGTGTTTTTCCACATTTGTAATACGATCCAAAATAAATTTTGTCTGTTGCTCGTAACTCAAGGAATGTGAATTATCACCTCGAAACATTTTTCATTGAAGATATCTAAAATTTGTAAAATATTTCGGTGCTTGAATGACTGTTTGAAATACTTTTTGTTGTCATGACAACGCGTTCAACCTTTAAAGCTCAATTTTATTTAAATTCTATGCGATTTCTCATCAGCTGTGGTATAGATATGACTTAAATGATAAATCTTCACGACACATTTGTAATCTGTGATCACGGATCTGTCAGCTGTCATTAACAGCTGCTCAATGCAGTTTACAAAATACAAATAATTTATTTTCAACCTCAGTTTTTAATATTAAAATGAATGAGGAAATAGACGAATATGATATTTATCACCAAGATTTTACGACAGCATCGGAATGGGAAGTTTTTATAGCCAGATTAGAGGAAATAATGCTGGAGTGGAACCTATCTAAATCAAAACTTTCGAAACAGTGTAGCGATTACTCAAAGAAATGGTCAACAAAGACGGAAGATATTAAACTACATGGTTTAGATTTTAGATTGACTTATCACGCTTTGGAACCTATAAGAGGCTGCACAGAAATTGATATCACCGATGACCATAGCATACTGAAAGATATACAAAGTGGTTTATGGGATTCCACTACAAAATTTATGGATGATAACGATGGAAGTGCGTTTCCTGTTTCAAATTGGTTTGGCCTCAAACGATATTTAATGCTCTGCCCTCGATCACCAATTGTAGAAGGAAGTGTCATTAAATTAGTTATGAGTTCTGTAAATATTGCTTTCGCTAATGTTGACTGTGGAGTGCCCTTTTTCGTTAAAATAAGGGAGCATTGGCAACATACATATTTAGGTATTTACGAAGATACTGATTTTAAAATATTTTTTGACACAATCCACTTGGAACGAATTTCTAATCAGTGTTCCCACCTAAGTGGGCTTGTTGGTTTGTTTAAGTCTAAAATTTCCTCGCCTGTACCACTTGATGCTGTTGTTATTTCAGTAAAATTTTCATATGAACTTAAATATACTGATTCTTTTGCATGGAGACAAAGATTGTTATCAAATGAATTCTTATCAATTGATGGATTTGATGTTAAGAAATTGATAGACATTCCATTTGGTTTGGATACTAGTCCAATTCAGAGTGCTCTCCTCAATGCTATATGGCCGCAGTTTAGAGAGAGTGCTATAGTTGATTCATCAACGTTTTCTGACATTGACCCTATAATGGCTCCTACTTGGACAATAACAATTAAAATTCGTAATAATATTAGTGGCCAGTTATCAGACTTGATAGACAGAGCTATGCAATTACTAGATAACAGCCAGTTGATAATGGATGTCCTAGGTTTGAGTAAAAGCTTAGGTGTTGTAAATCCATTGCACAAAATAACTGAAGCCCCTATAACAATATCTAAACTGGTTAAGGCAGCAATGAGACAAAACACTTCAGTTGGAGAGTTCAAAGGTCCTATATCTGATGATTTGTTGATGACTATGTTGTATTATGTGTTCCCTGATGCAGTGGCAAATAACTCTCATCCTTATCCTGATAATTTAGAAGTAGAGCACAAACAAGTAAGATACCATTTTAAATAATACATAAAATCAGTTTTTAATATAAACAATTCAAGTAAAATATTTTTTCTATATTTATATGAATATAAATTTAATATATGAATTTTTATGTTTAAAACTCTCAAAATATTAATTTTATTATTTATTCCAGGAAAACAGTGATACAAAGCTCTGTAGCTATGTAAAAGCAAGTCCTGTTGATGGCTTAGTGTGGAGACTGTCAGTGACAGCAGCCAGTCTTATATCAGCTGGAGGACTGCCCTATCTCGCCCATTTTTGGTATGAATTTACTCAAGAGTTGCAGTACAGATGGGAACATAGAATACTTATACCAGGGTAAGTATCAAATTGCAAATTAAATTATTAGTTCAAACGTTACAATTGCTGTATTGTTCATTTGTATGATAATAATAAAGTAAGTTGCTGTTACAGCATACAATTTTATTAAATATTATTGATAGAGTAAGATGAACATAAATATTTTAATTTATACTGTAACCTATGAGATTACAATACATAATATAGAACAAGTTTCAAAATAATAAATATATTTACATTTATAAACTCAATAATTATTATAACACATCTCTTATTTATAGCACCATTTTGGATCTGCTTCTATAAAAAATAACACTATATATACATATTAATTATTTAATATAAACTAATTTATGAATTTTGCACGACAAATCAAAAGTAAATTCAAATCATATCTACAACAGTCTTTAGTTGTACAGTAAAAAAAATTCTTAATATATATTATATTTTATTCATACTATATGATATTATGAAGTTGAAGAGGGATTGTGGTTGAACACTTTAGTAGTATGGTCTATTGGATCAAACTAAAAATGGTTGCTGTGTTGCATCATGCACTTATTCAGTAAGGTTAAATACTATATGGAAAAAAATATAGATGAAACAAAGATTACTTTTATAGTATAAAGATACTTTTTTAGAGTTCCCGGTTCGTACACTGTATAACGGTACAACTTACCAAAAGTGATTTGGTTTGAAATTGTCCATTTTATAAATTAATAAATTTTGAATGAAAGTGTTAGTGCATTACATTTTAATGAATATTATAACAGATGACTTATCGATAGCGGTAGCGTCCTTAACTAAACCACACATAACAGCTAGAAAAATTATGTACTAAGTTTATTATATGTACAAATTTAATTGATTACAACTGATACGCCTCTATATTGTCCCTTTTCTCACTTATTCCGACACTTAAATGCATCCCACGTTAAATCTTCACTAGAGACCTGATCATGAGCCTCGCAGGTATGACAGTGAATGCGTCGGCGTGGGCGATGTACTTCATGCTTGCATCGAGATTTGCAGGCTCTTCTTGGCGGCATAGAAGTCTCACCCCGCTCAATATCCCCCAGCGCCGTGCTTTTCGTTCGCTATAATGGCACGAGGCCACCCCGCGTAGTAGGATTTCGAGCCATATAGATGTCCATGTCGTGGTCGGTCCAGTTGTCAGACGTATCACAGTAGCCTAAGCCGAGAGAACCTACGCTGTAGCGACTGGCGGGACGTGATCGCGATCTAGGTCTCCTTCTGGACCCAGCCGTGCCACTCGTAGCTCCGCCAGCAGCGCCGCTTAAAGATAGACGTGATGCTCTTTCTGACGCCCCTCCTAATGACTGGCGAGACTGTCTAAGATCTGTAAATAAGTGGTAGGAATGAAAAAGTACTTTTATATACTATTAATGCAATATTATGTACGTACTTTGAGTATATTAGGAAAGACAAAGCAGGAAACGATAGGCAAAATAGTCTCACCGGTTCTCGATCCTAACAGGCTTCCAGGATATCCAGGCGGGCCGTAACGTGCAGACTGTGAATAACTATGTTGTGATTGACCATCTGCTAGTGACCGCGCCCGTCCTGGTCGGCCTTGTAAAGGTTCTGGAACTGCTGGTTCAGTGAAAGAGCGTGCACGCGGAATAGATCGTGCACTATAAGCCGATACTTGGTCCCACTCACGCTGTTTTCCAAACGCCCCAATTGTTGTCAATGAAGACAGTGGTCCGTTGGGACTTGGTGTACCGGTGAGACCCCCACAGCATGGATTAGGCATTTTCTCTGGATGTTGAGTGTGGAGACGATGAATTGTTCTAGATCTTCGACGTGAAGCAGCCGCGAAAATAAGAACTGCTACCACGATAGTCCCACATATAGCAGCGCTCGCTGCTATAGTAATTTTGTCCATATTGGTAGCTGCAGCGGACACTGTGCGAACTTCTCTGCATTGTGAATATGGTACCGTCTCAGGACTGACGTGTATTTCCTCCAAGGAAATAACGCAAACGACGATACATTCCTGTAAATAAATAAAGGATTAGACGTTTCTCTTTATTGAATAATTTTACTAAAAAGTAAAAAGTACCTGCGATGGAACATTCTTGATTTTAAACTCCCTTTCGCTCGCTTCTAAAGGTGGTCCTTGCTTAAAACTTTTATCTCCAAATAATCTATATACAACGCGAAATCCTAAAATATTGGCTACATCTGAATCCCATTGAATAATAACAGAGTTATCCTGTCTGTATGCATTCTTAACGATAACTTCATTTGAATCGTCTATTTTCTGTTTCTGCTGTGAGAAATTCATTATTAATGGTGGTCTTTGATTGGAAGCATGGCGCCAAGACGGTCCGGCAGTTCTTAATGATGGTGTTGAAGTTTTTGTAACTGTTGTTGTGCTTGGTGTTGTTGTAGGTTTGGTAGACGTCGCGTTAAGAGTATAACTAACAGTGGAAACGGTTGTTGAGCTTATTGGTAGTGAACTTGTTGGTTGGGTCGTAGTTGACGTAGTCGTTGTCGTCGTTGTCGTCGTTGTTGTACGATGATCAGTAACCTTTTTTGTGGTAGTTGGCTGGGATTCCATGAACGACAACATATCTTGGTCGCAAACAAGTTCATTTGGTTCAAAGCTATAAAATCCGCGTTCACGAAAGTGTGGAGGATAGCCGCAAAATTGAGGATTTCTCTCGCGAGAGGTAACCTGAAGTTCGCCATTACGAATCCATTCAATTATCCAACGCAGACGGCAGTCACAATTTAAAAAGCGACCACCTAAACTGAGACCTCGTAATGTATGATTCAGATGGGTTAAAGCTTTTTCTGGGACAGTCGGTAGTGGGTTACCATCTAATGCCAATAAAGTTATCAAAGGATTCATTAAAAATGCGTCCGTCGGCAACTTGTTTAAAAGATTGAAACCAATATCTAAAACTCGTAACTCTGTCAATGTTGCTATTGCTTCCGTAGGAAACTCTGGCAATAGATTATTAAGAAGGCTGAGAGAGCTTAACGTGTTTTTTATTCCATAAAAAGCATCCTTTCTTAAGTTAACTAGCAAATTTCTCTCCAAATTTAACGCCGTTAAAGATTCTAGACCCTCAAAAACCTTTATTCCATCGTGGCCGGGCAATTCTCGGATACCATTTTGAGATAGATCTAGGAAGGCCAGACTTTTTAGACCCCGAATACATTCTGGTACTGACTTTTGCTTAGTGCCTTTTAGATTTAGATTTTTTAATGAATTTTCGAGTCCTGCAAAAGCGTAGGGCGCTAATGTCACGTTATTGTCGGAAACTTTTAGTGTAGTCAATTCTTGAAGCGTAAAGAAACTGTTGTCTTGAATGTAGGTAATCCTGTTCTTTGATATATCCAGGAGTGAGAGACTTTTCAATATTCCAAGAGCTTTTGTTGGGACCTCTGTAAGTTCGTTATCTTGAAGATTTAGGTTTTTCAAAAACTGGCTCTGCCCTCTGAAAGCATTTTCTTCAATTTTCTTAATTTTACAACCAGATATTTGTAAGTTATGTATAGCCAGATTTATAAACAAATCATCCGCTAGTTCGGTGACAGTTGAATTATTAATATATAGGAGGTCTATAGTAATTTTACGGGCACTTGAGTTTAAAGCATATAGTAAAGCTGGAAAATCCACCTGAAAACAAAGAAATAATTAGTTAACCACATAATGTTACTACACTTAATTATCGAGTGCCAATATTAAGATTCAAATCAAATATTTCTTAGTATTCTTTGAGATTATAGGGAAGTCGAATATGATTTAATGAATCTCTTAGATAGCGATGGTAGAGTTACGGAATTCAAACGCTATATCGTCTCCTATATATATCCTCCTCCTAGCTGCTCAGAAAGATACCTATAAATTACGTTCACATACATTTAAAAACTAACTTTTGTATAATATTGCTTTAATATTAGACTCCGATTAAGCGCATTGCCCAAAGTTTAAATTTACGCACCTGATCACACTGCACAGACAGTTGTCGCGCTAAATTGTAAGCGCACACGCACGTGTCCTGTAAGGCTGGCGTTTCCTTCCACGGGCACTGCCCTTGGCCTGATGCACCAAGTGTGACAAACAACACCGTGACCGTCCATACTTTGATACGCAGGCTAATGATTCTATCCTGAAAACAAGGAAAGGAGATATTATACATTTGATTCGTTGAATTGTAATTACCTTTTTTTCCTTTTATTAAAGACCTTATTTATGCCTTGCGTGCGTCATTTATAATGTTTACTATTGAAAAACTTTTTTTAAAATTAAGGACTGCATTTCAAGCCGATGTTCAGGTATCGAATCTTTTGATTTATTGTATTCCGAAGATAGATAAGACAATACATAAATAGTTCCATAATTATGACAACAGATTCGTATTATTTTAATCTTTTAAACTTCTGTTATTACCATTAGTAAAAGTGATTTCGAACCGCATTATTAAAATAAAGTCTCTAAAACCTATTTGTTAGTCTTCTAAGACGACAGTTGACTATCAGTATGGTGCATGTAATGATCTGCAATCAAGCGACATAGACGCACAGACTGTTCGAGAGAAGTGTATCGTAGGTTAAGCAGCCCGGAAAACTGGCTTTCCCTCACCGTAATGCTAAATACGTGTCTCTTGCTCATCGGACCATATGAACAATTTATACGTTTATTTTATATAATAGCGTCACATCAAATTTTAAGAAAGAATACTCCATAACATTGTACACATTAAAGAATGTTTTCGATGTTACGTATTTTAAATAAATATAATAATATTAATGCCAAATCTGCAGTTTCAGACATAAACTAATATGGATTTGGGTAGCCCAAACCTTTATTTTATCTCGAAATATGACATAAGATTGAATGACATTAACCATATTTTTTAGTTAATAGGGGCGGCATGCAAATATTAATTCCAAGTGGTTTTAAAATGTTCATTTGGTAGTTAAAGTACCAATTGTTATCCATAATGAATGTGAAAGTTTAATTACTACATTATACATTTCTTTGGCCTCACAGTGTAGAACTGCTTGTGACCGTAACACTAGCCTATTTCGACGAGTAAGCATTTCGCTGTTAACGGTAAACCCAAGTCGACAAGATGTTTAGGTGACCGAATCACTTTCGCGTGGCCTTTGGTTTCAAACCAGTTTACGTTTTCCTTCGAAGCTTAAACCATATTATACTAGAGACTTCTTAAGTGTTTGGTACATTATACAATGTTGTATCAAATCGGCTTGATGCTGCTTTTCATATAAAGTGGATTTGTAATTGTAAAGGGCTGGTATTGGTTTAGCGTTTGTTGGCTACTTTTTCAGCCATTTAAATAAGTACTGTATAAGGATATTTTCTGCTATACAAAGATACAAAATTACGGACTACCAAATTCGATGTTCATAGTTTTCAGTGTCCGTTTCCCGGATGTCGCAACTCGGCTGTTAGTCGTAGTAAAATAGTGGTCATGTATAGCACCATTTTAATTACGTCGTCAAATTTATGTACCTTTGTGGTCTTTCAGAGATTACAGAGTGATTTGATTGTTACGTATTCTGTAAATCTGTTAAAGCCATTTAATGCTAACAATGGTTGATTTGATATCGTTGTTATAAACTTTCAGAGTGAGGTAACGCTAAATTGATATCTCTCTAACTTTAATTTCTCTCCGCTCCTATAATACTTAGAGCTGTCGTCCTCAAGGACAAATATCAGACACGTGCACCCTTATTTGTGTCCTTGCGTTGTTTAAATTATGTTTCCTTGTATTAAATAAATAAAGTATTTTGTCTTTCTTACGTATGTGTTGTTTTTAACGCTATTCAATTAAAATACAATATATGGTAATTATTTTATTTAATTTGAAATACACATATCTGCTTAGTGTCAACAAATTAAATTACAAGACTGTCTGACTATTATTTATCTAAAAAAGATTTAATTACCCTCCTTCTAAAATTAGAATTGCAATGTTTTCAAAGTTTCGAGGTACGTTGAAACATCTCTTGCGTAATCTGATTATAACTTTTAATTGATTCTTTTATCAAGGATTTTAAAGTTCATCATTTCCAGTTTTTATAAAGTTTGTTTTCTTATTCCCGATGTAGTTAATTTATGATTACTTCTGCTTCATTATCAGAACCAAAACGCAAAGTTACTTGTGAAATAGATCTCTGTACTACATAGAGATAATAATTCGTCGATATATTGAAGTAGGTTTCTCCGTGTATGGAATGATTAGGTCGAAGACACGGATCAGTGATTTGATAGTAGGTGTTTCTTCCACTGGATAGTTTTAAACTATTCACCTTAATTCTCTTATCAAATAAAAACGTAAGAAAAGAAGAGTTCCAATTCGCACCGATAGATGGTGCTGGCCGTACAATGAATCGCAGTATCGAAGTACTTATGTGATTTGATAAAGCTTGAACAGCATCTATATCATTCATCCTTTCCCAGGACCAAACGGGGGATGATGATCGGTTTAATCATGCGTCTGCATGATGCTCGTCACCGAATGTTACGCATTAGACGGGCTAAATACCTTCTGACCCCAATTTTTAAACCCTTTTTAAATCTACAATTATGATTTAAGAACAGTTATATAAATAAATAGAAACACCTCAGCTATATTAATTTAACATAGTACATAGTTTTAATTTCAAATTAAGAAGTTCGTTGACTCTTTATGCTCTTCAAATGATCATCATGACCTAAATAATTTTTCAAACAAAAATAATGCCAGCCGTATCCTAATAATCTATTATAATGAGAATTTTTCAAGAAAAAACAATGAATGGGCTCACTGAACCGCAGTTGTAGTTTACGTTGACGACAACGTGACTCGAATAGATGTTATCGCTATACAATGAGTTTTGCTTTGTATTTCTCTGTCGATCTTGATTAAACTACAATATGTTCTTAACAATAGATTTCGCATTTGGTCTGCTACGTACAAATATCAAAAGGTATATTTAATTATTTAGGAAAGATTGTAACTTATATTCAAAAACAGTAAACCTTGTCATCACATTTAGACTGAAAAAGATAAAATGTAGTCAAAATATGGCTATAACTCTGAATGAATTTGTATGAATAAGTGCAATAGTATATGTCTATAACATTGAGGCAATATGTTTCTGCATGTTATTTAATTTGTCTTTGCGATTCAAAAGAGTATCCAGGTTTAATGTAAAGGTATTGTATACACAAAATGTCTTTATATACCTTTTAAGGTACCGCGAATATAGAATAATAGCAATAGTTTTGCTCATTGCTTTATTATATCCAAAGCTAAGGAAAGCGAGCAATATATACATAGAGCAATTAATACAAGTTATCTATCCTAAGATTGATACATAAATTGTGTATTTTAAACAAAGTTACTTTAAAACTAGATTACACTCTTTCTTTTTATGTTTATTATATTTATTATATGTTGTATGTGTTGCATCGGGAATTTATCTTCCATAACGTGAAAACTTATTTGATGTCCAATCTAATGTAAATTCAAAGAGCGCCCCAAGATTGGATGAAGTATGAACATTACAAGATTACGGTAGTGAAGCGTGATGAATTTAAGAAATATCCGTGATTTGTTCGGGATTGTCAGCGGTAGCCGTTCCTAACCGTGAATCGATCCCGTTAGGGAGCGCCGACGCGTGTTTCAAATCGTGTGATCTATTTTATTCTTACATCGTCGTTTCTCGCTAGTTACGTAAAATGAGCAAATGAACTAGGCTGATTTCCTATCGGCGAATAAATGAATCATGAAGTCCCTTCTCTATATGCAAATGTAATATGAAAAGTAATAAAAAAAGTCTCCAGTTATATTAAAAATAATTATCAACGTTACATTCAATTAAAATTAAATTTAGTCTTTCAATTAAATACACATAGATATTGTGTAATGTAGAAAGTGAAATGTGCTTGTCTATTTAAACATTAATTTCTTTATGCTAAGAAATAGGCTCGGATAATTTAATATTTTTATATACGTTTCTTAATTAATATAAATTATAATTTTAGTACCTAATCGATCGTCTGGGAAAATGTCTTCATCTGGATGGATTAGACAAATCTATTCCGACATATAGGATAGTCTAATCAAAATAGTTTCTGATTTATGAGTTTTTAAAGTAAATTTATTTGCTATTCACATGCTTATTCTTATCATTGCTCAACTCCATATTTTACACTATTCGTTTTGGCAGTCACCTGTTACTGATACTAACCGGCTTGCCCCGTTTTTATCTTTTATTTTACTTTTATCGTATTATACTTTTCCACATTGAGACATCAATGCATCGAAAGAGCTAGAATTCGGCATTTGTAATAGATTTTTTAAATAGGAATGAATTGCCTTCACAGAGACATTAAAAAGATTACGATCTAGCCTAGAGAAAGACTAATGAGTAATTTACATCTAGGTAACTTAAATTGCTAAGATAATATTGTTATTATATAAGGATAGTGTCCAGTACAGTCTCTAATAAAGGTCTTATACTTTTTTAATATGTAATTTTTGTAATAGATAACATCAGTGTTTCTTTCAGGAAGTGTTTGCCAATTAACTAATTATTGATCGATTTATGTACAGAGTAGCGAAGCTGTCCGGATAAAGCTAAGGTATTTGCAATTTTCTTTGTAGAGTCCGGATATACATAATTGCAATAATTTGTTATTAATATTCAAAATATTAATTACGACAAATTTTGTAATGTATTTACGTTTCGTTTTTGTAACGTTTAATTATTATAAACAAGTATTTCCGGATCAAATGTTTCGCGATATGTGGATTAGTAACAGTCGGGTGGGTTGTCAGTAATTATCTACTATTACGCCGTTTAAAACTACGCGTGCTTATGGCTAATCTATATACTAATCGTAGATTTATGAGTGACATTAGAATGTTACTCTTTAAAAACTACCTCTACCTTTAAAAAAATTAATTCGTCAGTGTACCTAACTTGCATCTCATAATACGTTAGTAGAACGTGTTTAATAAGAATATGATCTCAACATAATTACTTTGTCAATTCATTACTTATTTAATTAATAAACAATGTTACAGAATTAGGTCGTCTATTGTATCTCATCTTTGAAATTTATATCACGTATCTATTTACGTAGGTAATTATAAAATTTGCATTTATTAGCACCCTATTAATCAGCCGCTAATCGGGTGGTCCAATACTGATGTTATAAATTGCTCACTAATGCATCGCTACCGAAATTTCTAAATATCCTGTTGTTTGATTCGACCGCATGATTGGCATCCTGTTAGTTTCTTAGATCGAGTTTTAATGCAGATTTGTTTTTGGTCCGAATTTAATTAAATTGATATTTATTTTTTCAGTTAATAGAGTATTGCTTACCTCGTTTTTGTGACTAATTTGACTAACGAATGTAAAAGCATATTTAGACGTTCCGTGTTCAATATAGGTAGTGTTCGGGAGATGTTTGCGTCACCAGGGTCGTCTGTACTTTCAATTAAAGGTAGTTATGCCATACTTGCCCTGGGGTGCGATGACGTAGAATTTTTAGCTATATTTTATGCTTTAGTTATCAATTATTACAGCGCAAATAACAACTAAGGCTAGAGTTTAAATTTGTCTAGATCGTATGAGTTGGTTGTTTTAATACACAGTGCATCATCCTGTATGTTTTTCAAACTTTAAAAAAATCGGATTAACAATCGATCGTGAAGTTAATGACGGATTTGTCCAAAACTACATTGTCTCCTTAAAAATATAACATTAACAAGGTGTTTTATGTTTAGCATGAACAGTCAACCTATAAAGCTGCTAAAAGAGATTGTGTGTAATAGTTATGCTGTTGAAAATGGTTGCGATATTTTATGAGTAGATGTTATATTATATGTATCTATAAATTTGTTTTAGCACCCATAACACAAGCTATAAATAGCACACCTGGGGGCTAACCGATCCTGTGTAAAATTTGTCAGGATTATTATTCTTTGAAGCGATTGAAGTTCAGAGTATATATATATTTTCTTATGAGATAGGGGGCAAACGAGCAGGCGGGTCACTCTATACAGGGACCTGCAACGACAGGAGGCTTACAGGCGTGTTGCCGGCCTTTAGGGATTGGTATGCTATTCTTTTGTACGTCTGCCGGCCGTAGAGAGCGGGGTCGTCGACGATTCGAGCCGCTCTACATTGGCTTCGATAAAATAAATATTTTATTATATTTTCTCGTTATTGGCCAGATAGATATTTAGCGTTATACGAACTTTTAGGATTAGTACTAATTAAAAGGACTAATATAGTTCTTTTAGTTAGTACTATTAGAGTTTTAGGAGGGACTAATTGTAGTATGAAAACATCAAGGGGTGAAACTCCGACTTGCTTCTAGATATGCTAATCAGGCAACGTTCGAAATGAAGTCTATTGAAAACAAGCGTTTTGTTTTTGGTGAATATTCAGAGTACGTAATTAACTAACTGAAAATACAAATGTTGTAAAGTGTAATGGAATCTTCTAAGTATGAGAGCATTCTGTTTGTAAAAGTGATGCGTGTAAAAACTCACATAGGCGGTGAAGCGTTAATGATAGAATAGCTCATATTTGCTATACAAGACACATTAACCATACAACCTATATCGAGATTGGATTGGCTTCAAGCATCAACTGACTGATAAAAAATGGAAATAGTCAATTTTCGCCCTTCGCCTAAATTCTTAAAAATAACTTATTTTGGTTGATTGAAATTTTTGATACAATTGTAACGCAAACGCTATGCTAGTTTATGTATGTATCATAGTATGCTATTTATTAATCACACTAGTATACAAATATCTTTATTCTGTACGCAAGCAGTTAAAAAATCTCTAAATGGAATGAGGAACAAATCAGTTATCGTGGTAGACGACTATTTTTCAAAATCTCTTGTTTCTATGAATGCATCCAGTGGGAAACTCTCTCGTGAAATGCTGAAAGTGACACTAGTTGCGACATTTAATTAAAAATTCAAATTACCAGTAGGTACACAAATAATTTCCTTTTGAAATGCTCAAAGTACAAATTTTAGACATGTGTAAACTAAAACTAATTAATGGTTTAAGAAAATTTCCCTTATTTAGAACTAGAGACCGCTCATCTGGCCTCGATAGCGAACAGACCGTGATTTTGATTACCTACATTCTTAAATAAGGCCACAATGAAAACAAATATAGAGCCCTTTTACATATAGCGGTACAGCGCACAATTGTTATAGTCCAAATTATATAATTTTAATGAAAAAGTGCAATTTAAAAGATGTTTTAAACAAATTATTTGAGAAAGTTCACGGAATGCTCTTGTGAACTTTTATTATTTTCTTAAAAAGTAAATCTCTTACGAATGCGGTAAACTTTGAGTAACCGCCCCATTCCCTTATATGGATAGGATGAGCCATGACTCATGATGGTGCGCGAAGAGGTGCGTCTCATCTGTTATCGGAGAATCTCTCGATTTATAGCCGAGACCTATCCGTAAATGGAATTTGCTTATGAAGATACTAGGGTATAAAACTTTACCATAAAATTCGTCTTAATAACTCGTTAAATGGTTTGTATATGTGAGAAAAAAGTACGAAAACTGTTTGCTATGTTACATTAATTATAATTTAATAAAAATAATCGAAAGTTTTATACTTAATTGAAATTTAGGTTATCGGCTTCGAACTCGGATTAATCAATTTATTTGAGTTGGCCGAGACTTAAGCATACAAATGTATTAACAAAAGACAATAATATTACACAATTAGTAAAAATGCGTACCGAGTACTCGATATATTTCCGTAATATGCGTAACCATGTTTGGACCTGTCTAGGTATTGTATGTAAATCGATTTCTAATCGCCGATGCAAATTACTAAAATGATGTCACATTTCACTTCTCATGAGATGCTCACAAGTAGAAAATAACTTTCTTGCATGCAAATGTTATACGATTTTCGAAGAGGCATAACTTTCGAGTGATTTGTTGATTTCCGTATTTGCATTAAAATATGTAATTGGTATGTTCAGATTAGTTTGTTATAAATGCTATTTTTATATTAACGTATTAGTAAGCTTGTTAAGTATTAATTCTCTGTATTAAACGACGTAGCATAAAATAAGGAGCGCTGCTGTGCCCGAAA
This sequence comes from Pontia daplidice, assembly GCA_963693355.1. Classification (NCBI taxonomy): domain Eukaryota; kingdom Metazoa; phylum Arthropoda; class Insecta; order Lepidoptera; family Pieridae; genus Pontia; species Pontia daplidice. Next base: position 1,372,293 of record CAVNZL010000004.1, read on the forward strand.
AACAAAACAAATAACCCCCCCACTTGCAATCCCCATTTTGGTATTACCTTTCAAAAATATTAAAGGTGTTCTAATTTTAAGCTTTTATGTGCTCCCAACACAGGTTGGCCAGCTTTTCAATGATGTGTGTGACGAAGAAAAATTAAGTAGATATCTTTCCTTCTAAAATAAGTATAGTTTGGATATATAAAAGGCACCTAATTAACAACCTTGTATATAGTGCCAAGTTGGCTTTGAGTCTGTAAGAATTCTGTAATCTACATACCGATGTTCATTAGATGAAGTAAATTATTTTATTCTGCACTTTTCAAATTTAATAAGTGGTAATCTTATAATATGTATATACTATTAATTCATATATATTATTATAACTGTGTCATTAAGTCAACGTTTTAATGTTACGGATAGGCAAATGGGAAGTATAGATATAACACTATATTCTTAGTTAACATACATTTGAAACATTAATTAACGATTAATATACAACGCTTTATATAATATTTTTATTTGAGTCGTAAATTTTCGTAATTAAGAAATAGTATATTCATTAGGCGTCGCGTGCGCATAGTTAGTAATGAAAACGGAAATCGTCATTACACGATATTTTTTATAGAAGTTTGTAGGCAAATACTGCAAAGAGAAAATGCAACATAGTATTTTGATGTTTGGAAAAACTTTTCTACGGATTGTAACCAGGATTAAATTTTTTAGACCCCGTTAAAGCTTGGAAGAAATCTTTACAGTATATGTTTATCAACTAAAATTATGTTATCAGGTAGTTCTGTAAGGTTAAATAAAGTCACATTAACGAATTATCAATAATAAGTCTAAGGACACGTTCGGTTAACCCCAGAGTAACTTGTGTTTTGGGTGCTAACACAACTCATAAATATAATTGATATACATATTACATTATTATATTCAAACTACAGTCAACAAATCCCTGTATGGTCACCCAATTGTTGACCTTACTGGGACCCCCGTTTCGTATGCTGACCATTGCGTTCACTGGGATTTTATATTGTCATTTCCGGCAATATGTTAACGGCATAATAATAATATAACATTAATAACAATAATACTAATAGTAATAATTAATATATAAAGAAAATAAATTTAGGGGGGTTAGGTTGAAAATGTGTTATACGTCTATTCGTTATTAACAGTATAATTGATCCATTGTCTTTTATAGGGAAGTGAAAATTGCAAAAAAAAAACTACACTTGACAATGAGAATACGGAGAGGCTTTTTGCTTTGAGATAAAGATGTCGAAATGAAAATATGATTGACAGGTTCAAAAGAAAGTTTGTTTGTACCAATATAGTTAGTGTACTTGTTCCTAATCAGAAAATTTCACGACCAAACAACTTGTAATGTATTTTATCATGAATGCCGTACCTTTTTAGTACATAACGGTGTTTTTATTACAAATGGAAGATCGTCTTTAAGCATAATAACATAAAACTAATTTTCTTTCCGAGGTTCAATCTGTCTAAATGAATTCACATTTCAATATTTTATCGAAATATAATAATGATTATTGATAAGATTTTTAAACTATAATTTATAGTTAATATATAGAGAATTAGTAATAATAGTTTCATTTGGCTTCTGGTTTTACCAAACAATTAAGATATTGCGTGAGCAATGTCATTAATACTTTCATGTAAACTGTACTCTACCGTAACTGGATATATATTTATATAATTAACTATCTAAGATGAACTTAAGAACTCATCTAAACAACCAAAGTGAAGGGAGAATATCAATTGCCCGGTAGCCTAAAAACTAGGCTAATAAGTGAAATATATAAAATTAGAGGAATTTTCTCTCAGTTATAATAAAAAAAGTTACCATTTTTTTCCAACTCCAGAAACTTGTCACTAATAAATCACAATGTTCACTCACTACTGTATTTCTATTTATCACTTTTTTGTCATTATTTGCACATTGTATCACTTGACGAGTTCTATAGCGGTACTATGTATTCGCCTCCATGACGTGCACGCCGAGTCCGTTTGCGTGTTACTCTGCGTATGCGCAGCTTTCCCCACTAAAGATCTGACCCGATACTTCGTCCATCTCCGGTAAACAAACGGTTCACCGACCGATTAGATGCTAAGAATCTTAAAGAATCTCCCCGGAATGTCGGTGAATTAGTAATTCAATACGATAACGGGCTTAGAAGCGTTGGCGCGTAACTGGGTCGCGCCATAATAAGAGAACTTATAAGCCAACGAGTGCGTATTAGGTGCATCTTAGATAAAACCGAGTTGCATTAAATTTTTGCAGTCATTTTGAAATTACTCGTTTCGCATACGAAAGAGAAATTTCCTCAAAGCACCATATTCTTAACAAAATCTATTGAGGTCATATATTTATTTCTTCAAATTGCCTCTGCAGTGAAAGTTATAATGTTGTTGGTTGTTGTTGCTAGCGTGCTTGTTAATAAATGGAATGTGTCAAGTAAATTCATGCTATTATAATAAATGCTTTTTGTTACAGAGTGATAGACGGTTCACCAAATGCCAGAACGTGTCTCCTACACCAGAAATTGCAGCTGTTAAATTGTTGCATCAAAAGAGCAATCGAGAACTCTAATACTGGGAATTCCTCTGAAGAGGAGTTTTTTGATTGTACAGACGACGAAGATAATGATGACCCAGTAAATGAACCCTGGAATAGACCCGCGGGGAGATTGAGTCGACTTGAAGATGCGACGTTGAAAAATGGAGCGCCACTATACGTTCCTCGTACGCAAGTAAGATCAGCTTTTGTTTGATTACAGGCTATCAAGTCAGTAATTATATATAAATAAATCGGTGTCACACATTTCACGGTCAATAAATATGAACACACACATTTTTGGCAAAAGAGAAAGTAAATGAATACTTTCTCAAATATAAAATATAATTTGTTGCAGGACCCTGCCCCGAAAACTGAGGATCAGTTAGAAGAGGATGCTGAACTTATGGTGCGTTTGGGTGATGACGCGAAAGCTTCAGAATTACGAGCGAGAATGATGAGTGCGTCGTTATTATCGGACATGGAAGCTTTTAAAGCGGCAAATCCAGGTTCAGAACTCTGCGATTTCGTGCGCTGGTACTCTCCCAGGGACTGGAAGCCAGATAATGGGGGGAGTTTGGGTGACCGTATGTTATTACCAGGCAACCCTTGGCTCGAAGCATGGACTGTTGCAAGGCCAGTATCTGCAGCTAGACAACGAAGATTATTTGACGAAACTCGGGAAGCTGAGCAAGTTTTACACTACCTGCGTTCGAGGACAGTAGCAGCGGTGGTAGAATTGTTGCTACCGGCTATATTAAGAGCGGGTGCAGCTAAAGCGCAAACCGAAGGTGCTGTAAAGACGAACTCCAGCGTTGTCGGTCTCGACACTCGTAGAACATTTGAAATGGCCGCTCGTGATCTCTTTGACGCTGAGTTGGAAGTGTGTAAATCTAAATGTGTGCGTAAAGTGTTGGGGAATAGTGTTGAAGGGGAACCGTTAGATGTCGCGGGGAGAACGAGGATTTTGAATGCGATGGGAGGTTTGCTTCCAGCGCCATCTAGGAAAGAGTTCACATTGCGCGTGAAAGACTCTGTGGGGCCACAGGTTATGCGAGCCGCTCTTTCTAATGAGATGACAATTATTGGGGCCTTCACTGAGAGAATCGTTTGTCTCTAATTTAGTCAATTTCTAATGGCATAACATTTTTTGAGTGCTTCGCGGGTGCCCTTGTTTTAATGGATGCTTAAAACAACTAAACACAGCGTTTCTATTTCAATGCTCTACATTTCACGAGGAACACATGCTATGAACACCCGACTGCCTATAATTGAATAAATACTGTTTTTATCGGAATTAAATGTGCGTATTTGTTGTTATCCCCATTTTAATAGAATTTATACGCATTTTAATCGATCACAACAGTATTTTATTGCAATATGTTGCTTATTAATTGTTTTAATAGGACGCTAGTGAATTTATAGGTTTTTTATCAGAAAATCTTAACTGAAGTTGTTATTTATAATAGTTATAAAGTTTATCCTACGATTAACAAGTAGTTAAAAATTATGAATAGCGCCATCTCTGGAGTCGCTAACCCACTTAGACTAATAATTAAGATATTCAGGTTTTCTAACGGTATTTTTGAGGTAATTTAGCTACGACAGGCCTTTTTGATTAAGAATATGATGATGATTACGAACACTCCATGCCTTAAAAGGTCGCGCATGAACCTTCCTTTTTAATATTAAATTGAACATACATTATTTCCATAATTGTGCAAAATTAATACAACTGGCGGCCTTATTGCTAAGAGGCGAAGTCATCCAGGTAACACGTTTTAAGAAAAAATTTAAGAAAGTTCACGATTCACAATTTTTTTCGGGTCATAAAAGGCATAAGCTAGTAATTGAATCTAACTTCCAAGAAAAATATCATTAAAAATGAGACGTCTAAAAAAGAGTGATAAAATGTGTGACTAAACTGTTGTCAATATGTATTTTATAATCCAAGTTGTAAATTGTAAACTTAACTTAAGTATATTAAATATCATTGATCATAACATTTTTTTATTACCATTAACTAATATTATCTAATATTGAAATTAGTTTGCTGAACGCGCTGATCTAAAGAACTGGTGTATATTAAAAAAAAGTGTTCGGTACTCTTTGTATTGTCGACACCTGGCCCGAAGATTGTCTTATTACACCTTAGTGCAGGGTAAGCACTAAAAATATGGTATTATGTACTTCTGTTAAAGAGTTATAGAATAAATTTCATGTTAGTAATTTAAACACTGAGAACATCTCGGCTTGTTAGTATCTGACTGGATTCCTGCAGCTGACAATAATACTTAACTACGACTAAAGGGGAAAACGATCTCTTTAGGCTACGCTTATACTGGCATAAAATAATAATATAATAATAACCTTTATTGCCATAAAAATATGTTTACAATAAAATTAGTCCCTGACTCGTGTGCTAGGTGATAACGAGAGTCCTCTCCTGATATGGTAATTAGTAAATATTATTTATGGTATCAGAAAAAAAAACTATCGTTATATGTAGCAGATACATGCAAAATATCTAACCAACTAAAATTAAATGCAAGAGAAAAGGAGGATATAAACCAAAAATCAAAAAGAGGGGTTGAGTGTAGGTGGGGGTGTGTGGGGGGGGGTTTTTTTTGGGGGAGGGGGTGGGGGGGTTTTTTTTATGGGTGTGGGGGTGTGGTGGGTGAGTGAGTGTGTTTAGGTGTGGGCGAAGAAAGAGTATATGTACTTGAAGTTATGTAAGTAGGGTATATAGTAATGGTCACTCATAAATATATGGTACAGTTAAGTTTGAACGTGTCAATAATACAATCTATCTGTCGCGGAATCACGGAACTCCTCACATGTATACCGTCACAAAATACCAACACACTAACAATAAAGTATAATAGTGTTGTATCACATTTTTTAGTCTAGAGTAATCTGTTTTAGAATTATTTTTATGCGTTTGTAAATTGTTTATGCATTTATGGTGCATTTCATTATACAGTTTATTTCTCTTTTTTTTTGTCTGTTTGTTTTCCAAATAAATAAATAAGTGTAGTATGTAAAGCTTCAACGGATACATGGAGCGTTTAATATATAAATAAATTGTCATCAAAGACCGTGGATCCCATATCAAATCATAGAAGTATATTTTTCATTCTATAGGTAATGTACAATTATAGTGCGACTTTACAACAGTTACCATATATATATAGTAAACCATATTATTGGTAGCGACTTGTGATACATCAGTGTGGTGAAACAGTGCTTTTTCTGATAATGGGTAAGCTTAATTTACCGTACAAAGTTTCTTTTCTCATACTCAAAACTAAGGGTCAGGTATATAGATATACCTTCACATAAATAATAGTTTGAACGAAAAATTATAATGTGAATGTAACAGCGCGCCTGATATATTTTTACATTCAGAATTATATAGCGATGTATATACGAGTATATATACTAAAATAAATATTCATTTAGTGATATTTTGATATACAATTTTTAACAGGCTATATAAATAATAAAAATGCTGAGAGGGAAAACGGGAGGCTCGCATAATATTCGTCGAGGAACTAAGTAACTTGAGTTACCGGCCTATTAAAAACTTATATCAAATTAAATAAATAAAAAATCTTTTCAATTTTATTGAAACGAAAAAGCTCCCTTCACAGGTATTTCTTGCTTAAAAGGAGGTCCTATCGCCGATGATTAACGTATTGTTTTTTTTTTAATAAATAATTTAAATATTAATTTCCATTTAGCTAAATCTAATAGTTAAAACCTCGAAAAAAATGTATATATAATAGTATGCATACTGCAGAGACGTACTAGGTTCGCGATGAAATTTATATTTAGGCTTCATCCGATTTAAGGATCAATTCCGAGGCAAATTGTTCTAAGGTTATATTTAACTATAAGCCCTCTCTGTGGAATATATACACATAGACATACACAATATATTCTCATACAAAAAATAGTGTCTGTTTGACAATATATTTCTCCAATTAATGAAGTTTACAAGCCGCGTTTTAATACACGATGATTTTTCAAATGTCCTAGTGTGTTTTCGATAAGAGGATGCCCGACGCATGCGCGTTACGCGTGCCAAGATGATCGGGAATCGGGATAACGCTCAGTGGCGCGCCGAATCCCCTCTTCGCACGTTCTACGCGTAGATCTATAAAAACATTGCTTTAATAACTGTTACAAATAAATAGTTTATAGAAATATTTGTGATATTGCGTTACGTTGTTGTTATTCGCTGAGATAAATAACAAATCAGTGGGCAATTTCCAATTATGATTTTCATGTTAATATGAAGTAGATTTATACGTGTTTCGTGCTTACCGATGTACTTTTGAATTCGAACTGAGGAAAATGGATGTCATGTCTAGAACACACGTGAGTTTGATTTTACTATTCACCACATGTGAATTTTTCATATTTTTATTTTCATGTGAAATTCGCCAAAATCAGTCCAGCAAATTTACTATTATACTACTCGATGCGATCGATTTTCATAAAATCCAGTACGTCCCATTACTTTGACCTTTCTTGAATGAATGAGCATTTCAAAGTAATATCATATCCGCCTGTTGATTTAAATGTATAAAACGTTGTCACCTCTATTATCAACTTAGTATCTGACATATCATGTTATGAAGTTTTATGAAGACTATCGCGCGAATGTTTGGTTTTACCAGGACACAAAACTAAAAAAAATTGTAATAGCAACAATTCAAACTTGTAATTATATTTTTATATTATAATTTAATGAAGCAATTCATAAGTATTTATAAAAATATATTAGGCGCCGCGTCTTTTCAGAAAGAGAACCGGCGCGGCGTTGTGTTTATATGAAGTAATTATGTAATTTTAAAATGGCATTGTAAATCAGCTTAATTGTTATATTTGAATGAAAAATACGATGTATATCACACCCTGTTCTCTTATATTATTTATTTTGATAAATATCAAATTGACCAAATGGTCAACAACAAAATCATTGCAGAGATATCTCATCTTTAAATAGTTTTCTTTCGATACAGTTTACCTCGTATTAAGTAATTACCCAGTAAAAAACTTTTTTCATGTGCACTGATTTATTTCTTATAATAATTATAATAGATTGTTTGGTTGAGTGGTATGTAAATACGTGATAATATTGTTAGTTAAATCTATTCACTATTCTGTAAGAATTCAGATCAAGGACTTAAGATAGAAAAAAATACTAAGACTTGGGAATGTCCAATAATTTGTCGATTATAGAGAAAATGAAAAGTTCATAATTTGCCTCTTCTATATATTATAGGCGTTCTTAAAGTTGTAGACTGAAAAACGTCATGCTACTATCAATGCAAGCCGGGAAATAATGAAAAATTTTGCGAAAACAGGAATAAATTCATAATTTCTCAGAACCTCCGCGAAATCGACTAAAGTAAAACAGCTAGTTATTTTATAATATCCAGAACCAATAAGTATGTAAAATTTGAATACATTTTGGCACAAGAGCTAAAGAGTTCTAAAGAGGTTTAAGGCGAATCTTACATAACAGCTATAGTGAAGTGCTCTTCACATTAAGGGTTCATTTACTCACATAATAGAACATAATAATAAGGAACATACATTTCCTAAGATCCCTTCTTAGATCTCTTGTAATATACAAAAGCGAGCCGTGATACAGAGTGTTTATTTATATAGACATCGGGGAAAACGAGAAACGTTATTTGAAACACATCCATATGAAACAGATGAATATTTATCCCGTACAAGCACACCTCAGTAAGCATTCTCACAGATTCGTATGAATTATTGAAGTGAACAGGCACGTATCTAGAAATCAGTGAAGCGACTCCGTCTTGTATATGATAGCCTGTTTCTTTATAATTAATTGCAATACATAATTTATACAAAAATAATGTATTCAAAACGTTCTAAACCACGATTTGTATAAATAATGTGAAATTGTATTAGTCTTTTAGGTTTCATTAAACGTTTAAACCAAAAGCTATTAAACAAATAAACTTGTAATACTGCTAGTGAACTGTTTGCTGTATTTATCATTCTATTAATTGGACATTAACCAAACATTTCCGAACTAATTTTTACTAACACTTTATGATAAATTCATATATATTTGTTACTATTAATAGATATATATTAAACACAATGTTTTTTATTGATACATGTATGTTTGATTTGTTGTATATATTGTTCAATGTTGTTTTATCCTGGTTTAAAAAGACATTTCGTTATTAAGAACAATTTTATTCCGAACTCCCTACTTACTTGTATTGAATGTCACATTTTTAAATATCGATGAAACAATATCTTTACTATGATGTTTATAAACATAGCCCGGCGAGTCATTATTAATTAGCAACAACTATGTGGACTTAAAAGATAGAAATAATGGACATATTCTGATTATTTAGAGTTTTTAAAGGATGGATAATTTTTTCGTTTTTTTTGTTTTGCAACATTTTATTTAATGTAAGTGTGTTAATGTGTATGTTAAGTGCAATGCAGAATGTATGTATTACAATTAGCGTTAGCCTCTCCTAATAAAGGACTAAGGAACAAGGACGATACGGCACAAAATTTTCGACTAGTATTTCTAGCCTTATAATCTAACAAAAAAACTCTTGTATTAAATATAATATTAAAACAATAACAACATTTTATAAATGGCATACCTACAAATCTGAATAAAAAGATACGTAAGAATGTATAATACAGTATATATGTCATCATTTCATAATAGATTTGATCATATCGTTCAACTAAATTACAAAAGTTATGATAACAAAAGCCTTCTGGGTCAACAGTTCATATTGAGGACGAATCATTTGTTTCTTTAATCGTTTTCTGAAGCTACGAAGATAATTATTTGAGTGTAATATGATATAAAAGGTGTCACCCACACGAAAATCGAATGGGATTGGTTTCAGACAATTCGTGTTGCATGACACAGAATCGGAAAACACTTCATTACAACTTGAGTGGTCTGACGTAACTGTAGGCTCCAATTAATTAGAGCTAACGAAGTTCATGAGAAAAAAGACTCGCCGAATTTAATAATACTTGGTTGCCTTTTTATTTTTTCACTTCAGTACTTTATTGATTTTGTTCAATAACAAATAAAACGTTCTGTAGTTAGTGTAATGCCATTTTATTTATATCAATAATACTTATAAATCATTAATATTATTGTCTATGTTTTTGTCAAACTGAAAAAGGAGCTATATACTACTACTATAGTTTGGTTAAAATATGTAAAATTGATTGATTGAAATGTTTTCTGATTCACTTATTCAATTTAATAGAAAAATATCTGTTTTAAAATTCAAGTTTAAATTTCCGTCTAATCGAATGGCTAGAAAAGCTAGACCGTAGTTTGCTAAATGAAATTAGCTAGGTGCACACATGTTATATTCCAGCCCGATTGGGTGTTACAGGAGCTGAGATGTAATGTGTAGCCACAAATAGTCGCGATTACCATCAATTAACCATTGTAATAAAACTCCAAGGTTGCCCTTGTAGGCTGTTTACGCAGCCGAACAAAAATAAATCCACTGCTTTATATCAGGTAAACAGATGATTTGTCGATTATTATACATTGAATATTAACAACACATGTGTTTAGCTTTTACGAGCATTTTGTAGAGCGCATAAATATTTATTAGAGTGTTTGAGTTTTATTATTTCTAAGAAATCTATAAGAGTGAGAACTTTAACAGAATGATCGATAAGAATAGTAGTTGTATCTTTATTTTTAAAAAATAACCGTGGTCGACGTCACACTGCCAAAAGACTTTTGGTTTTTGGCTTCTAAAATTAGTATCCTTTCTTTTTTGACCCTGTTAGGACCCTTTAGGACCCTGTCGAATCGTTTCTTTTAACAAATGTAATTTACAAAATTTGGAATGTTAAATATATTAAATATATTTATGAGGGAAGAAATATTACCGGGAAGCAGAGCGATGTAATATGGCCATGAAAATCTCATTAGTTATGTTCTCCTCAGACCTGGGTTTGTTCTTGAAGATGCACGTTTGATTAAAGTATTATTAAAGATATGGATGCGCTCTTTAAAACTGAGCAAATAAGGAGTTATAATCAGAGATAAGTTTTAAAAGCTTTTTAATTGATTTGTTCATGATTGCCGAAGATCATGTCTGTGTTGCACAACTTTCTTATACCTCTGTATAAGACAAGCCTAGCGCCTGGTTAATGACCTATAAGGAAACTTATCGCTCCGTCGAGCACAGGATAGGCCTCGGGGTGTCGGACTTTACCAGGCGCCAAGTGTTTTATATTTAAGGAAATAATATCTGTGTTATAAAAGTTATTAAAGATCTTAAATGACATTACATAGTTTTCTTTTACATATATCGTACAATGCCCAGCATTTTAAATATGAAATATGTACTTACTACATATTATGTACCATATACTAAATATTTTATTTTTTATTGAAAGCATAAAACCTTCTCAGATTAAAAATAAAGAAAGATTAAAAAGAAAACACAAACTTTCTAGTGTGAATCTAGTCCTTTATTAACCAAAACGAACATAATAGAGTTCACGGGCTTTTGACAATTGTTGAACTTGGCTCTGTGCCAAACATCACTATAGCAAGCGAGGTTTTGGAGAGGATTTCTTATAATTTCTTGACATGCTTATATTCATCTTATTTGCCAAGTGCTGTTGTAGTATGAAAAATAATCGTATTCTTGCGTTTTTATAAACTCGCGTCCTACCTAATCGTAAAAGATTGAGGTCAAATCTGCTAGATGCATTTTACGTAGAATATGGCTTATAGATTATTCAGCTATTTATGATCCAAGTGTTTTTAGTTCATTCAGGTATACATGTAGGTCAACTGAAAATCAAATAAAGATCTCAAATACATAATTATCAATCTATTTATATAACAGTTTTTGTGAGTTGACCTGATTCATCGTGGTGTAACATGTACAAAAGCATATTAAAGGCCGGCAACGCACTGGTGAAGCCTCTGGCATTGCCCGTTTGCCCCCTATTTTATAAAAAATAAAAAACAAACATTACTTATTTAGCTTATTTAAAGCTCAATTGCTTTTCAGATAAACAGTCGCGGAAGGAAAGTGTGCGCTACCTCTAATAAAGGTTTCTTGGTCATTCGCATCATGGACTAACCTACCATAATTATTACGTCTATAAATATATATACTTAGCGGTTAGAACATTTTAAAAGGGCGGTTCATTGTGTGACGTCATTGTACTGTTGTGGCTGCAGATTGTTAGATGTCGCTAATATTACATTTTACATCTACAGCTATACTTAATACATAAATCCCGAAAATGTTTAATCTAACTCCCCGCTGACCCTCAAGTAATGACTCGTGTCGGTTTGAATATAAAATGACAGTAAATTTGTACAATTCTTTAAACATCTGAATCTTTAGGTAACTATTTGAAGTCATAAAAATAACTTGATTCAACAGATAGATGGATGGATCGAGATCTTAACAAGTTCTAGATTCGAGCGAATTGCGAAAGTAATCTGAAAACTGGCAAATGCAGTAATATGGTATTATGTACTTATTACGTATTGGACGCTCGATCGCCTTTACGGCTCTGTAATACTCTTATAGCTGTGGGAAATCTATTGGACTGATATGAGGCTATTGAAAGTGGAATTCAATCTTTGATGTGATTCCAGATATTGTGTAGTAACAGATATGTTGGTACTTTTGTATTAACACCTAATCGGTCAGATGATTGATGATATTTATACCAATATTACAACCAAAATATGTATTAGCTGTGGCAATACCAACAAATAAATAAATATTCAAATCTTAAGTATATTTTTTGGGCCGAGTTATCGATGTTTATGTTTATAATTCATCTAAGTAAAAATTTAAGTATGATTTGACAAACGGAAACAATATTAATTTACTTCCACTAGAGATGCTTTGTTCATGTTAAATATTGTCGTACTTTTACCGTTTTATTACGGAAACCTACTTATCGACGAACCACGTTTTTGTTTCGTTTTAAAATTTTATCCTGTTTATGTATTTGACCGAAGAATGTCACCGTAGGTGTGGTGGAGGTGAGAGATGTGGGCGCGGTGGGCGGCGCTGGCGTTGGTCACTTGCGTGTGCGCCGCGCCCGCCGACCCGCCGCACGCGATCCAGCAATGTGACACCCTACATCTGAGGAGGCCGCCACCGCTACCTACAGTAAGACAGCTCCTTATTGTAGAAAACCTTTAGTTTTTACAATCCAAGGAGCATCCACATGAGAATGCTTATCCACTCCAAAACACACACACCAATGAACTTATTATACATATGACTACCACAATTATAGTTCTGCATATGTATACTACTCATATTAGTTTCACAGGTCCATTATATCCAGTATCCAGTAACAAAACTCCGATCCCACAAAAATGTTTGAAGATCTCGTAAATCTATGTATCTCAGAGTCAACTCTGACTCTCTCTATGTGACGCACCCTTTGAGGCTTTATTGTAACAGGTGTAATAAACATTTCAGAATGTGCGAGAATATGAGGCTGCTGTTGTCCAAATAGCCCGTGCCTTATCAGAGCTGGTAGACCAAGGCGTTGCTGATGAGGCGAGAGCTTCAGCCCTCGCTAGGGCAGCATCCAGAACCCCTCTCCACCCACCTCCAGCTGCTGTTGCCCTCGGAGCCCCGCAGCTACACCTTGGAATCTTATACATATCGGAACCAGCGCGCCTCGTGGTGTTCCAACAGAACAACTCGGTTACATTGCAGCCTTTTTGGCGTACTTTAGCTTCTGCGTGGAATGCTAGTATTGTTATGTGGTCCAATGCTTGGTATTCTTGTGAAGGAGAGCCAGGGTGGTGGGGTGGAACTGCAGCGGCGAGGGGTATAGGTGCCTCGAGGGCAGCGGCAGCACTATTCCGCACCTTACCAACGTTACCTTGTGAAGAAGCTATGTATGAATGGCTTGGAGGCATTCCACTGTGTGATACAATGACAACTGACTGCGAGGCGCTTCCCGGAAGCAATGATCGGAAGTTAGAGGTATAATTAATTTATTCAAAAATTACTTTAATTTTTTTTGTAATTGAGAAAAAATTAAAACGAACTGTGCTCTTTAATCATACCTTAAATTTATTCAATTCTCTAACCAAGGTTATCCCACTTCCTTAATTATTTTGGGTCATCGCAATATATTTTCGAAACCAAGGTTAATAAAGATTACAATAGACTATTCTAGTTAATTAAATATGCATATTGCGAAAGTCTGTAAAATTTAAACTAACACCTATATAACGAAAATTATGATTCAACAAACTGAATTGAAAATCGAATTTGGAACATTACAGAGGAAAAATGATTTGTTTGAGACGTCGTGTGTTTAAATTAACAATATTAAAAAGTAAAAGAGTTGTATTACAAAAGTGTATTATCAATTTCAGTACCAATGTAAATGCCGTTCCGATCACTGGCATTCTGAGGGTGGTGGGTGGTTGTCTCGCCTTAAGTTAATGGATATCGGGAGGCTGAAGTGTACACCTTGTGGGTTCGGGAGTAACGCCACTGCTTGCTTGCCAGACACATATAGAGCAGCTTTACTAGCTGCAAATCTTACTGGCATGTTTATATGCCTCATCATTGGGCTTATTATTTTTAAAAAGAGAAAATGCAAGGTAAGGGTGATTGCAGTAACTGAATCTTAATTTTTGAATGATCACATCTTATATCGAATAGTATCCGTGGTCAAAGAAGCAATTTTTGAGTTATAAATATGTGTATTTTTAACTTCAAAGTAATATTGTTGGAAAATTTAGCTACATTCACAGGGTATAGTGTATAGCTTGTTCAATTTAAGACCGGATATTATATCGGTTAGCAAAATAAAAATCTTAAATAACATTATATTTTACAATAAAAAATTTACTATGAAGTTGAAACGTTTAGGTTAATTTAATCCCCGTTGTAAGGTTAATATACTAAAAGTTTGAATAACTATTGAATAAATATATGGCTCTATTCTTATAGTTCTAATTCTACTACGTTTCTTCTTCTACGCTAGACGCGTATATTTTATGTCATAAAGAACATTTAGTTTTAAAAGAGAGTTGTCACTTTTTTCAGGCAGTTGCAATGGGAATGTGGACTGTGTTAGAAGTTGTTCTCCTCGGAGCATTGTTTATGTATGGCTCGGTAAGTATATTTTTATAATAGTTTCAACGTATTACTTTTAGATCTCACTTTGTCTGCATAAATAGTTCGATATCATAATTAATTTTAATTTTTACTTATTTAAGAAAACCACGAAGCTTTTACAGTTATTTAATAAAAGACAATATTAATTTTCTTGTTGTTCCCACGTACATATAATAATTAAGTTTGATAACAGGCAGCCGCTCAGTACATACCCGGGGCGCAATGGCGGTGCATCACAAGCGCATGGCTACGAGAATTGGGCTTCGTAGCCTGCTACGGGTCCGTAGTTCTTAGGTTATGGGTTTTGTTAGCCGAGTTTCGAACTAGAAAGGCACATAGATGGACCCCTAGAGATGCTGAGGTAAGTGAATAATTTTCCATCACGCTACAGACTTTGAAATTGCGGCTCGCTTGCTACAATTTTTTAACCCTTATTAATTTATTCGACAGTATTCTGAACTGAATCTTCTACTACGTTAACTAGCAGCTAGCAATTGCATCAGTTATATAATGTTGCAAAAATCTTTACTTGTATATTATTTATTCGGAATGCCGCTGCTTTGAGCTGTTTCAGAATTATGCGAAGGTATTTATTACTTTTACCACTATGCCGGCCTTTTATATATCTTAATTGACTAAACTTTTTCCAGGTGTTAAGAATAGTAGCGGCTATGTTGATAGGCGCTAGTTGCTACCTGGCTGCCTTCACAGCGACATCCGCCTGCGAAGACGGCATCGGTGGATGTACTAACCCCGCCTGGCATCACGTCACAGCTGGAGCTGAGCTTTTGTTGCTAGTTGCTGGTCTTCGGATAGCACACGCAGCAAGAAATGCTAATGTACCCTTTCAGGTGTGTTTGACTTCTAATTTCCAAAATAACTTTGAAGATATTATAGATTATATTATACAAAGTAATGAAAGTAAAATGCAGTTATTATTTTATATAGATTTACGGGTGTTTTTCTCGATACGTAAAAGATAGTAATCTGAGCGCCTATAGCAAAGTATACTCTCTAGTGATATTCTGTTATTGTAAGTGTTCAGGAACGCGGGTGGCTAGCGTCTGCTTTATGGGTGGAGGGCGCTAGTGGTGTTGCTTGGCGATTAGCGGCAATATCAGGGGCTGCTCCGGAGAGGTCACCCTTGGTGTCAGCAGCTCGAGCTCATTTATCATCAGGCGCTGCCTTGGCCTGTGTTTTGGCCCCACGTTTATGGCATGGGTATCGGGCTAGGTCACTTGCTCAGGAAGTAAGTTAAACAAATAAATGAATTTTCCTCATACTACTCATACTATAAGATAAAGAAAAAAATAATTATAATAAACATATAATTTTCATACTAATTAACTTCGGTTATAACTTGGAAAATGGGTCAGAGTTTGAGAAAGCGTTTATTTTTTGTCCTCATATTGTTACTTTAATAGGTTTATAACAAATATTTGTAGAAAATATATATTTATGTATCGGGTGACTACTGACGTGTTAAAATATCAGTTTTTTTTTAAACCTAGGTTTCACGTCGAGGCCCCGCTGAAGGTTTTAGCGCCGAAGCTGAAGAAGAACCGACCTCAGAAGAAGTCAGAGCTGAATTGAAAAGACTTTATGTTCAGCTTGAAATATTACGCAATAAGACTTTGCGAAGAGACAACCCTCACATTAGCAAGAGGAGAGGCGGGCGAAAACCACCACATCGACGATTCTCTTTACAAGTATGTATACATCCAGACCCAAAATATACTACCTATAGGGAATAGTGGTGCCAAATCATTTCTTTTAAAAAAAAGATGTTCATTCCAAAAAATAACTTTTTTTATCTAAAGTGTAATTGAACTAATCACAGTTGCAGTTTAAATTTTTACACATTATGTAGTTGACTTAATCTTAATATACTTCACACATTCCATGCAAAACCTAATTATAGTCTAAACACGAGATAATATAAGATATATGAAATCTAATAAAGGGAGAAAAGTTGAAATTAACTATGTAATCAACCTCTCCATATAAATATGCGATTGTTTATCGTTTTACATTATAAGGATTGATACCTAGGTACACTATAGGATAATTACTTATATCTCAAAATGTTTCCAATGATTTCCTCACATTTGTCTCAAATTATTAGATGTTTGGTTCATTTGTATGTTGTGAGTTGAATTAACCTTCCAAGTATTAATCACAAAACAGGGTTATTTTAAAAATATGTTTCCACGCTGGACACAAAAGTTCTTAAAATAGCCTTGACCGATTCATTAATTTGATGTTTCATATTCCATTCCACCCCACATAGAAAAAGGGCAGTCGAGAAAAGGTAAGGTGTTATCACATATTGAGCATGTGCACTCGGAGCACGCATGCCCCTGTTAGCCCTGCTGTCCCCTAAGTGACTCCACCGAGCACCTTTTCTGACCCAGTGTGTGTGCTTTCATCGGAAATAACAGCATTGTAGCACCCTTACCCAACCAAAACTAAAAATAATAAGTCTCAAATAGTTACTGAATGTTTTTATAAACCTAATATTTCGGTCAATTATATAATTACGAATTCATAATTATTAATTGAACTTAGTTAACCTCGTGAAAGTTTTGAAATATTTAATTTATATTCCAAATTTTAATGAGTTATATAAAACAAATTCTTTGTATCTATTTCAGGCTTATTCGATAAATATATATTTAAGTACTATTAAATCTTAATATCTTTATTTATAAACCTATAATATATATATCATATGTTCAGCGTTGAATTTAAATGGTTGAACCGGTTGCGGTTGGTTGTTTTGACTACTGTTTCGTCTCTATTATATATCTAAATGTAAACATTTTTAAAAGAAGTGCAATAAGTCTAAATAAAAATCTGTCTGTTCTAGAAAGCTTTGTGTAATTTCTTGTAATGTAATTGTTGTGCGACTTTGCTTATTATGTACTGCCGCTTAAACATACAATAAAATTGTAAAACGTTTTATCAGTTACGTATAATCTACTACGACTATATACTTACGCCTAATATTGGAATTGCGATCGCAACACTGTGTTCACTTTCAGTGGTTATTGATTTTTTATGAAGCCATTACATATGTTTCAATAAACCATTATACTCGTATATATAAGAAAATGCTAATTTGATTAAATTAGTCACTTATTCGTATTATCATAACAATAAATTGAGTGAGTTTCCGTCTACTACAATTAATTCTATATAATAATATTTATAGGCTCTACAAGCCAGGCGTGGGGGTAAAAATAAGCCAAGCGGCATCGAAGTTAGCGAAGCAGGGGACGCCTCGAGGACACCTGAAGACTCCGTTTGTTCAGCTGAAGGACCCTCCCATTTCACGGACGGTGACACTCAAGCGTGACTTAAATAATTTTGTAAGAAAGGTCAAAGTCACGTTTCACTGTAGATGTGTAATTATGATCCGCAAGCACGAAATATATAATTGTTCACCTAAATGAATAGCAATAATAATTCTGGAAGGCCTGTACGTTCCATGGGCGTTTGTTGAACTAAAAAGATATGACGCTTGCTTTGAAATACTAATGTAATATATGTTATGGTAAATTAAACCAAATTAATAGATGCTGTTGTGGTGCATAGAGTATGTAATTGAACCGAACTTGAGACAAATTGATTATGATGATATGGTTTCGTAATTCGAATAATATTTGCGTTATTTTCATTGAAAAATATTACGATACCAATAAACTTGGTGACACACCCAGTTTTATACTCAAAATTCAACGGCCTTTAGCCAAAAATGCGACAATTTTCGGCCCACCAACCCTAATCGCTATTTGAATTGTCACTTCCATACAAATGTATATTATGCAAGTCATAGTTTCTATTGATGTTAGAACAGAAGAATATAAGAAACATATTTTTCTTTAAATTCGAAACGTATCCAACTTTTTTGAAGTTAATAAAAGCAAGTGTGGACACGGTCCTAATCTTGTATAGACCAGCCATGAACTATGTAATGAAAAGATTATAATTATACCTCACCGACTGCACGAAGAAAAACTATGAGGTCTCATTGTGTGATTAGCTATTAATTGTATATTTTGAATGTTAGCTAGTTTTAAATAATGTATTGTACCGTTAGTTAAGGGCATACCAGCTGGTGCGTTTAAAAAAAAGAATAGGATATATTAATTTTAGTTCGCATTTATAAAATTGTAAATACATATTTTAAACGATTATTGCGACCCTGGAATGTGGAAGTTTTTGCGTTATTAAAAGTTTAGTTTCTAGTCATAGAGACCACTGTATAAGTGCGTGTATTTGAGAGTGGGTTCGCGTTGTTTTAAATAATACGCACATATTATATCCATTTGAATTGAATATCTTTAGATGGTTATGCATGTTGTAATATTTGTTGTTGTTACTGTTATGTTGTTAGGATTATTAGGTAAGTGAAAGAAATATTACGATAATGTATATAAACATTTTAGTCAAAAGTGTATTTTGATGCTCAAAATATTTCGTTTTTCGTATTTCTGGTGTCAACTTCAAAAAGTTATTCCATAATTCTTAAATTAGAAACAACATTTTAAACCATTTCTTTTAAAATGCCTTAATATGGCAAAGAAAATATTTATTTTATTTATATATTTTATAATATTTTAACCAGATTTAAATTGCTTACATACCCAATATAAGAACCATACGTGTTATTAAACCTAGATTAAATTTGTAAATTATATAACTAATATTATAATAATGTGTTCGGTGGCAGTTTCTTGATTTTTGATGCTTATTTGGTGTGATACGGGCTATAGGGTGTCCATGTTATTGAACATTTATGTATAAATAAAATTGTATTATTAAATGGAAGTTATTAATCTCGTCTCATTTTTTATCCTGATAACTGAGATCTCGAGTTCAATTAAGTACTGTAGGTAATATCTATCTCTATCCAAATCTGTTCCTCTTATACACCCATTAGTTCATAAATCTTCATTATAATTCAAAAATAAAGTGTTCAGTAGTAATGATTTACCCCTCTATCAATTGAATCCATTATTAAAAATCGTAGGGCTGAGAAAGTTCAGAATTAAATTAATTTGACCTGTGACTAATTCTTCGGTGTAAACCACGCCTCTATTTCCAATAAATTCATAGCCCCATAATTTAATACTAAATATTTGTACTTATTACACTTGTATAAAATTACCCGATACTTGACTACATATATTTCAAATTCTGTGCAATATGAAATTTTATTTATTATCACTCAATTATGTTCCATTTTATGATTGCAGAGTCAATCTCAATTAGAATCTCATATTATGTAACTATTTCGTAATACTTAATGCACAAACTGTAAAAAAACACTACCATTGGTTACAATTATATCCTATTTTATCCATCTTTTTGTTTTCAGACGAATTTTTTGAAGGTAGAAAAAACAGAATACTGATAGTTCGCAACTCACTATAAGTTTCGTTGATATTAAAGCTTACCTAATTCCATTATCAAGATTCTAGATAGATATGTCAAAAAGGCTCTGAAAGTACTCTATGAGATAAATTAAAACACCCCCTTCTAAGGATGTTCTTGCTACATGTATTGTAAGTATTTTATTTTTATGTATGCAATAACCCAAATATAACTATAATATTAATATATTTTAGTTATATTTGGGTGTGTATGTCCATGTACTGTGTGTTGAGCGTTATAGCGTAGTGACTAGCCGCGTTTGGCAACACTGTTGTGCGTTCGAACCCCGAAGCCCGGCAGTACACCAATGGATGATGGCTGAATAAATAACTTATTAGCAGTCGTACTTAAGACTAAATACATAAAAGTTTGAAATAACAACCTACTATCAACGTGACTGCTCAGCTATTGTAGGTACCTTATAAGGACAATACACGAAAAAATAACTTATAGAGATGCCCATGGTTGCATAGTAATATGTCACTTAGTAAGTTTGGTTAATTAGTATTAAATAGTTTTGAAAGAGCATTAAGTTTTAAGTATAAAATCGTTATCTCTCCCAAGTCAATTCATATGTTTGATTTTTTAACAGTTTAGCTGCAGGAATGTGTTTCTCCGGATCACAAAGTTTCATACGCAATGATATCCGACAATTTCCTGACAACTTTCTCTTCGGAACAGCAACGGCCTCCTACCAAATTGAAGGTGCATGGGATGTAGATGGTAAGTATAGTTAATCACAAAAATTCGTTTGCCATCAACTAATATAGGTTCTCGTTACACTTCGTTCGTACAACTATATATTTTGTTAATTTAGCCGAGAATTATATGGCTGGTGTCTGCTTAGAAAGAGAAATAAAATAGACACAATTGAATGTATTTTTTTCAGGCAAAACTGAAAACATATGGGACCATTTGAGCCACCAAACACCTTGTGTTATTGAAAACTGTGACACTGGTGATGTTGCAACCAATTCTTATTACCTATACAAGAGGGATATAGAAATGCTTCGAGAACTAGGAGTAAACTTTTACAGATTTTCGATATCCTGGACGAGAATTCTTCCCACTGGCTTCGTTGATAAAATTAATGAAGCCGGTGTCCACTATTACAACAGACTGATCGATGAGCTACTCATACATGGAATTACTCCTATGATAACAATATTCCATTGGGACCTGCCCCAAAACTTGCAACTACTCGGTGGCTGGGCCAACCCGCATATCGTGGACTGGTTTGGAGATTTCGCTAAAGTTGCTTATGAATTATTTGGGGACCGAGTTAAGTATTGGATAACTATAAATGAACCTTATCAAATTTGTCACAGTGGATACGGAGAAAAAGAATTAGCGCCCTTGCTTGACAGCAAAGGGTTCGGAGAGTATCTTTGTGCTAAATATTTATTATTAGGACACGCTAAGGCCTACCACATTTATGACAAGGAATTCCGACAGCGTCAGAATGGAAAAGTTTTTATAACTCTGAGTGCTCAATGGTTTGAGCCCGATGGCGAAGATAATATTGAGGCTGCGGACGATACTAATCAATTTTATGTAAGTGTCTCTATTATATTAGATTAAATTTTGTATCTATAGAAGAAACATTTATCAAACTAGTGTGCATTTATTTATAACCTCAAAAGATTGTTTCTTAAATATATATGAACGTAGTCATGCTTGCTTTCAGTGGGGACATTATGCTCATCCAATATTTTCGGCAGCTGGAGACTACCCTCCTATAATGAAATCAAGAATTTCTGCCAGAAGTTTGGAGCAGGGTTTTCCTAGGTCCAGATTGCCTGAATTCACGCCCGAGGAAATTAAATACATCCGAGGAACATCAGATTACTTTGGCCTCAACCATTATTATTCATTATATGCATACAGAAACAGTTCAGTAAACGGCTATTATGACAGTCCATCAATTTTGGATGATTTAGGTACTATAACGTACATTAAGGAGTCTCCCGAAGGAGAAGTGGTAAGAGAAATGACAATTAATTATCATAGTTATTGCCTGTTGTTAGTTTTAATACAAACGTCGACGTAGATCAACAAAATATGAAATGCCATTGCCAATTATCTCAATAAGAAATGTGGAGTTAAATAACATTAAATAAAAGTTTGTGTGAAAATTGGTCACTATGTTCATAGTAATAGTATCTTGTATATAAGACCTCACCTTACTCGAAACGGTAGTAACAACTTTTATATTGTATTTTTGATTATTCCAGGGTGCTCCATGGGGATTTTACAAACTTCTCAAATCAATAAATGAGATGTACGGAAACCCACCGGTATTTGTCACTGAAAACGGGAGAGGAAATGGTGGTGGCTTAGAAGATGATGACAGAGTTATGTATTATAAGCAATACCTTAGTGCTATGTTAGACGCCATGGAGGAAGGTTGTGATGTACGCGGTTACTCCACATGGAGTCTAATGGATGATTTCGAGTGGTTGAGGGGGTATTCGTATGTATTTTGCTGACTTCTACTTTATAGTTATATTATAGTTTTTAGAACAATTACTATTTCTGTTTTGTTTAATCTGCCATTAATTACTACGACGTTCAAGGTAATACTAAATAAAAACTGTCATGTTTGATACTCGTTGGAATGTATCAGATACAGAAAGCTTATAGTGTATACGGTTCCTCATGATGAAATATTATCAAGAAAAATAAATTTGTGAGTCCAAGTTTATAATGATAATAATAATATCGGAACACATTCATATTTCTTCCACAGGATCAAGTTTGGCCTATATGAAGTGGATATCAGCAGTCCTGAGCGCACGCGCACTCCTCGTAAATCGGCATTTCTATACAAAGAAATTATCCGATCTAGGTCTCTAAGTATGCACTATGAACCTAATATCACTCAATCCATGGACATAGATTTGAACTAACTTTTATAAAAACTGTATTAAATGTTTATTATAATTTGTTTTATTTGATTTTCATTTTAAAATATTTACAATTTACTTACATGAGAACAATTATATTAAAAAAATCCAACAAACCAATTTACTAGAAATTCCTCAATTGTCTTTGCTTCCTTTTACTAAAAATTTCAAGGCTTTTAGGAAAACACACCCCCCAATGCTAATCGCTATTTGAATAAAAGCGAACTATTGGCACTTCCATACAAATTATATTGGATGATCCTTATGTATAAACTAGCTGATCTGGCCGCGCGTCGCTTGGTTATCGTTTTTGCCATACACCTGGTTGTAAACTATTTAAGGGGAAGGGAGAACTCAGATTGGACACCATCATGCTTTTTCTAGATGCCATTTTAAAATCATGGCGACCTTCATGACTCAATTTTACTATTGTTACCCCTTGTTACAATGAAATTATTATTTACGAACGAAGAAAGAAACTTTAAAGTTGGTATAAATTTACTTTTAGGATTTGAAGGGGAAGGACTTTGAACACAATTTATCAAAATTTTCGTACAGTTGATGTAAAGCAAAAATTCAATACAAAAGAATTACATTTATTATTATTTTTATTCAAGTTTGTAACAAATGAGTATATTAAAAAGTTTTTAGTAAATAACATGTAACACTAAAACTTATAAATGAGTAGTAGGGTGGTAGTATAAAATCTTCTAACAATAATGTTTTATTTTGAATTATAAAAACTTTTAATTTCAATTTAATTTAGCACTAATCAGTGCAAAATATTTTTTTGAACAATGAAGCACGAATAATTTAAAAGCAGAAATTATTAAATTGACTATAATATGAATTAAATTTATTTTTCAGTCTAAGAAAAACGTGCCTGGCTATACGAAAAATTTAAAAATAAAATTCACTGTATTTCGGTTACTACAAATAAATATGACCCATCATATTATTGAGCAATTCTGGCGCCATCATTGCTCTAGCGCCAGCAATGTGTTGGTTATGCTATTAAATTGTTTGAAGCTTATATGAAACGTTAGCTTATTATATATATTTATATGAACGAAGCTTATATATGTAACGAATCTTACGACAAACTCAATCCAGTCATCAGTTGTCGCCATTCAGTTGTGTTTTTTTATATCACTTCACACTGGACAACAGGAAGATTATGCAGGCTATAGTTTCTATTGATGTAAGAACATAAGAATATAAGAAACATATTTGTCTTATAAATTCGATACGTTTCCGTGTATTCGACTGTGAATTTTAAAGTTGATAAAAGAACAGTGCTAATCCTAGATATGTCCTATATCCTAGATGAATAACTATTTTTTTGTAGACCAGCCATGAACTACTGGAAAGATTATAATTATACCTCACCGACTGCATAAAAAAAAACTATGAGATCACTTTCTGTGAGTAGCTATCAATTGTATATTTTGAATATTAGCTAGTTTTAAATACAATGTATTGTACCGTTAGTTAAGGGCATACCAGCTGGTGCATTTAAAAAAAAAGAATAGGATATTTTAATTTTCGTTAGAATTTATATTTTTAACGATTATTACGACCCTGGAATGTGTAAGTTATTGCGTTATTAAAATTTTAGTTTCTAGTAATTTTATTTAGTCACTACAAAGCTATCAGATAGACCACTATATAAATGGGTATATTTGAGAGTGGGTTCGCATTGTTTAAAATAATACGCACATATTATATCCATTTGAATTTAATGTTACGGTTATGCATATTGTAATATTTATTGCTGTTACTGTTATGTTGTTAGGATTATTAGGTAAGTGAAAGAAATATTACGATAATGTATAGTTAAAAGTGTATTTACGTTTTTGGTATTTCGGGTGTCAACTTTCAAAACCTTATTCTATAATTCTTAAATTATAAACAGCATTTTAAACTGTTTCTTTTAACTGAATGCCTGTAATATGTCAAAGCAAATATTAATTTTATTTATATATTTTAAAATATTTTAACCAGATCTAAATAGCTTACATACCCAATAGGAGAACGTGTTATTAAACCTAGATTAAATTTGTAAATTATATAACTAATATTATAATAATGTGTTCGGTGGCAGTTTCTTGATTTTTGATGCTTATTTGGTGTGATAAGGGATATCGGGTGTCCATGTTATTGAACATTTATGTATAAATAAAATTGTATTATTAAATGGAAGTTATTAATCTCGTCTCATTTTTTATCCTGATAACTGAGATCTCGAGTTCAATTAAGTACTGTAGGTAATGTAAAACCTAATGCCAAACTGTAAAAAACTCTACCATTGGTAACAATTATATGAATAACGGTTACCACAAAACTTGTCCGCACTGATAAATAAAACGGAATAGAGCTGATGAAGTATATTTACTTACGATTTTATCCATCTTTTTGTTTTCAGACGAATTTTTTGAAGGTAGAAATAACGCAATACTGATAGTTCGCAACTTACTATAGGTTTCGTTGTTATTAAAGCTTACCTAATTCCATTATCAAGATTCTAGATAGATATATCAAAAGGCTCTGAAAGTACTCGATGAGATAAATTAAAACACCCCCTTCTAAGGATGTTCTTGCTACATGTATTGTAAGTATTTTATTTTTATGTATGCAATAACCCAAATATAACTATAATATTAATATATTTTAGTTATATTTGGGTGTGAATGCCCATATAGAGATAGCCATGCTTATAGAGATGCCCATGGTTGCCCATAGTAATATGTCGCTTAGTAAGTTTGGTTAATAAGTATTAAATTTTTTTAAAGAGCATTTAATTTGAAGTATAAAATCGTAACCTCTCCCAAGTCAATTCATATGTTTGATTTTTTAACAGTTTAGCTGCAGGAATGTGTTTCTCCGGATCACAAAGTTTCATACGCAATGATATCCGCCAATTTCCTGACAACTTTCTCTTCGGAACAGCAACGGCCTCCTACCAAATTGAAGGTGCATGGGATGTAGATGGTAAGTATAGTTAATCACAAAATGAAACAAAATCGTTTGCCATCAACTAATATAGGTTCTCGTCACACTTTCTTCGTTCTTTATTATCAATTTCAACTATTAGCCAGCTATATAACTTATTATTATATAGCTGGTGTCTGCTTAGAAAGAGAAATAAAATATACACAATTGAATGTATATTTTTCAGGTAAAACTGAAAACATATGGGACCATTTGAGCCACCAAACACCTTGTGTTATTGAAAACTGTGACACTGGTGATGTTGCAACCAATTCTTATTACCTATATAAGAGGGATATAGAAATGCTTCGAGAACTAGGAGTAAACTTTTACAGATTTTCGATATCCTGGACGAGAATTCTTCCCACTGGCTTCGTTGATAAAATTAATGAAGCCGGTGTCCACTATTACAACAGACTGATCGATGAGCTACTCATACATGGAATTACTCCTATGATAACAATATTCCATTGGGACCTGCCCCAAAACTTGCAACTACTCGGTGGCTGGGCCAACCCGCATATCGTGGACTGGTTTGGAGATTTCGCTAAAGTTGCTTATGAATTATTTGGGGACCGAGTTAAGTATTGGATAACTATAAATGAACCTTATCAAATTTGTCACAGTGGATACGGAGAAAAAGAATTAGCGCCCTTGCTTGACAGCAAAGGTCTCGGAGAGTATCTTTGTGCTAAATATTTATTATTAGGACACGCTAAGGCCTACCACATTTATGACAAGGAATTCCGACAGCGTCAGAATGGAAAAGTTTTTATAACTCTGAGTGCTCAATGGTTTGAGCCCGATGGCGAGGATAATATTGAGGCTGCGGACGATACTAATCAATTTTATGTAAGTGTCTCTATTATATTAGATTAAATTTTGTATCTATAGAAGAAACATTTATCAAACTAGTGTGCATTATACTTTATAACCTCAAAAGATTTTTTCTTAAATATATATGAACGTAGTCATACTTGCTTTCAGTGGGGACATTATGCTCATCCAATATTTTCGGCAACTGGAGACTACCCTCCTGTAATGAAATCAAGAATAGCTGCCAGAAGTTTGGAGCAGGGTTTTCCTAGGTCCAGATTGCCTGAATACACGCCCGAGGAAATTAAATACATCCGAGGAACATCAGATTACTTTGGCCTCAACCATTATTTTTCATTATATACATACAGAAACACTTCAGTGAATGGTTATTATGAAAGTCCATCAATTTTGGACGATATAGGTACAATAACCTACATTAAGGAGTCTCCTGAAGGAGAAGTGGTAAGAGAAATGACAATTAATTATCATAGTTATTGCCTGTTGTTAGTTTTAATACAAACGTCGACGTAGATCAACAAAATATGAAATGCCATTGCCAATTATAATAATAAGAAATGTGGAGTTAGATAACATTAAATAAAAGTTAGTGTGAAAATTGGTCACTATGTTCATAGTAATAGTATCTTGTATATAAGACCTCACCTTATTCGACACGGTAGTAGCAACTTTTATATTGTATTTTTGATTATTCCAGGGTGCTCCATGGGGATTTTACAAACTTCTCAAATCAATAAATGAGATGTATGGAAACCCACCGGTATTTGTCACTGAGAACGGGAGAGGAAATGAAGGTGGCTTAGAAGATGATGACAGAGTTATGTATTATAAGCAATACCTTAGTGCTATGTTAGACGCCATGGAGGAAGGTTGTGATGTACGCGGTTACACCTCATGGAGTCTAATGGATAACTTCGAGTGGTTGGATGGATATTCGTATGTATTTTGCTGACTTCTACTTTATGGTTATATTATAGTTTTTAGAAAAATTACTATTTCTGTTTTGTTTAACCTGCCATTAATTACTACGATGCACACGTTAAATGTTGATTATACTAAATAAAAACTGATGTTTAATACTCTTTCGAAAGTATAAGATACAGAAAGCTTACAGCGTACACGGTTCCTCTTGAAGAAATATTATCAAGAAAAATAAATTTGTGAGTCCAAGGTTATAATAATAATAATAATATCGGGACACATTAATATTTCTTCCACAGGATCAAGTTTGGGCTATACGAAGTGGATATGAGCAGTCCTGAGCGCACGCGCACTCCGCGTAAATCGGCCTTTCTATATAAAGAAATTATCCGATCTAGGTCTCTAACTATGCACTTTGAACCTAATATCACTGAATCTATGGAATATATTTAAAGTAACTTTTATAAAAACTATATTAAATGTATTATATAGTTTGCTCGATGCCCAGTTAAATAACACCGTCAAGTTACATGACGCTCAGTTCGGTTTCAGACCGAATCTTTCAACTGAGAGCGCAATACTGTGCCTCAAGCAAACTGTACGGTACTACACGGATAGAAAAACACAGGTATATGCATGCTTTTTGGATCTGTCTAAAGCATTTGATCTGGTATCTTATGATATCCTTTGGCAGAAGCTGAAAACGGAAACTAGCTTAAGTCCCGAACTTGTCTCTGTTTTTCAATATTGGTATGACAATCAGTTGAACGTAGTGAGATGGGGAAACGAGCTGAGTGACCCGTATAAGCTCAAATGTGGAGTAAGACAGGGAGGGCTGACGTCACCGAGGTTGTTTAATTTGTTCGTGAACCAGCTGATTGAGAGGCTTAGCAAGGCCGGTGTCGGTTGCTCTATAGACGGTACTCCCATGAAAATTACTACCAGACGACATGGTTTTGCTGAGCCCCTCGGTCAGTGGTCTTAGAAAGCTGCTCTATAATGTGAGGAGTATGCAAAGAAAATGGACTCAGCTACAACTCCAAAAAAAGTGAATTTCTGGTCTTCAGGGGCAAAAATAAGCAGACAACATTTAAGCCCAATATATTGTTGAACGGATTCCCCCTGAGGCAGGTGGCTGAGTTCAGGTATCTCGGCAATAGTAACAGAACACCTGGTGATGACAGTGACATGGAACGGGAGCGCCGGGGCTGTCGGTGCGTGGCAATATGTTGGCCCGAAGATTTGCACGTTGCACTTCAAGTAAAACTAACTCTATTAGGCATACTGCCAGTCGTTTTACGCGTGCAGTCTTTGGACTACTATGGGCAGCGTACCTACGGCGCCCTTCGGGTTCAATACAAAATGTGATGAGAGCAGTATTGGGAAAACCACGACATTGCAGTGCCTCAGCCATGTTTGCGGATGTTCGCGTGGATGACTTCTACGCGGTCATGCGCAACGGGCTGCATCAATTAGGCAGACTTGTGAACAGTACCAATGCCCTTCTCAGCACATTGGCTTGTAAGCTAGACAGCCCTCTCTGGAGGACCTGGAACGAGGTGCACACCACGTTTAAAAGATAGACTTTTTAGATTTTAGCCTTTTTGTTATTTTATTTTAAAGATACTAACATAAATTAGGTTTTGTTTTTCTGTTTTACTAACACAAAAATATGGACCTTGTCTGAAATAAATATTATTATTATTATTTTATTATTATTATGTAAATATAATTTGTTTTATTTGATTTTCATTTTAAAATATTTACAATTTACTTATATGGGAACAAGGCGTAAAAATACTCCGCGAAAAATCCTCCTAACAAGTTTTTTACAAATAAATGTTTACGGCCTTTAGCTAAAATTATTTTAATAAAACTTAAAAAAATTAAATGAAATTTTGGGCCCACCAACCCTAATCGCTATTTGGATAAAAGGGAACTATTGTCACTTCCATACAAATGTATATTGTGAGTGATCCTTATTATAATTATTACTATTAACTTGCTGACCCGGCCACGCGTTGCTGTGGTTAACGTTTTTGTCATATTACAGGTATATTATTTTACGATTTATAATAAATGAACGGTAGGAGAGCATAAGACATGGAAACAACCATGCTTTTTAGTTTTTTAAAAGTTGGTATAAAGCCAAAATCAATACAAAACAATAAAAAATATTATTTTTATTCAAATTTGTAACAACACAGAGTTTCTATAAATGAGGTCATTAGGGTGGATAGTTTAAAATCTTCTAACAATGTATACTATTTTGAATTATAAATACTTTTAATTTCAATTTCATTTAGCACTAACTGATGCACAATATTTTGGTTAATCTGTATTTAGCTAACATGTATGTAGTTTAATTAAAGTTTTGAACAACGCAGCACGAATAATTAAAATACATAAATAATTTTACTGTAATATATTCACTATAATATGAATTTAATTTATAGTTCATACATAAAGTCGGTCAGCCAAATCGGTTCAGCCGTATTTGAGTTATAAATAGCGTAACTAACACGACTTTCTTTTATACATATAGATTATGCAATCCATAGATTCTATTGATGTTTGAACAGATGAATATAAGAAACATATTTTTCTTATAAATTCGAAACGTATACTTTACTTCAAAAAAGCACACAGTCCTAATCCTTGATTTGACCTAATTTGAACTAATCTTTTATAGACCAGCCATGAACTATGAACTGAAAAGGTTATACCTCACCGACTGCTTGAAGAACAACTATGAGGTCTCTTTGTGTGATTAGCTATTAATTGTATATTTTGTATGCTAGCTAATTGAAAAAAAAAAATGAAATTATAAACCCTTAGTTCGAAAAAAAAGTATAGGAGATTTTAATTTTGTATCGCATTTATAAAATTGTAAATACATGTCTTTGACGATTATGGCGACCCTGGAAGTCATTTATTTAGTCATTTTATGTATTTACTTACAAAGCTGTTAGACCACTTTATAAATGGATACATCTGCTAACCCATTGCATTGTTTTAAAATAATACGCACATATTATATCCATTGAATGTTACGGTTATGCATGTTGTAATATTTGTTGTTGTTAGGATTATTAGGTAAGTGAATGAAATATTACGATAATGTACATAAACATTTTAGTCAAAAGTGTATTTTAATGCTCAAAATGTTTCGTTTTTCGATTTCTGGTGTCAACTTACAAAACTTTATTCCATAATTAAAATATATTGACCATTTATTATACTGCATATACCTGTAATATGCCTGTAATATGGCAAAGCAAATATTAATTTTATTTATATATGTTATATTTTTTTATAATTATATATTTTAAACCTAATCTAAATCGCTTATATACTTATTATAAGAACAATACGTGTAAACGAATAGTAAATAATAATTGTAATTGGAAATTGCCACGCCTCTATTTCTCAATAAATTTACAGCCTCATGAGTGAATAATATTTTTTTCTACTTTTCACACTCGGGACACGTTGTTCATGCTTCAATTAGCTGTTACTAGCTAATTGAAGCATTATTTATTTTTTTATTATTTTAATTAAGCAATATTTACTTAGAATTCTGTACAACTGATAAAAATGAGATGAAGTTTCATTTTTATTCAATTTCATCATTGCAGAGTTATTCACAATAACAACCTCATATTATGTTACTAAATAGTTAACTTAAACTATAATATCATTTATTTTCGTAAATGTACAAACTGTAAAAAACTCTAGCATTGAGAATTATAATAATAATGATTACGACGAAATATGTCAGGACTGATAAAACAAAACGAAATAAGTACTTAGTTGTTATGACTGTATCAATTTTTTCGTTTTCAGACGAATTTTGAAGGTAAAAAAACGCAATACTGATAGTTCGCAACTCACTATAGGATTCGCTGTTATTAAAGCTTACATAATTCGATTATCAAGATCCTAGATAGATATGTCAAAGTGCTCTAAAAGTAATCCATGACGTAAATTAGATAAGATAATCACTATAAAAACACCACCCCTTCGTCGGCTTGTAAAGATGTTCTCGCTACATGTTTTGTAAGTATTTTATTTTTATTTATTATCTATGTATTTTAGTTAGAGTTCGTGTGCTTTGAACATCAAAGCGTAGGGGACACGTGTGACAACATTGTTATGCTTTCGAACCCCGAATCTTAGCTGATGGGGTGATGGATGAATAAAAGGAAGGAAAATAATTTAGTTGTACATAAGACTCACATATCTATATCGACCTATCCGTAGAACAGAGTCCCATCTGCAGGATTGGTAGTTTACAGTAGAGGCAAGAGAAGTTGTTGACTTGTATTATGTAATGTAATTCTTAAACAGTGAGACTTGACATTTTGATTTTTTGGTATGTTGTGACAACACCCCAGCCTAGTTAAATGCTATTTAGTGTATATTTCTTATCCTCTTATTTCACAAGATAGTGGGTTTCATATAGATATAGGACGTTTTACGGTGGAAGAGCGGGTGTCCGTAGTGAACATAGGACGTTTTATGGCGGAAGAGCGGGGGCCCGTAGTGAACATTGGCCGTTGTTTTACGGAGACATCTGAATTAAGTGAGGTTCTATATTAAATTTTTAAAACATAATGTTCGTCATACGATGATTACTCTCCCATATAACTAAATAAAAAGAAAAATTATTAGTAAAATAATTTAATCGTTTAAAAAATCTCAAATTATATATCAAAACTAGTAGACAGCATCACTTTAAACGGCATCACATCACAGTTAGGTACGGTGGGTACTTAGAATTAGCAAAGTCTAAAACTACAGACCTAAGAAACCAAATACCCAAGTATCACCAGTACTAGTAACGAGGCAGACAGTTTCGAAGATGGGAAGACGAAATTAAACTTGTAGCCGGGAAAACATGGACAAGGGAAGCCCATAATAGGTTAGGTTGGAAAACAATGGAGTAGGCCTTTGCCAAACTGGGGCAAACAGACGAAATTGTCGGTGT
The DNA here is from genome assembly GCA_963693355.1 of Pontia daplidice. Lineage (NCBI taxonomy): Eukaryota > Metazoa > Arthropoda > Insecta > Lepidoptera > Pieridae > Pontia > Pontia daplidice. The sequence goes on from CAVNZL010000004.1 coordinate 1,405,140, forward strand.
CGAAGACTTGCCAGGGTCTTAGATTAAGATTAGCAAAAGACGAAATGTAAAAAATATGTCTGAATAAAGGCTATTATAATTATTATTATTATAAAACTACAGACAGACGCTTATGGAGAAATTGACACGTTGCATTAGTTATAAAATCAACAATATGTTCAAACAAACATACATAATACCAACAAAATTTTACGTAATTATACTTACTATTTTGGTGGCGTAAAAGTTAAAACATAATGACACTGTCCCCATCATTTTGGGTGTGTCCTTTCTGTAAAAAGCGGTGTGTTATGCATATGTTGAACTTTTTTCTGCGTAAACAAACATTGAAAATAAAAAGCGGTTACGATTTTGGCCAGCACAATTGTCTGACCAAAGGCGAAAAAATATTCCCTCGATCAACATTAGTCTGAATAAAATCTAAGAGGCAACTGCTGCCCTCATTTGCGCCACGTTTTGCCACAGATTGATCCCACATATAGCTTATCCCTTTACCTTCATGTCAAAAACTGTGAAGTGAAATGAAGATGACTTTCTCTTACAGTAAAGTGTGTTGGAGTGTCATGAGGACACTGCAATACTTTTCGAAATCAAACACAGCAGCAATCATGTTTCCATTTGACTCCTCAGCGTCTTTCTTATCTTGGCTTTTTAAAGTCCTTGCGACCTTCTGTTATTATTCTGGTGTTGCTTAAAAGTTTATTTCTCTTGGTACATTGGATTCTTTTTCAATCGAAAAACGCGACATTCGTTGCAGTGATTCTTTTTGGGAATGTGAATTGTGTGATTAAAGCTTAAGTTGACAATGTCACGATATTGGCGTACCTTTGTAGCCTTAGAGGTGCATTTCTCGGAGTCAAACCATTTAAGATAAATTTTGAACATTTTGGCAATACTTAAGTCTCCTTGCAGGTAGAGTTTTTGGCTATTCTTGCGTATATAATGCGATTCAACAGGGAAAAATACGCGAACATGATCACAAACACTTTGTTTCATTGCGTCATCTACAATAATCTTATGATTGTCGTGGTGACTTCTTTTAAGAGTCACGGTGGAATCGCTTAATTGCGAAGAAGAAGGTGAATTTATGGTGCTAAACGATAACGAAGAAATCGCAGATAATAAGTATGTATGCTATGGGCAGAACGAGCTATCGCAGACGGAATGGATATTTAGTAGGAGATGACATAGGAGTTGGCAGTGACAGTTCCAAATTAACTGGGGTAATCTGTGGTGAGAAACTTCTAACAAATCTTCAAGCTCAATTAATGGTAAACTCTTGAAACTAGAAGGAAGTGCCAAAGAAAATATGATAGGTTGATTGCTGTAAACATCTATGGCGGACCAGACAAATTTGGTATTAAGCCATCTCAGGTAATTTATTCGGTCCCACCATCTTAATGCAGAACTTCTTCCCATAATATATCAGCTAGTTCTTTACTGATTTCTTCTGCACCCATAGACAACTGTGAGCTTTGTTGTCTAATATTGTTGTTATCAACGTTCAGAGCTAAAGTACAAAAAAAACTTCAATAATACTGTATTTTATTATTAAAGGTATTCATAAAACATTATTAACACATTAATTTAACAAACCTTAAATAAAAAATCTTTATTTTATTATTATTTAACGATGTTTTTAAATGAACAACGTCCTAACTGATGTCATTATCCCAGTAACAACGTCCCATCTTAATATCAAACCGAGAAATCATAGTACAGATTCCGTAGAAAAACGTCCTATATTCATATGACACGCTTAAAGAACCAAAAATGTTTGTATAAAAACGTCCTTATGTTTCATGAGACTTCTACTTTTTACTATTTATTACTACACAAAGAATGAATACTCTGTGACTAAGCACTATGTCAAATGTTTTTTCGGATGATTTTCGCGCAACAAATGCGTTTCTTTACCTCTCCGGAAATAAACGTCCTATATTAAAATCAATCGCCCACAATGTTTTACTGAGATAAAAATTTAATATTAAAGCAATACGGATATGATGTTTGTTAATTTAAGAATTTATTAATGTGTATCGCGAAATAATATAGCTGAAATCGTCAAAATATCAGTTTTAGCACTTTTTTTTCATGTAATTTGAAAATGGTACACTAAGCTCAGACCTTTCTGCATCAGTTTTTTGTAGCATATCTAATATTTTCTTTCAACGTGACATCTTTAACAATAGTTTTGTACATGCAAAGCCCTTAATTTATTTTGTACATCAAACCGAAAAAAAATCTGAGCGCATTACACCAAAACACCCTTTTTCCAATGAACATCGGCCGAAGTGACAAACGGACGCGCCTCTCATCTTCCGCGCGCCGTCGCATGATCACTTCGTGCGTTTTTATACGGAATTAATGTCAGATAGTACGTTATTCGATTCTATATCTCCGAAACTAAACAAGATACGAAAATTCTAAAAACGTGAGTCTGTAGAGTTCGTATTCCTTATCTCGTTTAGCTATTAAACTCATTTTTGCTCCATGATCACATCGGACTCTGTTCTACGGATAGGTCGATATAAAGTATAAAATATTACAACCTCCTTAGACTGCCCAGCTATTGTAGGTACCTTGTAAAGACCATGTAAAAAAATTACTGAGTTTATGCAGTTTAGTCCGTTCGTTCTGTTAGGATCTATTTCATTCATATACTTATTACATATTTAGCAAAATATAGTAAATTATTAAATTGTTCTAAAACCATTTATTTTTTAAATATGAAATCGTAACATCTCCCATGTCAAATTATTATTTTGATATTTTATCTAGTTTGGCTGTAGGATTGTGTTTCTCCGCATCAGAAACTCATTTGATACGTAATGACATCCGCCAATTTCCTGACAATTTTCTCTTCGGAACAGCAACGGCCTCGTACCAAATTGAAGGCGCATGGGATGTAGATGGTATGTAGAGTGTTACAAAAACAGAAAAATAATTCGTTTGCTATCAACTAATATAATATGCTCTTGCTACACCTCGCTTCCTTATCATCAATTGAACTATATATTTGTTTATTTAGCAGAGAGTTAAGTGGCTGGCATTTGCTTAAAATGAGAAAAAAATGCCACGATTGAATGTATATTTTTCAGGCAAAACTGAAAACATATGGGACCATTTGAGCCACCAAACACCTTGTGTTATTAAAAACTGTGACACTGGTGATGTTGCAACCAATTCCTATTACCAATACAAGAGGGATGTAGAAATGCTTCGAGAACTTGGAGTAGACTTTTACAGATTTTCGATATCCTGGACGAGAATTCTTCCCACTGGCTTCGTTGATCAAATTAATGAAGCCGGTGTTGACTATTACAACAGACTGATCGATGAGCTACTTATAAATGGAATTACTCCTATGGTAACAATATACCATTGGGACCTGCCCCAAAACTTGCAACTACTCGGTGGCTGGGCCAACCCGCACATGGTGGACTGGTTTGGAGATTTCGCTAAAGTTGCTTTTGAATTATTTGGGGACCGAGTTAAGTATTGGATAACTATAAATGAACCTTATCAAATTTGTCACAGTGGATACGGAGCAAAAGAATTGGCTCCCTTGCTTGACAGCAAAGGGTTCGGAGAGTATCTTTGTGCTAAATATTTATTATTAGGGCATGCTAGGGCCTACCACATTTATGACAAGGAATTCCGACAGCGTCAGAATGGACAAGTTTTTATAACTCTGAGTGTTCTATGGTCTGAGCCCGATGGTGAAGATAATATTGAGGCTGCGGACGACACAAATCAATTTAATGTAAGTCTCTGCATTACAACAAATTTTATATCAGAAGAAACATTTATCGTGGTCTATACTTGTCTGATTTATACTTTATAACCTCAAAAGTTCTTTTGCTCAATATATATGAACGTAGACATACTTGCTTTCAGTGGGGATATTATGCCCATCCAATATTTTCGGCAGCTGGAGACTACCCTCCTGTAATGAAATCGAGAATAGCTGCCAAAAGTTTGAAGCAGGGTTTCCCTAGGTCCAGATTGCCTGAATTCACGCCCGAGGAAATTAATTACATCCGAGGAACATCAGATTACTTTGGCCTCAACCATTATTATTCATTATATGCATACAGAAACAGTTCAGTGAACGGTTATTATGACATTCCATCAATTTCGGACGATATAGGTGCTATATTGTACGATAAGGAGTCTCCTGAAGGAGAAGTGGTAAGAGAAATAACAATCAATTATCATAGTTTATAGTGTGTCATTGCGTGTTGCTAGTTTTAATACAAACGTGGACGTAGTTCAAAGAAATATGAATTAATTTATCTAATTCGCTTCATTTTGAGTTGTGGCGTTTGACTCATCCAACATGTATGTACTGGAAATAGGAACTAAAACTGTAGACATACTAATAGTATCTTGTATATAAGGATATAGACCTTAGAATGGACATAGGTCACCTTGCCGTAACGGTATTAACAACTTTTATATTATATTTTTGATTATTCCAGGGTGCTCCATGGGGATTTTACAAAGTTCTCAAATCAATAAAGGAGATGTATGGAAACCCACCGGTATTTGTGACTGAGAACGGGAGAGGAAATGGTGGTGGCTTAGAAGATGATGACAGAGTTATGTATTATAAGCAATACCTTAGTGCTATGTTAGACGCCATGGAGGAAGGTTGTGATGTACGCGGTTACACCTCATGGAGTCTAATGGATAACTTCGAGTGGTTGGATGGATATTCGTATGTATTTTGCTGACTTCTACTTTATAGTTATATTATAGTTTTTAGAACAATTTCTATTTCTGTTTTGTTTAAAAAAATAAAGTAATACTAAATAAAAACTGGCATGTTTAACACTCGTTCGAAAGTATCAGATACAGAGGGCTCGTCATTCGGTCCCTCATGAAGAAAAATAATTTACATGAAAAAATAAATTTGTGAGGCCTATAATTATTATCATAATATCGGGACCAACCAGTTTTGTTCATCACACAAATGTTGATTATACCGGTGATCGATCCTGGAACCATGGAACCCTCTGTTCGGTTACCCAAGCATGGTGACCACACCACCCAACTGCGCCCTCAAAGTTGTTTATTTACCAATTAGCTCTCCCATGCAATTTCAACCGAATTAAAATACCTGGGCCATCGGATACTTTCATTTATGTTCCGGTCTTATTGATAGTAGCGAGATATTATATAGCCTTATTTGATAGATGGACTATCCAAAATAAAAATATTTTTTTCAATGCGCACGAGTAGTTGATATTAGGGTTTTCAAAAAATAAATGTACATTTGTGATTTTGGTACAGAAAATAATCATTTTTTGAACATTCATATTTCTTCCACAGGATCAAGTTTGGGCTATACGAAGTGGATATGAGCAGTCCTGAGCGCACGCGCACTCCTCGTAAATCGGCCTTTCTATATAAAGAAATTATCCGATCTAGGTCTCTTAATATGCACTATGAACCTAATATCACTCAATCAATGGAGATAGACTTAAAGTAACTTTTATAAAAACTATATTAAATGTTAATTACAATATATATTGTTTTATTTTATTTTTGGCTTAAATAGATTTCTTCTCATTTTAAAATATTTACAATTTACTTACATGAGATCAATTATATTAAGAAAATTCCAATACACCAATTTACTAGCAATACTCCGCGAAAAACTCCGTAAACCGGAGCATCCTCAGCCTCTACGATGTCGGGGCGAAACATGCGTAGATTTTTCGCGGAGTATTGCTATTAAATTGGTCTATTGGATTTTATGCTATGGAGAGGAGAGAGGTTAATTTAGATTTAACGTGGTATATGTGTTTACTCTACGATAATTACTGTCAAGAAATAGACCTAGATATATTTAATTATTTTTCTGCTCGAGTAGGACAGCATGTTTGATTAATTAAATTTTGGTTTGAAGATAATATATGAAGTTTTCGAGGTATTAGAAGCTCAAACTGAAACGATGCTGTTCAAGATCTTTTTGAGGTTGAGGGGAAATTAGTTATCCTCAGGGTCCAAAATAGAAAAGCCAATTCATTTGACCGCATAAGGTTACGAATGTTATTTACATATATGAGAAATAACAGGAGTCTTTTGAACTGAAATGTGACATCACCAAATGTCAAATATGTACGATTTAATTATACACTAAAGCTTTTTCATAATGGAATATTACACATCCATCGAAAACTGATAAATAATTTACGGCTCTAATATGCACATTCCAAGTAATTTTTTACAGGGAACAATTGAAAAATTCATAGTAGTAATACGTTGATTTTAAGACCTTTGTAGTCAAACATTGTTTTGAATTATCTTAAGTCCTTAGGATACTCATAGCTTAAATTACTGCTATATTTTGAGATAATTTAGGTATCTATTAAAATTTTAAAAAATACAGGGTAAAATGTACCAGCTTCTCATATGTATCCGACAAGTTATAGGATACAGTCTACAGATACCAAATGCGAGTACAAATAATCGTACTAAGCTTTTTAAAGTATAAAAGCATATATTATCGATTCGAATGTCTCTTTGAGATTGGCATTGCACTGCCTCGGGTATAGGTCATCACAGAGTACACGTTGGGTACCAGAGTAGTCTAAAGGCCAAGTAGCACATCCACTAAAACCACCGAAACGATTCTTAATCTTTCACATCTGGGTGAAATCTCGGAGTTTAAACTATTTAACAATTTAACTACTACGGGATTAAACATTTAACTACTGACCAACTGGCCACATTATGTTGAACCGACAATAGGACATAAAGTAACGTTCATAATAACTAACATAAATGCAACATTAACACTGAAATCAGCAACTGTAATTACATCTATATTTAGTATATAACTTCTCAATTATTTTAAATAAAAACATGTCATTTTCCGGACTGTTAGGCGGCATAAAAACCTCACAATACAAAAGTAAGTTATTATTTTAAGGCATATACGTATTAATAATGATAATATCGGGACACATTCACACGGTCAGTTAGACCCAAGGTAAGCTATTTCTATCTTGTATTGTGAGTGCTATGCGACTGATAAACTTATACTCACATAGATATTTTCTATAAATTCATATACTCGTATATACCACTTAGATTATAGCCAAACAGTTATGCTTATCACATAAAAGTTGACTCTGACTCTGTTCTGCAGTTCGGCATGGTGACAACTGCGCCATTTGCAACCCAAGTTTTAGCATTATTTTGCTACTTTATTAACAAAATGCATTCGCCGTTAAGTGGCCATATTTCTGGCCGAGTTATTATAAAATAGGTCTGCGTTATTGAGAGGTATACAGTCGGTGTTGTGCCTATGTATGTCCTAATGTTACATTTGTGTACGAGTGAAGCCTTTTTTACATAATCACCCAGTTCTCGATAAATATATGTTTTGTACTTTATGGTGTCTTTTAAAGTCGGTTAATTTTTTGTATCAAAAAATATTAATCTGTTGAAATATAATTTAGACGAAGAAACTATTGGTACCAGGTGTTCGAATTATTCGATTCAATTTGTTCGAATTGTTAGCTTGAGAATAATTTGCTAACATGCGTCATTCTCCATTACTCCAAAATTTATATACACTATATAATTATTGGAAATATTATATTTGCATTTGAAGTCCTTGCGATATACACACATCAAATAATAAACTTGCATCACTTTGTATTAATGTGTTTCATTTTATTTTTTTCATATTTTTTTTTTCATTTTTCTATATATTTATATTTCTTTATTATTTCTTATATATTTCTAATATATTTTAAGTTATAAGTTTTAATATTTCATAACCTAAATCTATATGTTTTTTCTAATTTTAATGTTGTTGATGTGTGTATGTAATGTTAAGCAATGTTTGTCTGGTACTTTTAAACTGAATTATAAATAATAAGACATTCTCGTTTATTCATAAACGGTGCCTGTGAACTTAGCAGAGCACTTAAACACGAATGTCAATTATCCACGTAATTGGACGATTCGTGCTTAGCAACTTGTCAAGAGCCGACCTTCTCAGTCAGTAAATAACAACATTGCATTTGGTGGAAGCAGATGAAGAACATGTACCTCACGTAAGTTTATTTTTGTCATATTAATATTATTTTCTAGGTGTTAAGAGCTGGGAAATATTCATAACTTTATGGATTTGATAAAATATCTGTCTAAATAGCTTTCAACAATCATCTGTGTGGTAACTTTAAGGTACTATTATTTGTTTTTGTTTTTATTTTATTTTTATATTTTTACTATTTAACGGTTTATTGTTAACCATTTTAAAATTACTTTTTTATAAAAAATGTTACGTTACTTATCCTAGAGCTTATTTAATATTTAGTTCTGTAAGCTCCAAATTTGCACAATTTGAGCTTATATATAAACTATGGGAGCTTATTTTCTATATTTATTGCAGGTTATTAGTGCTTATCTTTACTTCAATAAGTGGGGAACAATTGAAGAAAGATGGCGACAGAATTCGGAAGTTTCCGAACAATTTTCGTTTTGGCGCAGCTACTGCGTCTTATCAAATAGAAGGAGCCTGGAATGTGGACGGTAAATATTAAGAAATTCTTAGAAAGTATGCAATTTAAGTGGAATCCTAAAGCCTGTCAACAATGATGTCGCTTTGAACGGAATAAAGTTTAATAAAAGGGAAAATTTGTAAAGGGGAATTAAAAATAGGTTTTATTGTTAATCTAGGATGCAATGACTATTGTGATTAAAAATTTATTTTAAGATAAGTTATTTTAAGATATGTATTTGCACAACGGGTATATCACCCGCATCTATTATAGACACAAAAATTTTAGCTGTTAGCAATATTTTGAGATATATTTCATATTTTGCATTATTAATTGAAACTTGTTTGTACATATTTAGGAAAGTCAGAAAGCATATGGGATCGTGCTGTTCACTCCAAGCCATGTCTGGTGTGGAATTGCGAGACAGGCGATGATGCTGCCAAATCATATTATTTATACGAAAGAGACGTAGAAATGATGAGGGAAATTGGACTTGACTACTATAGAATGTCTATTTCATGGCCCAGAATTCTTCCTACAAGTTTTCCCGATAAAATAAATGAACCGGGAGTTAACTATTATAATAAACTAATCAATGAAATGTTAAAGTATAATATTGAGCCAATAATCACGCTGTATCATTGGGATTTGCCACAAAGACTGCAAGATCTTGGTGGGTGGACTAACTCCAAAATGGTCGATTGGTTTGTGGATTATACGAGGGTTGTGTTCACTTTATTTGGTGATAGAGTCAATACCTGGCTGACCATAAATCAGCCAAGAGCAGTTTGCTATAAAGGCTACTCTGCTGGCTTAACAGCGCCGAATATAAACATGACAGGTTACGCTGAATACCTCTGCGCTAAGAATCTATTAGTGGCCCACGCAAGGGTGTATGATATGTACGATCGTGAGTTTAGACGCAATGGCACCAAATTAGGGATTGTTTTAAGTGGATTTTGGCATGAACCAGCGTCCGAGAAGGATGAAGAGGCTGCTGAAGAAGTTAGACAATTTGAGGTGATTTTCTTTTATTCCGAAAACTTGTTAATGTAGATCATTCAGTAAGGTCACCGCCCATCGACGACTTTGCTTATATATATTTTATTTAGATAGCTACAATGTTGAACAAGCAACGAAGGATACAATGAGACTAATAAAGCTAAGATTTTAAATAGTTATCAGGTAATGTTTTCAAACACTTCAAATATATAAACTTATGAGTAAGTTAATGTTCCAGTGGGGCCAATTTGCCCATCCAATTTTCTCGGAAAAAGGGGACTGGCCTGCGGTAATGAAGGAGAAAATAGCAGGAAAAAGTGCCGAACAAGGTTTCTTTAGATCCAGATTGCCTGAATTCACTCAAGAGGAAATAGATCTAATCAAGGGCAGCTCCGATTTCTTTGGCCTCAACCATTACTCGACCACATTAGTTTATAGAAACGAATCTACGAGTGGACTTTATCCAACTCCTTCATATTATGATGATATCAATGCATCTTTTTACGAACCTGAGGATTGGCCGCGTTCATTAGGACTTAGTGTAATTATTATTTTTTATTAATGGTAAATTTTTAAAGACAAATGTGGGATTAAAAACAGCATGACCCATGTAGATTAAAAATTATAGTTGAAATTTATAAGAAAAATCCGAGAATTAATCTACGGATCGATTTTTATTTATAATGAAAACGTACTTCACTAGTCATGAGTTACAATATATCATTTGTTATTGCTACCATACTTGAATAATGTAGGTTAAATTTGATATAACTATCAAGTATCGCAAAAAAACTCGGAGTTCATATTATGAAATCATGCATTTTTTCATTACAAACTTTGTGTTATCATTGTAGATAGTACCTTGGGGTTTCTACAAATTCCTGACGAAGGTCAGAGAGGATTTTGGCAATCCTCCTGTCTATATAATGGAAAATGGATGCCCTACAGATGTCGGCCTAGTTGACGACGTCAGGATTGATTTTATGAAAAAGTATTTGAGCGCTCTACTTGATGCTGTAGATGAAGGATCAGATGTTCAGATGTATACTGTTTGGAGTATTATGGATAATTTCGAGTGGAATAGCGGTTATGGGTAAGTATCTTTAAAAATGGATCTAATAACGTGAAATACTGTTCACATGGATTACGATACGAAATTAAATCGAGTAAACTTAGAGATGTGTCGTACGCGTGTTTGAATCTGCATTAAATTACGGTTTAATTTTTAGAAAGATGGTTATGTTTGTAACAATGACCAATTTATATATACACATTTGATCGTTTCTTAGTTTTAATTTTATAAGGTAAAGTTGAATTTCACCACGTAAACATTAAATATTTTAAATATTTCTATACATGAAGTACTGACGTAAAATAGCGATTATTATTCAGTGATAAGGTTTTGTTCGTATTAGGTATATTTACAAACTGGAAAAATGTGTTTTTAGTAGCGTGAATTAAAACTATTTAAGGATGTGTGGAGTGCCTGAAAAAATAACAGTTCTTTTTTGTAAATTACAGTCCCCGCTTTGGTTTGTATGAAGTTGATTATAGCGCGGAAGAACGTACACGGATCCCTCGCAAGTCCGCGTATATGTACAAGGAGATTCTGCGCACGCGCACCTTGGACCTCGACTATGAACCAGATATGTCTAGCCCTATAACCATAGATTAATATATATCTGTATAACGTTTTCACAGTAAACTTGGACCCCTCTTACGAATGGATCTTATCTCAAGTGGTTGTCAAACTAGTTGTTTTTGATAGTGCTCGATTTTCAAGTATTATGTCATGAGATATTATTCATTTATAGACCGAGCCTCAAGTATAAACACTTTAATCTATTTAAATTCGCCTTTTTACTTACTATAATTTTATTGAATATACGTATGTAATTGTTCTGTATTAATTTTTATGAACAGTTTCAAATGTTTTTGGTGGATACATAGCAGTTTTTAGATTATTAAAATTCTTTGAATAAATTCAAAATGTCTCTTTTCAATTTCAATTCAAGATGATATTTGATCCTTATGACCATAATTAACTGTCAATTTGTAAATTAAAAATCGATTGATGCTGCTTATCCTGATATTGATATTGGATAAGCAAAAAAATTTAAATGTGCCCGTATAATCGTTCTGCTCGTTACGCTTTTACTGCCAAACCGTAGTATCGATTTGTTATTCTCATTATATTTAAATGAAAATATTTGAACACACAGTTTTAATATACAAAAACAGTCATATCGCAATGTGGAAACGTAATCTGCTTTTGTTTTGTTATTTTTGATGCCATAATATTGAAACAGTTTTCAGTTCTGTATTCTCTTTATTTATTAGATATAAATTATAAGTATTATTAATTAATGCTATACAAACACAATTAGTTAAATACTATAACTAATTTGAGCCTATTACAGAAATGTTTGTGAGGGTAGAAATCGCTAAATTGCCAAGATACAGATAAAGTGGAATTAGAAGCATTAGCCAAACTGTCGTATACTCGTAATAAACGAACCGTGACAGGTCTGGTCAGTGTTTGACAACGGGAACGCATCGATTTTTTGTAAATAGTTTCCATTAAACATATTTTATTCTTTCAAAATGAATGAAAAAAAACGCTGTTACAAAGATAAGATACGATCGCGACCGTATATCTTATTTTTTTGTATATTTTTCCTAGAGCATAGAAATTTATCCGTCGACTTTACACAAGTCGTACGTATCATCGATAAATTTGGCAAAAGTAGTTATTTAACGCCCGTCTTCATTTAAATTGAAAGAAATACATTTATATGACCAAAGCATATATGAACATACCCAATCACTTGACACAAGAATGTTTCCAACTCATGTTTCCTTTACGACCAACACTCATTTTCAATATATTTATTATATTTGTGAATTTAATTATTCATTTTTGATGGAATGAAAAAGTCTGTGATTTTTAGAAGCAACAAATCAGTGTACTTGGTCATGTATACGACGCACGTACATACATACGTCAATCATGAAAATATTTTTCGAAATCTGATTCTTATCAGTCATGTCAGTTTCCTTCTCGTATAAATAAGATGTGATCTATAATATTGGACTTCAGTAATTCATCATGAGACGAATAACTGTTCTGTGGTAAGATGGCACTTTTGTTTTCAAAATATCAATTATATATTATAATTATTTAAATATTGTGTTGTATTTTTTCAGCTGGTTGGTTTGTTCATTGGCTAGTGGAAAGACATTAAACGATCGTCATGAGACACGCAAATTTCCTGATGGCTTCCGTTTCGGAACTGCTACTGCTTCCTATCAAGTTGAAGGAGCCTGGAATGTTGACGGTATTTATTTCATGGCAACAAAATTGTATTAGCAGTTGACAAATAACCGAACTTTTAAAACTGTAAAAAGCACAAATAAGATAAAATCAATTGCGGAACAGTGTAACTTTAGAGGTCCTACTTAAATTTCAGGCAAGAGCGAAAATATTTGGGACCGTTTAAGCCACACAGAGCCTTGTGTTATTAATAATTGTGATACGGGTGATGACGCGGACAACTCCTATTACAACTACAAGAGGGACGTTGAAATGATGAGAGAATTAGGGCTAGATTTTTATCGGTTCTCCATTTCCTGGTCAAGGCTCCTCCCTTCCAGCTTTCCAGATGATATTAATGAAAAAGCCGTAACATACTACAGTAATTTGATTGATGAAATGTTGAAATATAACATTGAACCAATGGTTACTCTATATCACTGGGATTTACCACAAAAATTACAAGACCTTGGCGGCTGGACAAATCCTAATATGGCAGATTGGTTCACCGATTATTGCCGAACTATATTTAAAATTTTCGGTGATAGAGTAAAAACTTGGTTCACCATTAATGAGCCGAGAGAAGTATGTTACCAAGGGTATGCCGGTAAATCAAAAGCCCCTAACCTCAATATATCTGGTTATGCTGAATATCTTTGTGCTAAAAATTTATTAGTATCACACGCAAGAGTTTATCACATGTACAAAGAAGAGTTCCACAAAGAAGGGGATAGGATCGGTATTGTTCTGAGTGCAATGTGGTATGAACCTGAATCGGAAAAGGATACTGCAGCTGCCGAGGATGTTGCGCAATTTGAGGTACCCTTGTTATTTTCAGAACCAAGAACTACGACTTCTTCTTTCTTTTTTCCCAAATATTGCCATATTTTTGTTATAATAACTATGAATTATTTTGTGAGGTACGTGAGTTAATATCAAAAATCAACAAAAAAGCGACAGTGTCTATCTACCCTTATAATAGGTACTTATTTTTTAAATACAAAGGTTTTTATCTAACTTTTATTTTGGTTTCAGTGGGGACAATATGCTCACCCTATATTCTCGGAAACTGGTGATTGGCCACCAGTAATGAAGGCGAACATTTTATCTAAAAGTGGTGCGCAAGGCTTTTATAGATCACGATTACCAGAATTCACTCCTGAGGAAATAGCGATGATCAAAGGCAGCTCAGACTTTTTCGGTCTTAACCATTACACTACAAAACTTGTATACAGAAACGAATCTGTAGAAGGTTATTATGAATCTCCATCCTATTATGATGACGTTAATGCTATCCTGTACCAACCAGACGAATGGATTGATTCATATCCAGGCACGAAGTGGTTAAAGGTAAAAATATGTACCTATATTAACAAATAATATTTCAACGTCAATTTTATCGTTATAGTAAAATTATCTTCAATATTTTTTGTTGTATTGATAATTACTGTAAATATTTATATTATCTATTTGACTTCTTATAAGGCCGTGATAACCTGACCAAATCACTTTATTCTTTATGTAACAAGGTGGTGCCATGGGGCTTCTACAAGCTTTTGACCAAAATCAGAGAAGACTTTGGGAATCCACCAGTCTATATCACAGAGAATGGATGTGCAACAAATCCAGGAATTATGGATGATACAAGGGTGTCATACTATAAATCTTACTTGGCTGCTATGTTAGACGCCATGGAAGAAGGATCAGATGTCCAAATATACACGGCTTGGAGTCTCATGGACAATTTTGAGTGGTATTTTGGCTATGAGTAAGTATGTCATTGAAGTTTTCTTAGTCTAAAATATATTTTAATATTAGAAATGACTATGCACTGTTGGCGCTTCGTGTAAAAAAATATTAAAATTTCAGTGACCGCTTTGGCCTATATGAAGTGGACTACAGTGTCGAAGAACGTACGCGAATTCCACGTAAATCCGCCTATTTCTACAAGGACCTCCTGCGTACACGTGCACTAGACCCCTACTACGAACCAGACATGTCGGCGCCTATGGAGATTGATATTGGTCACTAATGAATAAATTTAAAAAATCCTAGATGTGTTATTATTTAAAAAGCTTATTAAATTAATGCAAACGATGCTGATGATTGAAAATGATGTGGTCTAGTAATTTGGCATGTATACTCTACGTCATACGAGTATATACACCTTTAAACTTTCAGAACACTCCCGTGTCTGAAGTCGAGACATTACTTTGTAATGTCCGCGACATTCGACTGCGCCTCGACAGGGGCAAGTAAATCTTGTCAAGTTTAATCCCAACAAGACACAGGTCTGCGCGTTTTTCGCTAAAAAATCTTCCTTAGCTCCTCTCTTTAATGACACTCCCCTTAAATCCTCAGCCAGCATCCGTATTCTTGGTGTTTACATTTCGAATTATGTTTAATGTCGCGGTTGCATTTATGATGGTGACTGTTCGGACATCGAGGCAGAATACGAAATTCCATCCGTTCCACATCTGAGCGCTTCAGAAAGCACTTCCTACCGAGCACCACCGTAAATGGAAGCAGCTGCCAATAAAGGTATTGCTGAGCCAATATGATTTAGAGACACTACAATACAGAATTTACAAAATAAAGGAAATAAAATACTTTACGTACTTGACCATGCAGTGTCAAAAGATAGCCTGTTTAATTAATAGACATGATAAACCTCCAGGATAAGTATATCAAATAATCGCATGCGATTTCAAATTGATCTAGATTGTCAAAGTCATGACAGCGCAGATAACGTTATCTTAATTGTTTTATTTTAATAGACGTGTGATATGTCAATCAATTGGTAGAATTTGCCTTTGATAGAATCGCTTAGGGGTCATCACTGTATTATAATTTGTCATTGAAAACAAATACTTTTTCGCTGAGACATTGACGTAGAAGACTTTGATAACGAATATTAATAATTACGTTTGTTTTGTTAAATCAAATCTTCTGCGTTTTTTGTACGAACCAAAGACAGACCAGCCCTAGTCAGTTGTTATTTATCTAACTATGAATCTCCAGCACAGCCAGAGTCTCAACGCTTACATCAGATTTCAGACTCCCATACTTCTTAACTACCTGTACTAGCGCACAATAAATATTTATTTAGATCGCTTTAAATTAATATGTAGATGTATTTTTATTTCATTGCAGAGAATTTCATTTCCTATGGCTTATACGAGTTAGGATTATTTCAATAATGTTTCACAAATAATCTGTCTCTGTCTACGATTGCTTAAAATCTCGTTTAAAACAACTTATTGTGTATATACAATACAATACTGCTTATAATAATAAGCGTTAATTGTCTTTATTATATTATAATTGGCTTATATTTGTATTATTCGTAATATGAAGTAATCATATGTCGCACTACAATAGGGTTCAATCAACTATTATTATTAATAATAATAGCTTTAGTTTATATAAGACAGACTTATCTTATCCAAAAGATTGTCTCAATGAATTTACATATAAATGAAGAAAAATAAAATGTTATTCATTTCAGAGCTCGCCACAAATTCAGTACGTCTTACACATCGAAAGAAAACGAAATGATAGCAAAATATTGGACCATGTAAGTTGCCATACTTGGACTTTTCTCCAAATTATGAGAAAATTTACATTTTAGTACTAATTCATAAAATATTAAAATACTTAATCTTTTAGTTTTTTTATTAATATACTTAATTATTTAAATATTATAAAAATACTAAGAATATCAGCACTACCATAAATTTAAAAATTTTTATTAAATATTAATGTTGACTTGTTTCAGCTTGTTTTCAGTTATATTATTTACGAAGGGAAGTCATATCAATGGCCATAATCGAAAGTTCCCAGATAACATTCTTTTCGGAGCAGGCACTTCTTCTTATCAAATAGAAGGAGCTTGGAATAAAGATGGTAATAATGAACATATAAATACGAAATAATAAACAAGGAACACTCTCAGTCAGTTTTTTTCGATTGGATACACGCCTGTGGCATATAGAGACGTTAAATACTTGGGCATAAATCATTCGTGATTTGTATTTTTGTGTTCGTGATTTTTATATTTGTTTATTTGACTTTGTTACGTAATTTCAGGAAAAACTGAAAATATCTGGGATCGTTTGAGTCATGCAAGGCCGTGTGCAATACATAACTGTGACACTGGTGATATTGCAGCAGATTCCTACCACAATTACAAGAGAGATGTGGAAATGATGAAAGATATGGGGATTGACTTTTATAGATTTTCTCTCGCCTGGAATAGAATACTTCCGACCAATTCTCCTGATAATATAAATGAAGCAGGTGTTGCTTATTATGATAACTTGATAAATGAAATGCTTAAGTACAACATCACACCGATGGTTACCATTCATCACTTTGATGTTCCTGCTGAAATAGATGATCTTGGCGGTTGGGTAAACCCAAAAATGGTTGATTGGTTTGTTGATTATGCCAGAGTTGTGTTTGAATTATTTGGTGACAGGGTCAAAACATGGTTTACACTTAATGAACCCCGTGAATTTTGTACACAGTTGGGTACCAACGTAAATACTTCCGGGATAATTAATTATCTTTGTGCGAGACATATGCTTTTAGCCCATGCAAAAGCTTACCATGTATTCAAAAACGAATTTAAACCTAAGTATGGTGGTAAAGTTGGTATAGTTTTAAATTCACTTTGGTATGAACCAGAGAGTGAGAAGGATGTCGAAGCTGCAGAAGATATACTAGAATTTGAAGTAAGCTTGAACTTTTATCTCCCTATTGCACTAAAGAACCAAAATTTTTCAAGTACTAAAACATTCTTATTTCAGTGATCACTGAAAAGAATGTTTTATTATTTATTATTATTATTGTTGTTGTATTATTAATGTTTGATTATTAATTAAGAATTTTATTATGATTTATTAATACCTCGTTGCGACTCATTATTACAAGTAATGGTTTAAATAACTAAGAGAGCAATGTGCGGAATTATCGCTATGAAGCAAGATGACTTCTAGGCAACTTTCAGTTTAGATAGGTCTCTTTTCTAAGCGTTAAATATTTTAGAACCACTTATTTATACTTCTATTCTTGGTTAAAGTTTAGTTTAAAGCTTTATTCCGTTTTAGTATAAATAATGATAAATAACCAATTTTAGCTAGGACAGTTTGCTCATACCATATTTTCAAAATCCCGTGACTGGCCACAAATAATGAAGGAAAGAATCGCAGCTAAGAGTGTAGCTCAAGGGTTTACGGAATCAAGGCTACCAGAGTTCACACCTGACGAAGTTGAACTTATTAAAGGCAGTTCAGATTTCTTTGGCTTAAATCATTATACAACAGATATAGTTTACCGAAACCAGTCTGTTGAAGGATATTACCAATCACCATCGTATGAAGATGATATCAACGTTATTAGATACCAACCGGAGAATTGGGAGAAAACAATAGCAACATGGCTAAAGGTAGATTTTCTTTCTATTTCTCTAGTTATATTCATGATATGTGTTTTTATTCTGAATCATAATTGTTTGTAAATATTAACCCAATATATACTAAGTTGTACCGTCAAAAAGTAATATAAGGACGGGGAAGCATATTTTCAATAATTTTATACTTAAAACAAATGAGAAACGGAAACAAAAAATAATAATTTTGGTACTTGTGTTATATATTTTTATATTGATGATGATGATGATGAGATGATCGTATCATTCTTAACATATTTTAAGGTTGTACCATGGGGTTTCTATAAGTTATTAAATAAAATACGTGAAGAATATGGAAATCCTCCGCTATATGTGACTGAAAATGGATGTCCAACTGGGCCTGGCTTGTTTGATATGCAGAGGGTGCTTTATTATAAAAAATATTTAAGTGCCATGTTAGATTCCATTTATGAGGGATCTGACATTCAAGTATATACGGCGTGGAGTTTGATGGACAATTTTGAATGGTTTATGGGTTACCAGTAAGTCAATTTCATGAATTAATAATATGTAAATCGAGCGTATCGCTTGCAACTCGCCAAGTGTTTAACGTCTGTTTTCCACAAAAAGTCTGACCTCTGTTATGGATAAAGAAATATTTTAACACTTAAATAATTAATGATATTTTTAATGTATTACTCCATGGCTAATACCCCGTCATTGCAAATGCGAACAATTTTGATTTTTCGTTTATTTCACGAATTTTAATTTCCTTGCAGTGATAAATTTGGATTGTATGAAGTGGATTTCAACAGCCCAAATCGCACAAGAACACCAAGAGCCTCAGTTTTCTATTACAACAAAGTTATACGAACAAGAAGCCTTAATTAGATAAATTTTAGTTCGTTTCGCTTTAAAGTGTTACAGTTTATGTTGTTATTTTTTTTTCTTAATTCTATATATGTTAGAAGTTTTATACAATGGAACTGAGCTTGTTGAGGTGAACGCACTCAGTGGTTCGCTTTTAAGAGTAAAACATAGATCATACGGGTATCTGAATAATATTACGTTACTAATGTGTGTTTAACATGAATGAAATGTGAAAAAAGTGTTTTGTTTTACTTTGAGGTTCACTCAGATTAACAATGTTTATATATATTTTTGTTAATATGGTTTAAAAAGCATAAAACAATTTTAAAATTAACCCAACCCATTTATAAGTCAGATAACAATAAACATTACACACACTCTTCACACTAAACAATGGGTTTACACAGTGGAACCCACATACAACAAATATTCCAGCTTCTATAGATCTTTACTTTTATAAGCAGACAAATTCATTTATAGAAAACAAAATCTCTCAGGCATCAAAAAACCGCTGGGGCTTTAGGTTTGCGCCTGCAGAGCCATACTGCGATATTAAAATAGCAACTGGTGATTAAAACAGCTCTTTCGTGGATTTAAAAATTGATGTAATCTAAATATAACTTAATAAGGTTTTTAAATTGGGTGAAGGCTAAGGTGTGGGCAATGTAATAAAATGGCATAGTCTATTATCTTCCCCACTGAATTCTCTTAAAAATAAATAAGATCTAGCATCTTACGTATAACATATTAAAGACTAATAAATGATAACGTCTTAATACGTTGTAACTGTAAACAAAAAAAAGTGTTTGTAGTTTGCAGTATTGAGAGAAAACTACTATTAGCAATAATAACATAAGAATTGTATACTATGGACTTCCGCAAAGTAACACTTGATTCTATTTACTATAGTATTGGGAGACTTATTAACGACTATTCAGTAATTGATACTGATAGTTATTCCATAATCATTGTTATTATTACAAAGGCTTGGAAACTACAAAAAGTTGATATTTAAGTTATTGATTCTTGTTACTTTAGATCTAATTGGATGTCAGGAAAATCCTCCGTCCAAAGAAACATTAAATGCAGATAGAGATAGCGTTCGTGGACTATAATTTTTACCTAAGTACATAAGATAATACCAAGAACGTTCTCGAGTGAAATAAAGTAGACACAATCAATAATTAACAATTTAATGGCCTTCGTCAATAGTCATAGGTACAGATATGTTGGGTTCATAATGCATGTCAAGCTCTCTAGTGCGTATAAGTTCCTTATAGAAGTACGCAGATTTTCGTGGTGTGCGCGTTCTCTCCGGAATTGCAAAGTTTACTTCGTACAGACCGAATTTATCGCTGTGAAAAAAACAAAATAATTATAATTCAGTGTAGAACATGTTTTACGTGATCTAAACCATCTGTATTTTTTAGTATATCACCATGAAATTGTCAATTGTGATTGAAAATGTCAGCATTAGTTTTATCGCCTGTACGTCAACGTAGAAACCGCTTCTATCCACAGCACTACAAGGTTGCATAGCAACTCTAAATCATCGAATGGGCAAAATAAAAAATATTGATTTGGCTGATTTAAATAAATTAAAATAAATCATGATAATAAAGATAAGAAAAAGCAAAAGTTACCTTCTGTTTAGACGAGGAGTTAATTATGAATGCTTTTTTGGAAAATTATACTTTGTGGGACATTTATATAGAAGAGAGTATAACTTTATTTTAAGGTTTATTTAATTTTAGTTCTTATCAAAAACTGAACAAAATACTTACTGATAACCATACATCCATTCAAAGTTATCCATCAGACTCCACGCAGTGTAAACTTGTACATCGGATCCCTCATCCATGGCATCTAACATAGCTTCTAAATAACGTTTGTAGAATGATACCCTATGGTCGTCCTCTAGACCTTCCGTCATCTGCATGCACCCATTCTCAGTAATAAATACTGTAGGGTTATCATAATCTTCCCGTATTTTAGTCAAAAGTTTGTAAAAACCTTCAGGTACCACCTTTAATACACAATAATTATTATATACACTATAGTTTTAATGTATTCCATAAAAATTTTTAAAACCTACCTTCAACCAAGGTGAACCTATATCTTCCCATTCCTCTGATTTAGATGTTATTACGCCAATATCATCATAATAAGAAGGAGATAAAAGGTATCGTCAGGGGTATCCTTTTACAGATTCGTTTCTGGTAATTATGCTGGATGTGTAATGATTAACACCCATAAAGTCAGAACTTCCTCTAATCATTTCAATTTCTTCGGCCGTGAATTCTGGCAGTCTCGATCTAAAGAACCCTTGTTCAGCACTTCTAGCTGCCACTCTTTCTTTCATAACAGGTGGAAAATCTCCGCTTTTAGAGAAGATGGGATGGGCATATTGCCCCCACTAAAAGATTAGTTATATTTAGTTATCAAATGTATTCATTTATGTGAATAAGTTAAAAGATGGTTAAATAAAAAACTTTTTAAAGCGAAAATTTGAATGTATCTTGTAAGTGGATGAGGTCATCCACCAAAAAAACTACTTTACGGTCTTTAATGAAATTGCGAACTGAGCACTAAAGAATAATGATTTACGGTTTAACGGTTATTTAATAACTGTCGGAGAAACCTTAAATATAAATCTAAATTTCACGAAATTTACCATTAAAAAAACGCAACGAATTAAATGAAAGACCAAATACAAGGCCTTGTATGATAAAAGACTTACTTCAAATTGGTTTGTGTCTTCAGCAGCCTCAACATCGTTTTTAGTCTCTGGTTCATGCCAGGTCATACTCAACACAATTCCTATTGTTCCACCCTGCTTCGGTCTAAATTCATTATTGTACAAGTGGTATGCCTTCGCATGTGCTACCAATAAATTCTTAGCACACAAATACTCAGCATATCCAGACATATTGTACAACGGTGCCATAGAACCTCCACCATAACCTTGGTAGCACACTTCTCTTGGCTCATTTATTGTGAACCAGAATTTAACTCTATCTCCGAAGGCTTCGAATGCAACCTTGGCATAGTCTGTGAACCAGTCAACAATATGGGGGTTGGTCCAGCCACCGAGATCTTGCAATTTTTGTGGTAGATCCCAATGGTACAGCGTAATCATTGGCTCTATGTTATATTTAAGCATTTCATCAATTAAATTATTGTAGTAATTTATGCCTGCCTCATTAATCTTGTCCGAGAAACTATTTGGTAAAATTCTTGGCCAGGAAAGAGAAAATCTATAAAAATCAAGCCCAAGTTCTCTCATCATTTCAACATCTCTTTTGTGGTTATAGTAAGAGTTTGCAGCAATGTCGCCAGTGTCACAATTTTTTACTGTGCACGGTCTGGAGTGGGTCAAACGATCCCAGATGGATTCAGCTTTTCCTAAAAAAATATTTCAAATATAAATAACTTCTTCGTATTTCAGAATCTGGATAAAATCATCAGAAGGTGTCCATGATTAAGTGCTTCATATGTTACAAGACGTCAAATATTTGTATTAAAACACTTTCATAGTTATGCCGTTATGAATTATTATAAATTAAGTGTTACAAAAAGCACTTTTGACCAATCAATAAACGCAATCGCCATCTCTTACCGTCATCATTCCAGGCTCCTTCTACTTGATAAGAAGAAGTGGCTGTGCCAAACAGAAATCCTTCCGGAAATTTTCGTTTTTCATGGCGTATTTCTTTCTGTTCTTTTCCATATGATATGGAAATAATCAGAACCAAACTAAAAAGCAAAAAATTAGAATTTGAATATTAATCAAGTTTTAAATTAATTAAACAGTAAGTATCAAAACTCACCCGTCATCACTCGTTTTAAAGTTGGAAATAAAGAAATAAAACTATTATTTTCTGAATTGAATTATAGTAAAAATCGGATCCATTTTGTACTTACATTAGTCCTGTTAGACGCACCATCATTGTGCCTCATGAAAACTGTGACATACTTAATATTAAGATTTTATTTTATATAAAATAGGCGAGATTATATTACAGATAGCGTCATTTTTGCATGATCGACATATCTAAATCTTAAGCATTACAAACAACTTATTACGAGAGAACAGCTCAAAACTAACTTATTGTAACTTCAGTTTGTGTTTTTATTGATGTCTATTCGAACGTCCATGCACAGCCATGATCATATTACATGATCTATATTTATATATAAAATGTAATGATTTTGATTATTCCACTCTAGATAAACGTATTTAATGTACTGTGTGTTCTTCCACTTCCAATTATAGAGGCATGCTATAGTGGGAATAAAACAAAACTCATACTTTATATAAATCGTACATTCTCAATAACTTATAACATAAGTAACAACATTATACAGCAATCGTATAAGTAGTGATATCCTATAAGTTCGTCAAGAAGCTACCAATCAGTTTGAATTTAAATATGTGTTATTTAAAATGAATGCGGATTACAATCGTTTCACGATCAGGAAACGAATTAGATTTCAAGATGACGATTTCTTATGATCTTCCGGTACACATACGCTGACTTACGAGGAGTGCGTATGCGCAGCGT
This sequence comes from Pontia daplidice, assembly GCA_963693355.1. Taxonomy (NCBI): domain Eukaryota; kingdom Metazoa; phylum Arthropoda; class Insecta; order Lepidoptera; family Pieridae; genus Pontia; species Pontia daplidice. The sequence goes on from CAVNZL010000004.1 coordinate 1,428,828, forward strand.
GCTATTGAAATCTACTTCATACAGCCCAAATCGTTTACTGAAAAGGAAGACAGCCTTAATTAGATGAAATTTCCTTTCTGAACGAAAATATATAACGAAAAGAAAAGAATAACCAGTATTTAATAATTTATATACTTTTAGATACAAAACTATTTATTTAAAGAAAAACGTATCAGTACAGATATTCCCAAAATATTATATATGACAAACACATATTTATAAATAATAAAATTTTTAATTGTGGCGTTTAAGCAGTCTACCACAATATGAGACTCATAATTAAAGCCTATTTTGTATTCATGCTACTAAACAGGCTTTATTCCTTAGTGTGGGAAATTTAGTGGGGAAACTCAGCATGTCCCAGTTCCAAAAACCAACAATCTTTGTCTTAGATGGGCCATTACGTAATTGCTTATTAAAAAATATCAATTAAAAATTGAGAGATAATCTAAAAATGTTTGGTATTTCTGTAAAAAAAATATCGATTTTTCGGCTACTTACGTATATCCCTCAAACCACTCAAAATTATCCATCAGACTCCAGACAGTATATCCTACAATTTGTACTCCTTCACCAATTGCATCTAACATAGCGTGCAAATATGCTTTAAGATAGATCACTCGGTCGTCGTCGTTTAATCCACCGTACGTTTTGAATCCATTCTCCGAAATTAATATTGATGGATTATCGAAGTGATTTTTCAAATGAATTAGCAATTTGTAGAAGCCCCATGGTACAAACTAAAATCATATAACAACAAATTTTAGTAAGGTTTTAAGGTCCATACCGATTTGGATTAAATTAACCGTATTCGTTACTTTGGACTAACCCAAGGACAAAAAGTTAAGGAAATGATTCAATTACATCTTAAGGCGTCCTTTTCTGAAAATGGCAAGAGTAACTCCCATATAATACCAATAGTATAGCTGTTTTATGAAAGATCTACTCACTCCTTGATCAGCGTCCCCAATAAACCATTCTTTCGGTTGATATATAATAGCAGCGTGGTCGTCAACTATTGACGGCTCATTTGCAGTATATAATGCAGATTCATTTCTGTACACATATTGGCTGGTATAATGGTTTAGCCCCAGCAAGTCAGAAGTACCACGAACATAATTAATTTCAGCAGGCGAAAACTCCACTAGCCGAGATCTAAAGAATCCCTGCCTGGTACTCTTTTCAGCTATTCGCTTTTTAAAAACTTCAGGATAATCACCAGTTTTGGAAAATATTGGATGTGCATATTGGTTAAACTGTAATTTCACATAACGTCTTAAAAAGCCTGAGTCTTATACGAAATTTCAATATGTCAAACGAATTTTGGATGTAAGTGTATTTTTTAATATTAACTTTTGACAAATCATGATATTGTCTTTTATTAACATAACTGTTAGTCATTTAAAGAAAACACTTTATTAACGGATTTAAGTTAGGTATTTTTTGCAAAATTTAAATATATTTACATAAATTTTGCCGACATTTCGCGTGCGTGGTCACGGTAGACTGAAGACAAAAGGTGTTAATTGTCAAAATTGCAGCTGTAACAACCTCTCTGCAGCTGTAACACTTATTAAAAATTTAAAATAATGTAAATATATTTACATTTTGCAAAAATACATAACTTAAATCCGTTAATAAAGTGTTTTAACAAATCATTCAAAACATACACTAGCTGTCTTGTGGGTTTTTTTAACAGGGAGCAACCGGTTCATAAATAATACCGTCGACATTCACACTCATGCTGGAGGGCTCGCAAATGCTTTGCCAGTCGTAAGGTCCCTAAGTCGAATTGGCTCAGAAATAGGTACCTCTATTGGCAGGTTCCACATAGCGATGGCGCGTGGCAGAAAGTGCATTCTGAAGCGCTCAGTTGTAGAACGACGGACTACGAAATTCTATCCGTATCCCCTCGGTGAAACGGATTATTTATTAAAGCTATTATTATTTTGGAACAAAGAATATTTCGGCTGGCAACGCACTTAGGAGCCTAAGATCAAGCGAGGTTCCTGCCTCCTATTTTGTAATAAACCAGTACTGCCTGATTAGTTCCTTCAACAATTAACACTCTGAAGATTTGTTATACAATTGTAGATAAGACAAAAAAGCTACTAACATTAAACTGAAGAAGATCATCTGCGGCGTCTTTGTCCATTTGGTGCTCCGACTCAGGTTCAAACCACGACGCATTAAGAACTATGAAAACAATTCCACCATACTTCTGTCTGAATTGTTCGTCATAAATTCGATATGCCCTAGCATGTGCCAGTAGTAAATTCTTACTACACATGTACACTCCGATGCCTTTTAAATCCACTGCTGGTGCTATACGATCACTTTCGTAACCGAATTCACAAATCTGATGAGGTTCATTAATTGTGGACCAATATTTTACTCTATCACCAAAAAGTTCATATGCGACCTTTGCGTAGTCCCCGAACCATTGCACAAAATATGGGTTGGCTACACCACCTAGGTCTTGTAATTTTTGAGGTAAGTCCCAATGGTAGAGCGTCACAATAGGAATGACATTATTTGCGAGAAGTTCGTCTATGACGTTGTTGTAATATTCCACGCCTGCTTTGTTGATTTTATGAGGAAAGCCTGTTGGTAAAATTCTTGCCCATGACAGAGAGAATCTATAGAAGTCCAAGCCAAGCTCTCTACACATTTGAACGTCTCGTTTGTACAGGAAGTAGGAGTTTGCGGAAATATCGCCGTTGGAACAATCATTCGTAAAACATGGCTTTGTATGTAGCAGTCTGTCGAATATATTTTCACCCTTACCTGAAAAGTATGTTTTACGTTAAGAGCATTTACTTAAATTTAACTTAGTTATTCAATGAAAGACATATTGCTTTTAACCCTTACTTATAAAGTTACAAAACACTGTTCGTATAGTTTTCACTTTGAAAAACGAAAACTTAAATGTTTAAGTAACTCAGTTTTATCAAAAAATATTCTTACCATCAATGTTCCAAGCCCCTTCAATTTGGTAGGCTGACGTAGCTGCCCCGAACATAAAACCATCAGGAAATCTTCGTACAATGCTAGTTCTTACGTACGTTTCACAATGAGAAGCTAATGTAATACTATAATGAAAGGATAGAAAGATAGAAAATGCTCAGATTGTTACCTTTACTTTGTAAATCGTCACCGTTTTGGAGCAGAAAATATATTGTATGAATATATTTTTTTATAAATAATTTAATAAGTATTTAAACTACAAAAGTCGACGAGTTTTACTGCACCCTTTTAGCCCGAGTACTGGTTCGTTCCTTTCTGTATACGCAGTGATAAAATCGGACAAACACTAGCTTCGGTGCAATTCAATTGACTGTTTATGAATTATATTTTCACTCACCATAAAAGTATGTCCTAAAATAGGCCTATAACTTCTTTAGACCTATTACTGAGACTACACCTAAAATGACTTGGCCGTATCTCATTAATCGTGAGAATTGTCAATTAATTTTCTTCTTGTATTTTATCGAACATCGTGCACGAAATTGATATGTACTTTCATTTGATTCGTGAAATTTCACGGGTTCATGAATCACGAATACACAATGAATGAATATTAAATTGTACTTACAGTAGCATAGAAACCAAAGAACTATAACTTTGCATTACGTAGTTTTCGAAGTACATATACAAATTTTAATATATAAAAATTTGTCAAATACTTCAGTAGAAACGACTTGACACTGTTTGTTTGATTATATACTAACAAATGAAAATTCCTATACTGAAATGCGAATGCAATGTCATGGACCATTGCATATACAGGAACTTCATTATTACTTATTACTAGGTTCAATGTATTACATTGCTATTTTAATCGGTCATTAATCAATTGACTAGATTTACGCAATTTTTTGCTAATTATTTATGACTGACTGTGATCCGTGGTATAATCTGATCCCATATATAAACATCTTTTCTCGAAGAAATTTTATTTAAGTTAAGTTTAGAGGTCGACCTGGGTGCGAAGTAAAAGGTAGGGAAACAAGGAATCGATTACAGCCAATAAGAGAACTGTTAGCAAACCAACTGTCACTTTCTAGTAGCTAAATTTATTGAGGCTGGATACACAAAATTTTCCACTCGTACATAAGAAATTTTCCACGTGAATCAATATGTAAAAAGATAAATTATTATAATAAATCATAAATAATTTACTAACTTTATATTACATAAAATAGAACGTTATATGTATGTTTTTAACTCGAAGATTGCAAAAACAGAAAGGTTCAATATAAAAACATTTAGTAAGGCGTCGTCTTTACTGTCTATAACAACATCGATTAGTTTAACTGACCAATGACAGCTGACCTGATGGTCATAATCATGGTGCCTCGTCGAGCGCAGCAGCCTGGGTATTCTTGGTGTTTCGAAAACGGTGAGTATATATCTTAATACAATTATTAGAAAGATAAAATATTCTCTGATTGTTCACGACATATGGGTATACATAATAACAAAACCATTAATTCAATGTTGTTTAAAGCTATGGGTAAGGTATTAAGCATGCCTAATGCCTTCTAATTTCACAAGTTCTCATCTGTTTTCTCGTATAAGTTCAAATCCCAAGGGAATTTTCAATTCTTTTTTCTCAATTGCTTTTCCCGGTACATGAGATACTACCGTGCAAAGCTTCTTTTAAATCGGTCCATCAGTTTTGCAGATCCGTACGAACAGACAGTTTTCTTACATCCCCCTGACTCGATATTTAGCGCTTTTCTTTCAATGTACATTTTTTTACACAATTAGAAATTAGCTCTCTTAGTTTAAGTATCGATTGCCAGTAACGGATGTTTCAGTTTTACTTGTGCGTGTGCAATGATCGCGTAAATGCAATTTTTATACTCAGACAGATGATATTTCAGTGCAAAATATTTTGTATCAGGTATTGATAATATGCTGGGAATTACGTAACAAAGAATTCTTGTCATCACTTCACACGAGTGGTATTAAATCTTATCTTGAGATGATACTATTTTGTTCCCCCCCCATGGAAAAAAACAATATTATATAATGTCTTATCTCATCTTGTGTGTTGGTGGTACAAGATAAAATTTGCTTAAATATATCTAAAGATATTGTCGTCGATAAAAATTGATTTCCTGAATAGAGAGATCTTATATTTAATAATAATAATAATTTAAATTAGACGAATGCTTATGATCATTAAATATTATTCATTAAGTGATTTATTTATTATATGGAAGGGACGGTGCGGTTACAGCCAATACAATTTAAGCAACGTTTGATATTGTGACCTACCGCAATTAAACTGCTGGTTTGCGCTTTCTATTAGGGTCGTAATTGTCAGAAGCAAGGCAATTCTTGGTAGACTTTACCTATCTTCTAAGGATTTATCTCTAATTATTAGTTTTAAGCAACATGAATGAAATTATATATTTTATTTAAATTAAACTCTTAAATGGTATTGTTATATGTTCCATAACTAAGTAAAAACCTGATTCTTTTTAATAATCAGGAAATTATAAGAATTAGGATTTATATTTATCCGTTGTCGTTAAGCAAAGCGATTTTTCAAATGAAATATTGGTAAGCGCAAAAATCAAATATACTTTAATATTTTCATGTACATGTATTTATATTGTCTTTGCGGGATATATAGGTACTTAAATATTCCTTCAGTCTAAACTGCATTGATTAAACTGTACGTTAGCAACGAAGATTTCATAGCGACCCAGCTGCGTCAGCTTCTATATTAAAATTAATTCATTTGTTTTAGGTGTGGTAGAAATGTCGCAGTGTCGTGTCACATGGCAACGGCTTTCCGATGAACAAAAAACTAAAAGACTATACGATTGGAACCTGCATTCACCCTTTTTATTGATTTATACTTTTATATGGCCACTGAGTGAACCTAAAAATGTCCGGTGAGTGAATACGAAATTCATATTTTGCACTACAATACAATTATTTGCACAGTTGCATTACACATTGCATAGTTTATAAATATTCTTTAACATTCCGACCCTGAAACGTTATCATAGAAGGCTAGACTGTAGACTGATTGAAAGGCGTAAATATATTTTTCTAAATGTTATCGTTTATGTATAGCAATTCTGCATTCGAGCTGGCTAACGGAAACGAGAGCAGTAGCAAATTATTTTATTTTTTTTCAAATGACATAATTATAGTTGATAAACTGAGACTTCCTGATTATAAGAGAGCTGAATTAGGTGATCTCGCGACTCAGAAACCTAAGTCTGAATAGCCGAATGACTACCATGTATCTATGTCGAGCGACTGATAAACTTGGTCGGACAGAGTCAGACACCAAAATCTTCTTTCTTGGCAAAAAAGGGTTTGCCTCACATGACTATTTAACCAGATAGCATCTTGACTCAAATTTTGAATTAAATAAAATATGCCAATTTTCCGCATATTAGAAGGATTGAGAAAGAAATTGTGATTTGAGAGACCCCTAGACCAATAAAGATACGATTTTCAGTTAATTCAAATTTATAATACATGGCTCATTTGGCAAACGCAAATTTCAAAAATTTATAAGAAATCTTGCATTAAATATGGCAATGTTATGCCATCATTAATCATTTCATTCATACATTATACCCCCCCCCCCCCCCCCCCCCTTTTTTTTTTTTTCCCCCCCCCCCCCCCCCCTTATATATAATTCAATTACTAATAACATCAATGACATTTCAGAATGAAAAAAAAGATAAAAATTGTTAATTTTACGATTATAATAATAATTATTATTATAACGGATTCTTTCATATGGAACATTTAGTTGAATAATAACGAATATGACAATACTTTAAAACCTTTTTATAAGAACTGTTTATTTCTAAACTCTATCCAGTTTCGTGTAAAGTTTCAATTGACGATCAAATAAGCGATTACCTTAGCGTGTCAGGTAAACGATTTTCCTATGTTATAAGACTGTTAGGTATATGTGCGTTGTTAGCTTTCAAAGAATCACTATGGGTACTTTGCTGCGATTACTATGGAGGCGTTGGTAGATGACCTGGAACACGCAAGTATTTATAGAAAAGGTCCGGACGGTATGTTAGATCTATTCGATGCTGCGATGTTAAAATAGTGGACACGAATTTTTTGTTTGAAGCATCTCAAATGGACTCGCTTTCCTGTTATTATTTCGTTTTGTACTTAAAAGTGAGAATGTTAATTTAATTTCAGATAGTGAAGAAAGCGATGGTGAGGGTGGTCTTGGCAATCTCAATCGTCTCATCGTACGTCCACCAGGCCACAGTGGAAAAGCGAAGCGTGGCCATCTGTGCTTTGACGCAGCATATGAATGTGGGAACTTAGGCCGGGCTGATCACATCACCGAATTGGAGTATGACCTGTTCATACGACCTGACACCTGCCGACCAAGGTCTCGATTTTGGTTTAATTTCACTGTGGAGAACGTTAAACAAGACCAGGTATCAATCATGGTAAAACTATAATTAAATAATATTATTGAGACTGCCTTTATACGTGGATGGTATTAAGACTTTATAAGAAATTCCATAATACGCCTAGCCTAGCCAAAGAATTTAGATAGAATTAGTGTTGGTGTTTTTATGAGGACCGCTTTACTTTATCAAAATAACATTGTTACATATGAAAAAAGTCGAATTTCATTAAACATAATAAATGATAAAAATAGAGAAGCAATTATTGATAAACGTCTTTGTCTAAGACATAAAATTATGTACATTTCAGAGAGTGATATTCAACATTGTTAATTTGGGAAAGGAATTTACGCTTTACAATTGTGAAATGACGCCGCTCGTTCGATCTACATCCAGACAAAAATGGTAAAGTAATATAGAAAATCCAATAATCTCAATTAAGTTGTGCTACACTACCAATAACTAATTAGATTGGTAAAGTTTGCGAACTTTTTCAGAGATTGATACTTATTTTTATGTAATAATTACGTAAGCATTTTGTAGTAAATAACTTTAATTATATAAAATTCTCGTGTCACAGTTTTCGTTCCCATACTACCCCAAACGGCTTGCCCGATTCTCTTAAAATTTTTTAACCGTATTGGTTGTCTGAAAAAGTCAGCTGACACCTTTATTCATCCCCCAAAATGTTAGGGAAACCCTAATTTTTGATTTTTAAATATTTTTAGTTTCTATATTATTTTGATGCAGCATACAAAAATACCTACCACCCCCCCTTTTTAACCCCCCCCCACCCCCCCCCTTTTTTTTTTTTTTATTTTAAATTAAAAACCCCTTTTGGGAAAAAAAAACCGGCGGGCCCCCCCCAAAAATAATATAACTAGTTTAATGTTTTGGCAGGCAACGAATACCAAGACGCTTGTTATTCTACCATCGCTCTATAGTACATCGCGGCCGAAAAATTCTAAGCCTAGCCTTCGGCTTCGATCGAGAGGAGGACGTATATCAATTTGTTGCATCCTACCCCTACTCATATTCAAAGTTGCAGAAGCATCTTAGTATGTGGGAAAAGAAAGCACAGGAGTTAGGGAAAAGGGAGACAATTGCACAGACCACAGTTTGTACTTTTTACCTTAACTCACTAACGTCTTTATTCATAAGGATTCAAAAAGGCGCACCTATTCTGATCATCAAAATTAAGCACATATGTTAAAAAATAAGAATTTGAACTTTGCTTTTTCAATGCAACGTCTATTTTTAAGACCTCATAGTAGGTATAATATGCAGTTTTTCCAACAATCTTTACTTCGATGCTAAAAATCTATTCCTTCGACTTTGAATAACATTTACAGTTCACATTTCAGCAAAAACGTCGGATAGATTTGATTACCATCGGTGACTTTGGGGCAAAAAGCCTTTCAAAGGAAGAGGGAGCTAAAAAGGCTGACTCAAAGAAACGTGTCGTACTTCTGATGGCCCGATCACACGGCGGAGAACCGCCTGCCTCTTATATTTGTCAAGGTTCTTCTTTTATTATTAATAATGATGACTATGATAGCCTGATAAGTAGTTCAAGTAGCCCGCCAACTTTAGGTAGACCAAACGCTACAAATTTAATAATAATTTATATTGAATATAATCTAAATATGTAGATCTTAGTACTAAATATATAGTTTTTAACAGGATTTCTTGATTTCCTTGTAAGTTCGTCGGAGAAAGCAGAAGCTTTGCGGAACGAAATAATTATACAGGTAAGTTTGATATACCACAACACCTGCAAAGCGCAATCGATTATTTTTTTAATCCTATTATTTAAGAAATAGAAAGAAGAAAGACAACCTGATTAAATAACCTTACTTTAGACCAAACAATTTATAAATAGTAATAAATTGAGCTCATAATGTAAGCATAAACCTCCTGAATTTTTGAAGTTCCTTAAAAAAATTGTATGAAATTCAAAAAGGTCAACAGAAATTTTTGCTTTTTTTCGGACATTTTATTTATTATCGTAGGTAGTTCCAATGCTAAATCCCGATGGAGTGTTTCTTGGTAACCATCGTTCTGATCTCCTGGGTTCTGATTTGAATCGGTGTTGGAATAGAGCGACCAGTTACGCACACCCAGCACTCATTGCAGTCAATGATCATATCAAGAAGATCACTGCGGAAAAAGTATGAACAAAATTAATATTTTATTTCTTAAATGGCGTAATAAGAAGAAGTTTAAATAGCTCTTATCCAACCACTCAAGCAGCTTTTTATATTTCCTAGGGCCTGATGAAAAATATAGTCAAAGTATTAAATATATGTAATTGCAGTATTTTTTATTTATTTTCAGAAATTAAAATTGCATTTCTTTTGTTTAATTATGTGCTATAATATAAAACGAACGAACAATAAATTACTGAAATATTATATATATATATATATATATATATATATATATATATATATATATTATATATGTATGTCCAACTCATATAGTGACTTTTATTTGTTTTGTTTTAGGGTCTTCAATTAGATTTCATAATTGACTTGCATGCTGATGTTAGCCATGAGGGTGTTTTTGTGAGAGGCAATTCGTATGACGATGTATACAGGTGAGCTTTTTTCTATATTAAATCAAGCATTCTTTGTCTCTGTTGGCATAGGCATCCAGCTCTGTATAATGTCTTCGAGCAATGCGTACGTACTATGGATTTAATAAAGTCAATGTAAGTTCCATCCACCGTGTTTGTTTTGTCTTGTGTTTAGTAAGCTACATGTGATTATGACTTAAGCTGTCAAAAGCTTTGGAATAATCTATAAAGCATATATACAAGGGCTTCTGGTATTCACAATATTTTTTCATTATTTGTTTTATTGTAACCACCTGCATTGACCAATTGTGCCATAATTCTTATACTAACATTAACTTTGTTAGAATTTGTCTTATGTCCTCCATTGTACCTGGAGTACTATGTAGTACTTTCAATGACACTTTCCGAGTTTACAACTAACACTCAGACAATAGATGAGTGATCGATAATTTCACCTTATTGTTTTTATCTATGTTTGCTTTGCTTTTTTGGGGTAGCGTACCATGCGGTGGTTCCTGTTAAAGTTGAAATTTTGAACGATGTGTGCGTCATTGAAAGATGTTAGTTTATTTGACATTATAGACTATTTTTTTTTAGATTCGAACGCCATGCAGTTCTTCCCAAGTTCTTGGCGACGCGAGTCGAAGCTTGGCAAAGCGAGTCGTGTTTATACAATACAGATGCGTCCTCATTGGGTAGCGCTCGGCGTTCTCTGTCCATAGGCGCGGTTGACGCGTACACAGTGCTTGCGTCCATGGGCGGGCGGCGTATTACACCTAGAGGGCCGTATATGCACTACACAGAAGATGCTTGTATCCTTCAAAAAACTTTTTAAGTTTAATATTTAATATTTGATACATAAGTTGCGTAGAATGCTCTTCATTGATAGATTTTTATAGAAACATCAGTGGATTCTGCAGCATGGTTCAATTACAAGAAAATAGTACGAACGGGATTAAGGTGGTCCTTCTAAAGATTTAGTTCCTTAAATTCTAGACAGATACAAAGATTGGTCGATCGTTGGCAAAGGCTTTATGTGACTACTACAGGCACATTGCAGTTATACCTCCTCGTGTTGGAGCAACCACCAAGAAGAAGGAACCACGCGGCAGACGGCGACGCAAACGACCTGCATATGAACGGCAAAGGTTGTTCTTTTCTGGTTTGTCGCTTTGTAGAGATGACGTCCATTAACTTCACGTAATTTTTATTTGAGGTGATTCATTTGAGAACAAAACGATAACGACAATCTATACTAACATTATTAAGTTTATTTGTTTGAACGATAATCTTAGGAATTCCTGGATGGATTTAAAAAAAATACAGCTAGCTAAGTATAAGTATTTTTATTTAGAAAATCGAGGTGTATCAGGCGCTTCATATATCTTTTATTTTAGTTGTTATAATAAGTAATGTGCATCAAATCTTTTACTTCATGCAAACTACTCCTATTTGAATTCCTATGTATATCAACGTAAGTTGTTGTTTTAAGTATCCCAATTCCCAACGGTGCAAATGTCGAGCTAGCACCTAATTTAATTGCGTGCGTCGTGTCTTAAAATTATATAAACTATCCTACGCAAAATCCTTGAAAAGATACGATACTATTTCCATGCTAACATGCTAACGTTTCTTATATTCAAAATAATGTGTCTCAGATCTCCCAGTTCTTCGCCTGAGCGCCGAGTTCTGGCTACGCGGATGTTATCACCGCCACTGCCCATCGCTTCTCCGCTACTTAAGGCTTTGCCGCCAAGAACTGCACGAAATCCTTCAATTCGAACAAGACCGAAGACCGTTCAGATTGAAAATGCTTTGCCTATGATTCAAGGTCAAACAAACAAAATAATGATCAAGTACATACCAAGGATCATTTGTGTTATGAAAAACCTTTTTTTTAACCTTTGCTCCTATTATTTTCCTCAGTTTAAAGAAACTTATTAAAATAATGTTTGCATTGCGAAGCCAGCGCCACGATATTGTACTAATACATCGAAATTTAGTTCCTTTTAGTGACGTCAGCAGTTCTTTATTCTGGTAATTCTTAAATCCATGAAATGTTTTTAATTTGTACAATTTTAGGTACAGCAGTGCGTACTCCAAGACTAGCGGTGGTGGATCTTAGTGCGTATATTCGTACTCCAAGGAGCCAGAACCCAAAGTATCGACAGAGGATAGCACGACCACCGCGTCCCACACATCCACGGTTTACGAGCGACGAATACGACACTCACGAATCTACAGAATAATTTTTCATTAAGATTAATCAGTCTTCTGCTACGCCAGGATTCCTAGTTATCATCAGTTCTACTTGATAAACGTTACTTACTGCCCTACGAAGATTGTTTAAACATACTGTATTGTTTTCTTTATTAAATTCCAATGTCATGAAAAATCAGATTTTTGCCCTAAACTAGATTTTGTCCTAAATTTAAAATCAGTCAGCAAATTTTATTAATTTTTTTTTTTTACAAGGTGGCTTTTAACACGGTATCGAAATTTTCCACAGGTGAACAGCGCCATCTAGTTTTATTACTAAGTACTTCAATGCATCCGTCCTAATTGCGTTTTAAATATCCATAAATAAAAAATTGTGTTTATTACTTTGTATATAAGTAATTAATAACCACCCATTTATTGGACAACAATGAATTAACGACAACTTGATTAACTTGACAATCAATCGGACAGCAATTTTTTAATATTTTTTTTTTAATATTACGATGATAATTTCAATACAAATGTAATGGTGAAAACAAAGTACCTTAGAGCCAGAAAAATAAAATATTTAATTAATTTGCTTGAATTTTAGGTTACTGGAACAAAAACGCAACTTTAATGAAAACAATACAAAACCCATAACTGGATTATTTTTTTATTAGTTCTGAGATTGTTACATTGATTGAGTTACTAATATGACGTGTTATATCAACAGTATTAAACAGCTTAGTATTTGTAATATCAAATGCTATATTTAACAACTGTATTTAATCACTACATACTATAAAAGAAAGTCACTTTCTCTGTCCCTTTGGATGCTTAAATCTTTAAAACTACGCAACGGATTTTGATGCGGTTTTTTTAATACGTAGAGTGATTCAAGAGGAAGGTTTATATGTATAATAACATCCATTAAATAGTAGAGAAGTATTGCTGAATTTTTGAGGTTTCTAATGTGATGTCGTAAATAATTTCATTTTTTCCGCTTACATTGCAAACGCAGGCTGAACCCTACGAGTTTTATCAAAATAATGTACTAAGTATTGTACACATTGAAAAGGTCTACAGAAAAGTCCGTGATGGTATATGTTATGGATAACCCACAATAACTTTTTTTTGTCATTTACTTTTAACGACAAATAATGACTAATTTTCGAAGCGATTTTAATCAATACAGCATTAATCCTTAATATTTTCGAAGATATTACAGATGTAAACTGAGGCCGTGGTTTTCCCTATAGCACTTTGAATTTAGCAGCGATCGGACCAGCATTGCACCCGTGCGAAGCCGGGGCGGGTCGCTAGTAAAGAATAAAATAAAACAAGCAGATTTATTGAAACGTATAATGTCTAAGCTGTATTTACAATAACTAAACTAACTATCATTCAGTCATCACATCTTAAGAACAATCGTGAACACTATTATCACTACGAAACGGCAAATGAAAAGACTGAGTATCGTTACTGAGATTTATTCTCTACGATTTGGTTTCGGATCACCGAGGACCGTATTCCAAAACGTTTCTCAAGTTAATCGGGAAGATTACGCTTCAGATGAAACTAGATCAATTCGGTTCACGTTCCGGAATACGCCTCCGATCGCGATAGTCAAAGCGTCGCCGCGGCCCGAACGAAGCTGAAGCACCCGCTCTAATAAATATCTTTGGCATGAACCGAACCGACAATTCATTGACAACCGATAGTTATTGCTCAAAGTGGTAAGATTGGGTGGTAGCGGGTCACTCCCAGTCATTCTCTTCGTCGGAGAGGGTGACAAGCATCATGTTGTCCTGCGGCTTCTCGCGGCGGGGCTGGACGTCGGCGGGAGGGCGGCTGCGGGCGGCGCGCTTCTGCCGAAGCACCTCTTCGTCGGCCGCCGAACGCGGCTTGCGGAACTCGTACACCAGCGGGAAAATGCGCTCCACGGCCGATTGTACGTCGTTCACGCTGCGGGCTGGAATTTTTGAACATCTCTTTAATACTCATATAAGCATCATTGGTTCGATTCCAACTAATAGCAGTAGATTAAATCGAACGTTTAGAAATGTTTTTCGTTAGGTCTTAAACTTCAGAGATATTGTGAAAACGTATACTTCTATTAAAGTTTTTCAACGATGGTAAGTGGCGGTATTTTATATTTATTTATGGTAAGCGTGAACAATGAGCTCGTAAACAAAGAACTCATGTATAAATAAAATATGGTCCCGGATATAAGCAGGTACCTTAACCACAAAAAATCTGCTTGGTTTAAATGTTTAGTAAGGAAATAACTTCTCTTAATGGTTTTTATCCGGTGGTGTTTTTAACCTATGCAAAATGTACGTAGTATCTGCTGATTCTTGTTTTTTTTATATTACATTCCGGTTGGGACAAATAATTTTTCTCAAACTGTTTGTAGTTTTTAGAAATTTTTCTTTATTTTGTTTATCAGTTAAACGCTTTTATACATTACAATTAGAACAAAATAGGTAGGAGGAAAATGATGAGACAGGATTTAAAATCACCGTTTACTTTTTACCTATAAAATATAAATGGTAAGTATCGAAAACTTAAAACGCCGTTTGTTTAATTTGTAAGGCTTCCAAGCTCAGTCGTGGCACGTTTTACGACTTTTTCGAAAGCCTTTGTTACATACAATAGAGGCTTATTTTATTATTAGCCTTGAGTCGTCCCTCAGAGAACAAAAATTGATTTTAATCGACACCAAAAATGGATGCATTCTCTCCTCCTGATTTTGGAATTATTGAGAAATCGGAGAAATACACTTTGCATTTGAAACTCCCGAGGTATTTATGTAGTTTACTTTCGAGGTATAAATAAGCACTTCAGAAAGGGACCTTCTTTAAATGCTGACATGATTATATTAAAAATATAGGAATCTGAATAAATTTCTCATCTTTTCGTTACTGTTTTTATGCCAAATAGGTAGAATGGGCATCAATCTTTATGGCTAGCTGGCGTGCTTTATGTAGTGGATTTCAAGGGTCCATTGTAATATAATTTATAATAGCAATAGTTACACCATCACTAATACAAACCTGTAATTGTGACTCCACCCGTAGAGAATATCTTCAATGTGGCCTTAGGATTATACAGCTTGTATGTCACACCAGGATGAAGTTCTGGTTCATAACTGAAAGGAGACAAACATTCATTCAATGTAACTATATTTTGTTGGTTTGAAAATTGTTTGACACCCGTTAGAAATAAGGTTATATAATATGACAAGAGACTTCTTTTGGTTGGGCCAAAATGTTTATGCAGATTGCAAACCGGTTGTATTTGCCTTTTAAAATATATTTAATGAAAACATCAAATTAAATACTAGTAAATAGCAACTGTATGACACTTAAATTAGACAAATATTGGAGGCTTTTAGAAAATACAGAGGGCTGGTCTTCTAGTAATATCCTACTAATATAATAAACGTAAGTTTGGCTGGATGTTTGTTACTTGTATGTTGTAATAATATAGCTTTTACATCAGAATAACATATAGGTAAAATAATACATATATGGAGATATATACAATATATTCTGTGAATTGTAAGAGTTACACATATGTATGATAGAAATATTTAACGAACTACAATAAAAATTGATAATTTATTTCAAATGCACATTTTGTAGTAAATAATGGATACTTTTATTGCTTATGTTAATATTAAATATATTACATACTCCATATAAATATATATAGTATTTAGAATTATAGTAATTGTAGTAAGTTCATACTTGGAAAAACTATGAAGGATGTTTTCTTTAGGCATGTATCACACAAGCGTTGCTTATCCATCTTTATTTTCATAATCATGTGTACAGAAATATAATAATCAGACAATAGACGCATCTATAATAACTATTTTTTATAAAAAAAAATAAGTAATTAAAAATTAAATTAAATAAGGTTTAATTTTGACGATTCGCTAATAGCTTTTTGTGGATACAGCGAATCTTAAAATAATAAAATATGTACCATACGACGGTATCTACGCGCTACTCAAGAAGCAACAGCAACTAATTAATATCTGAATAAACTTTGATTAAGTTTTGATATTTGTTTAGTTTAGTTGTTTAGTTTCTTTTAATAATAAAATTCTATATTAAAATATGCACCATAGAACCTACTCAAACAACGCAATTCAGTGTTACTTTATCTACTTTTATAAGTTAACTAGCTGACCCAGCAAACGTTGTTTTGCCATACATGTGATTTCAATTTTCAATTAATAAATAAAAAATAGGGGTTGATAGTAGAAGAGTGAAAATTTAGGATTGTATTTTTGTATATTGTATCATAAAAAAATAGAAACTAAAACTTTTGTCTAAAAAATAAATAAATTTAGGGGTGGACTACCCCTAACGTTTAGGGGGATGTATAATAGATGTTAGCCGATTCTCAGACCTACTACTCATTACGCTCACAAAGTTTCATGAGAATCGGTCAAGCCGTTTCGGAGGAGTATGGGAACGAAAACTGTGACACGAGAATTTTATATATTAGATGACTGACGTCAACTTCATAAACTAACAGTTGTAACAATTCACCCTCAGGCTTTGACAACAAAAAATATGTTATTTAAAAAAACGCCTGTCGTTATACAGTTCATATGTGTACTTGAAAGAATGACTTTGAATTCTCGCGTTACAATGTTTTTTTATTGGCTTGTGGTAAGATTTAGTACACCATTGTACTTTAGTGCTATATCTTACAAAAAATTACTCTATAATTTTATTAACTATATTCAATTAAAAACGAGTTGTCTGCGTCCTCCGAGGAGACAATACCAATACGTTATCATGAGCGAAAAGCGAAAGTTGTATCGTAATGACGAAGCGAATTATCGAAGTAAGCTACCGTCTTCATACGACCTAGGTTTTACTATTTTCGAATAATTTTATGAATTTGTGAATAACACTATCCTCCTTCTGAAATTTTAAGGCTGAAATTTTAAGTCTTTCTATGTTAAGTAGTCCTTTTATGGACAGATGGTTGAAGGCCATGACGCCATAATAAACGCGGTTGTAATAACGAGACAGTTTTCTGCTTTAGTTCAGATATATATCTAAAGAATGGTAATTTGAATTTTTTTTCAGCTTCCGTTATGTATGGTAAACATTTTACTAAATAGTTGTTGAATAATTTAATTATGCGCCCAACATAAAAATATCAAGCACATTTGCGAGTTTTCCTGCAAAGGGCACTTGTTTGTTTTGCAAACTGATTTTCGACGGTTCAAAGGTCAAGTCTAAAAGTGAAAGTTATTTTTATTTTAACCTACGTCACTGCGATCAAGATTCGTTAGGGGTATTTTATCTAGGTATAAATGGGTCCCCTAAAATAAAATATAATTATAGAATATCTAATAAATTCAAGAAAATATAAAAAAAAACATTGGATGTTTATTGTTTGCTATAACACAAAATGTTACATATGTACTTCACGAAATAATGTCTATATTAAATTTTCTCCTACCTACTAGTACTCAGTTAGTTAAATAGACTGAAATTCATCTAAGAATTACGAAAAATACTTATATAAATTGATGCATTTTCCCGGTAAAAATCATGGTGGACTTCTAAATGCAACTTGCTTCATGCTTTGTAAACAATAAAGAAACCGAACACATACAAAAATTACACTTTACCAGGCCTCTTCACTACTTTTTGATTTTTAGTTCGGTGATCGCGTGACCGCTGTGAAGCAGGCGAAATTATATAATTTTAAGCTCGAATAAAAAAACTTTCCGAATCGTATTTCGCTAGAATGTATTAATTAAATATTTATACATAATTTAAGCCCGAGCTCTATATAAGTAGCAATTATACAAAAATTTAAAATTTGATTCTATTTTTGTCTTATAAATAAACTAAATGATTTTAATAATTATAACTTAACTAATCTTTTGTCTGTTATGAGAAATTGTGCTCAACTTTCATTCAATAAAGTAACTTAATTTATTTTTTTATTATTAAACCTGGTACTAATTAAATCAAAATTATAATATCGTTCACAATTTATGTTTTATATTCATGGCCATTCAAGTAGAAAAATCTGCTCTGATAAAACAAAATCAAATGCACGGATTCTGATAATACGAAATATCCAGACTGTTGTAAGACTGTTTTATAAATGCAAAAGTAGTATTACAAATTCAAAAATTAATTAAAATTATAAAATCGAATATAGAACATCAGACACGTTCCTGTAAATTAATTCGCCTAATAATATTTCATTTAAAACTATCCATAACAATGACTTTTCGTAATAATTCTGGTTTGTGAAATATTATGTATGTGTGCCATGGAAAATAATAATTTATACATTTATGCTTTCAAGGCATTAATCACAATATAAGACGCAAAGATAAATCGTTTACTTTAGAAAGTTATTAACATCTATTTATTTATAACAGTCCAAATTCAACGCGATAAACTCTAGCGGGCTTTGTTAAACGTAATTATCACCCAATTTGATAATTTATATTGCTTTTATGCAAAAACCAACCACAAACAACACAGTATAACATTGACAAATACGGTTTTAGGTTAAATTAATAAGGGCATTTTTTAGAAATCCCAAACTAAATTTTCAAGGTCATACAGATTGGCCAAGAAGCCTGGAGAACACCCAGTTCCTCGTTTTATCAGTTTTATTCAGTGGGGTGTTTCTTTGAGTCTTAACTTTCGGCTTAAGTCAGTTACACAACTCGCGTGTAACGTTATTGATTTATGTAATGCAACCAGGATCAAATTAGTGGTTTTGATAGTTGATATATGTGAGATTTGTTAGAAATAATGGCTAGTACAGAAACCAATTGAGATCCTAGGGCAATTCCGATTTAATATCAATATACCATACATGGTGTGGTGGATAGTAAGACCCATAGGAGTGAGAGAATGTAAAATTTTTGCACTTAGAGAATTGGGAAGAAAAAATCTCTGACAGCTTGGAAAATATGAAAAAATAATTTGATTGGAAGAAAAAAGGAAACAAAAGATATAGGCCCAAACAATGTTATCTATATATTAAAATTATTTTAAAGAAATACTAGCTCTAATAATTTAGAATAATAGTTTATGGATTATATAAATGCAATTGAAAATAAACCTTTGCAGAGATTTGACCTCGATTATTGTGTACATATTTTAATTTTCTTCTACTTCCTTCCAAAAAATATGACTTATCAATACAGAATATTGGCCTAGAATACAGAAAATATTAAAATATATTACATACATATAAAACTTTTTGTTTGTATTTACACATTATATATATAATATTTATGTTATATAATATTTTATATGTATGTCCAACTCATATAGTGACTTTTATTTGTTTTGTTTTAGGGTCTTCAATTAGATTTCATAATTGACTTGCATGCTGATGTTAGCCATGAGGGTGTTTTTGTGAGAGGCAATTCGTATGACGATGTATACAGGTGAGCTTTTTTCTATATTAAATCAAGCATTCTGTGTCCCTGTTGGCATAGGCATCCAGCTCTGTATAATGTCTTCGAGCAATGCGTGCGTACTATGGATTTAATAAAGTCAATGTAAGTTCCATCCACCATGTTTGTTTTGTCTTGTAAGCTAAATGTGATTATGACACATGATAATCTATAAAGCATATATATAAGGGCTTCTGGTATTCACAATATTTTTACATTATTTGTTTTATTGTAACCACCTGAATTGACCAATTGTGCTATAATTCTTATACTAACATTAACTTTGTTAGAATTTGTCTTATGTCCTCCATTGTACTCCAGGTACTTTCTACCAGTACTTTCAATGACACTTTCCGAGTTTACAACTAACACTCAGACAATAGATGAATGATCGATAATTTTACCGTATTGTTTTTATCTATTTTTGCTTTGCTTTTTTGGGGTAGCGTACCATGCGGTGGTTCCTGTTAAAGTTGAAATTTTGAACGATGTGTGCGTCATTGAAAGATGTTAGTTTATTTGACATTATAGACTATTTTTTTTTAGATTCGAACGCCATGCAGTTCTTCCCAAGTTCTTGGCGACGCGAGTCGAAGCTTGGCAAAGCGAGTCGTGTTTATACAATACAGATGCGTCCTCATTGGGTAGCGCTCGGCGTTCTCTGTCCATAGGCGCGGTTGACGCGTACACAGTGCTTGCGTCCA
This sequence comes from Pontia daplidice, assembly GCA_963693355.1. Lineage (NCBI taxonomy): Eukaryota > Metazoa > Arthropoda > Insecta > Lepidoptera > Pieridae > Pontia > Pontia daplidice. The sequence goes on from CAVNZL010000004.1 coordinate 1,449,201, forward strand.
TGGGCGGGCGGCGTATAACACCTAGAGGGCCATATATGCACTACACAGAAGATGCTTGTATCCTTCAAAAAACTTTTTAAGTTTATTATTTAATATTTGATACATAAGTTGCGTAGAATGTTCTTCATTGATAGATTCTTATAGAAACATCAGTGGATTCTAATAATAATTCAGCATGGTTCAATTACAAGAAAATAGTGCGAACGGGATTAAGGTGGTCCTTCTAAAGATTTAGTTCCTTAAATTCTAGACAGATACAAAGATTGGTCGATCGTTGGCAAAGGCTTTATGTGACTACTACAGGCACATTGCAGTTATACCTCCTCGTGTTGGAGCAACCACCAAGAAGAAGGAACCACGCGGCAGACGGCGACGCAAACGACCTGCATATGAACGGCAAAGGTTGTTCTTTTCTGGTTTGTCGCTTTGTCTGGTTTGTTGTTTGTTTGTCGCATCTCTATGACGTCCATTAACTTCACGTAATTTTTATTTGAGAACAAAACGATAACGACAATCTATACTAACATTATTAAGTTCATTTGTTTGAACGATAATCTTAGGAATTCCTGGATGGATTTAAAAAAAATACAGCTAGCTAAGTATAAGTATTTTTATTTAGAAAATCGAGGTGTATCAGGCGCTTCATATATCTTTTATTTTAGTTGTTATAATAAGTAATGTGCATCAAATCTTCTACTTGATGCAAACTACTCCTATTTGAATTCCTATGTATATCAACGTAAGTTGTTGTTTTAAGTATCCCAATTCCCAACGGTGCAAATGTCGAGCTAGCACCTAATTTAATTGCGTGCGTCGTGTCTTAAAATTATATAAACTATCCTACGCAAAATCCTTGAAAAGATACGATACTATTTCCATGCTAACATGCTAACGTTTCTTATATTCAAAATAATGTGTCTCAGATCTCCCAGTTCTTCGCCTGAGCGCCGAGTTCTGGCTACGCGGATGTTATCACCGCCACTGCCCATCGCTTCTCCGCTACTTAAGGCTTTGCCGCCAAGAACTGCACGAAATCCTTCAATTCGAACAAGACCGAAGACCGTTCAGATTGAAAATGCTTTGCCTATGATTCAAGGTCAAACAAACAAAATAATGATCAAGTACATACCAAGGATCATTTGTGTTATGAAAAACCTTTTTTTTAACCTTTGCTCCTATTATTTTCCTCAGTTTAAAGAAACTTATTAAAATAATGTTTGCATTGCGAAGCCAGCGCCACGATATTGTAGACATCGAAATTTAGTTCTCTTTAGTGACGTCAGCAGTTCTTTATTCTGGTAATTCTTAAATCCATGAAATGTTTTTAATTTGTACAATTTTAGGTACAGCAGTGCGTACTCCAAGACTAGCGGTGGTGGATCTTAGTGCGTATATTCGTACTCCAAGGAGCCAGAACCCAAAGTATCGACAGAGGATAGCACGACCACCGCGTCCCACACATCCACGGTTTACGAGCGACGAATACGACACTCACGAATCTACAGAATAATTTTTCATTAAGATTAATAAGTCTTCTGCTACGCCAGGATTTCCAGCTATCATCAGTTCTACTTGGTAAACGTTACTTACTGCCCTACGAAGATTGTTTAAACATACTGTACTGTTTTCTTTATTAAATTCCAATGTCATGAAAAATCAGATTTTTGCCCTAAACTAGAGTTTGTCCTAAATTTAAAATCATTCAGCAAATTTTATTAATTTTTCTTTTTGTATTTTTACAAGGTGGCTTTTAACACGGTATCGAAATTTTCCACAGGTGAACAGCGCCATCTAGTTTTATTACTAAAGTACTTCAACGCATCCGTCCTAATTGCGTTTTAAATATCCATAAATAAAAAATTGTGTTTATTACTTTGTATATAAGTAATTATTACCCATTTATTGGACAACAATGAATTAACGACAACTTAATTATTAATATATTACACCTAGGTGCAATGAAATCAATTCGACAGCAATTTTTTAATATTTTTTTTTAATATTACGATGCTAATTTCAATACAAATGTAATGGTGAAAACAAAGTACCTTAGAGCCAGAAAAATAAAATATTTAATTGATTTGCTTGAATTTTAGGTTACTGGAACAAAAACGCAACTTTAATGAAAACAATACAAAACCCATAACTGGATTATTTTTTTATTAGTTCTGAGATTGTTACATTGATTGAGTTACTAATATGACGTGTTATATCAACAGTATTAAACAGCTTAGTATTTGTAATATCAAATGCTATATTTAACAACTGTATTTAATCACTACATACTATAAAAGAAAGTCACTTTCTCTGTCCCTTTGGATACTTAAATCTTTAAAACTACGCAACGGATTTTGATGCGGTTTTTTTAATACGTAGAGTGATTCAAGAGGAAGGTTTATATGTATAATAACATCCATTAAGTAGTAGAGAAGTATTGCTGAATTTTTGAGGTTTCTAATGTGATGTCGTAAATAATTTCATTTTTTCCGCTTACATTGCAAACGCAGGCTGAACCCTACGAGTTTTATCAAAATAATGCCCGGGGGCCGGGGCGAGTCGCTAGTAAAGAATAAAATAAAACAAGCAGATTTATTGAAACGTATAATGTCTAAGCTGTATTTACAATAACTAAACTAACTATCATTCAGTCATCACATCTTAAGAACAATCGTGAACACTATTATCACTACGAAACGGCAAATGAAAAGACTGAGTATCGTTACTGAGATTTATTCTCTACGATTTGGTTTCGGATCACCGAGGACCGTATTCCAAAACGTTTCTCAAGTTAATCGGGAAGATTACGCTTCAGATGAAACTAGATCAATTCGGTTCACGTTCCGGAATACGCCTCCGATCGCGATAGTCAAAGCGTCGCCGCGGCCCGAACGAAGCTGAAGCACCCGCTCTAATAAATATCTTTGGCATGAACCGAACCGACAATTCATTGACAACCGATAGTTATTGCTCAAAGTGGTAAGATTGGGTGGTAGCGGGTCACTCCCAGTCATTCTCTTCGTCGGAGAGGGTGACAAGCATCATGTTGTCCTGCGGCTTCTCGCGGCGGGGCTGGACGTCGGCGGGAGGGCGGCTGCGGGCGGCGCGCTTCTGCCGAAGCACCTCTTCGTCGGCCGCCGAACGCGGCTTGCGGAACTCGTACACCAGCGGGAAAATGCGCTCCACGGCCGATTGTACGTCGTTCACGCTGCGGGCTGGAAATTTTGAACATCTCTTTAATACTCATATAAGCATCATTGGTTCGATTCCAACTAATAGCAGTAGATTAAATCGAACGTTTAGGAATGTTTTTCGTTAGGTCTTAAACTTCAGAGATATTGTGAAAACGTATACTTCTATTATAGTTTTTCAACGATGGTAAGTAGCGGTATTTTATATTTATTTATGGTAAGCGTGCAAATGAGATCGTAAACAAAGAACTCATGTAGTAATAAAATATGGTCCCGGTTATAAGCAGGTACCTTAACCACAAAAAATCTGCTTGGTTTAAATTTTTTGTAAGGAAATAACTTCTCTTAATGGTTTTTATCCGGTAGTGTTTTTAACCTATGCAAAATGTACGTAGTGTCTGCTGATTCTTGTTTTTTTTATATTACTTTACCAATATATTACATTCCGGTTGGGACAAATAATTCTTCTCAAACTGTTTGTAGTTTTTATAAATTTTTCTTTATTTTGTTTATCAGTTAAACGCTTTTATACATTACAATTAGAACAAAATAGGTAGGAGGAAAATGATGAGACAGGATTTAAAATCACCATTTACTTTTTACCTATAAAGTATAAATGGTAAGTATTGGAAACTTAAAACGCCGTTTTTTTAATTTGTGAGGCTTCCAAGCTCAGTCGTGGCACGTTTTACGACTTTTTCGAAAGCCTTTGTTAATACAATAGAGGCTTGTTTTATTCTTAGCCTGTGACGTCGTTCCTCACGGAACAAAAATTGATTTTAACCGACGCTAAAAATGGATGCATTCTCTCTCCTGATTTTGGTATCGTTGAGAAATCGGAGAAATACACTTTGCATTTGAAACTCCCGAGGTATTTATGTAGTTTATTTTCGGGCTATAAATAAGTATTTCAGAAAGGGATTCTTATTCTATAAATGCTGACATGTGTAATTCTGAATAATTATCGCATTTTTTTAGTTACTGTTTTTATGCCAAATAGGTAGAATGGGTATCAAACATTATGGCCACGGTGCCCAGTGGAGTTCAAAGGCCCATTGTAATGTAATTTATTATAGCAATAATACTAATACAAACCTGTAATTGTGACTCCACCCGTAGAGAATATCTTCAATGTGGCCTTAGGATTATACAGCTTGTATGTCACACCAGGATGAAGTTCTGGTTCATAACTGAAAGGAGACAAACATTCATTCAATGTAACTATATTTTGTTGGTTTGAAAATTGTTTGACACCCGTTAGAAATAAGGTTATTATATAATATGACAAGAGACTTCTTTTGGTTGGGCCAAAATGTTTATGCAGATTGCAAACCGGTTGTATTTGCCTTTTAAAATATATTTAATGAAAACATCAAATTAAATACTAGTAAATAGCATCTGTATGACACTTAAATTAGAGAAATATTGAAGGCTTTTAGAAAATACAGAGGGCTGCTCTTTTAGTAGTATCCTACTAATATAATAAATGTAAGTTTTGCTGGATGTTTGTTACTTGTATGTTGTAATAATATAGCTTTTACATCAGAATAACATATAGGTAAAATAATACATATATGGAGATATATACAATATATTGTGTGAATTGTAAGAGTTACACATATGTATGATAGAAATATTTAACGAACTACAATAAAAATTGATAATTTATTTCAAATGCACATTTTGTAGTAAATAATTGATACTTTTATTGCTTCTGTTAATATTAAATATATTACATACTCCATATAAATATATATAGTATTTAGAATTACAGTAATTGTAGTAAGTTCACACTTGGAAAAACTATGAAGGATGTTTTCTTTAGGCTATGTACCACACTAGCGTTGCTTATCCATCTTTATTTTCAAAATTATGTGTATAGAAATATAATAATCAGATAATAGACGCATCTATTATAACTATTTTTTTATTTAAAAAAATAAGTAATTAAAAATTATATAAAATATGGTTTAATTTTGACGATTCGCTAATAGCTTTTTATGGATACAGCGAATCTTAGTAAAATAATAAAATATGTACCATACGACGGTGTCTACGCGCTACTCAAGAAGAAACAACAACTAATTAATATCTGAATAAACTTTGATTAAGTTTTGATATTTGTTTAGTTTCTTTTAATAATAAAATTCTATATTAAAATATGCACCATAGAACCTACTCAAACAACGCAATTCAGTGTTACTTTATCTACTTTTATAAGTTAACTAGCTGACCCAGCAAACGTTGTTTTGCCATACATGTGATTTCAATTTTCAATTAATAAATAAAAAATAGGGGTTGATAGTAGAAGAGTGAAAATTTAGGATTGTATTTTTGTATATTGTATCATAAAAAAATAGAAAGTAAAACTTTTGTCTAAAAAATAAATAAATTTAGGGGTGGACTACCCCTAACATTTAGGGGGATGTATAATAGATGTTAGCCGATTCTCAGACCTACTTAATACGCTCATAAAGTTTCATGAGAATCGGTCAAGCCGTTTCGGAGGAGTATGGGAACGAAAACTGTGACACGAGAATTTTATATATTAGATGACTGACGTCAACTTCATAAACTAACAGTTGTAACAATTCACCCTCAGGCTTTGACAACAAAAAATATGTTATTTAAAAAAACGCCTGTCGTTATACAGTTCATATGTGTACTTGAAAGAATGACTTTGAATTCTCGCGTTACAATGTTTTTTTATTGGCTTGTGGTAAGATTTAGTACACCATTGTACTTTAGTGCTATATCTTACAAAAAATTACTCTATAATTTTATTAACTATATTCAATTAAAAACGAGTTGTCTGCGTCCTCCGAGGAGACAATACCAATACGTTATCATGAGCGAAAAGCGAAAGTTGTATCGTAATGACGAAGCAAATTATTGAAGTAAGCTACCGTCTTCATACGACCTAGGTACTATTTTCGAATAATTTTATGAATTTGTGAATAATCCCTAACTATCCTCCTTCTGAAATTTTAAGTCTTTCTATGTTAAGTAGTCTTTTTATGGACAGATGTTTGAAGGCCATGACGCCATAATAAACGCGGTTGTAATAACGAGACAGTTTTCTGCTTTAGTTCAGATGTATATCTAAAGAATGGTAACTGATTTGAACGTTTCAGCTTCCGTTATGTATGGTAAACATTTTACTAAATAGTTGTTGAATAATTTAATTATGCGCCCAACATAAAAATATCAAGCACATTTGCGAGTTTTCCTGCAAAGGGCACTTGTTTGTTTTGCAAACTGATTTTCGACGGTTCAAAGGTCAAGTCTAAAAGTGAAAGTTATTTTTATTTCAACCTACGTCACTGCAAGATTCGTTAGGGGTATTTTATCTAGGTATAAATGGGTCCCCTAAAATAATTTATAATTATAGAATATCTAATAAATTCAAGAAAATATAAAAAAAAACATTGGATGTTTATTGTTTGCTATAACACAAAATGTTACATATGTACTTCACGAAATAATGTCTATATTAAATTTTCTCCTACCTACTAGTACTCAGTTAGTTAAATAGACTGAAATTCATCTAAGAATTACGAAAAATACTTATATAAATTAAGGCATTTTCCCGGTAAAAATCATGGTGGACTTCTAAATGCAACTTGCTTCATGCTTTGTAAACAATTAAGAAACCGAACACATACAAAAATTACTCTATACCAGGCCTCTTCACTACTTTTTGTTTTTTAGTTCGGTGATCGCGTGAACGCTGTAAAGCAGGCGAAATTATATAATTTGAAGCTCGAATAAAAAAACTTTCCGAATCGTATTTCGCTAGAATGTATTAATTAAATATTTATACATAATTTAAGCCCGAGCTCTATATAAGTAGCAATTATACAAAAATTTTAAATTTGATTCTATTTTTGTCTTATAAATAAACTAAATGATTATAATAATTATAACTAATCTTTTGTCTGTTATGAGACATTGTGCCCAACTTTCAATCAATGAAGTAACATTATTTTTTTATTATAAAACCTGGTGCTAATTAAATCAAAATTATAATATCGTTCACAATTTATATGTTTTATATTCATGGCCATTCAAGTAGAAAAATCTGCTCTGATAAAACAAAATCAAATGCACGGCTTCTGATAATACGAAATATCCAGACTGTGTGACAGTCTTACGACTGTTTTATAAATGCAAAAGTAGTATTACAAATTCAAAAATTAATTAAAATTATAAAATCGAATATAGAACATCAGACACGTTCCTGTAATTTAATTCGCCTAATAATATTTCATTTAAAACTATCCATAACAATGACTTTTCGTAATAATTCTGGTTTGTGAAATATTATGTATGTGTGCCATGGAAAATAATAATTTATACATTTATGCTTTCAAGGCATTAATCACAATATAAGACGCAAAGATAAATCGTTTACTTTAGAAAGTTATTAACATCTATTTATTTATAACAGTCCAAATTCAACGCGATAAACTCTAGTGGGCTTTGTTAAACGTAATTATCACCCAATTTGATAATTTATATTGCTTTTATGCAAAAACCAACCACAAACAACACAGTATAACATTGACAAATACGGTTTTAGGTTAAATTAATAAGGGCATTTTTTAGAAATCCCAAACGAAATTTTCAAGGTCATACAGATTGGCCAAGAAGCCTGGAGAACACCCAGTTTCTCGTTTTATCAGTTGGATTCAGTGGGGTGTTTCTTTGAGTCTTAACTTTCGGCTTAAGTCAGTTACACAACTCGCGTGTAACGTTATTGATTTATGTAATGCAACCAGGACCAAATTAGTGATTTTGATAGTTGATATATGTGAGATTTGTTAGAAATAATGGCTAGTACAGAAACCAATTGAGATCCTAGGGCAATTCCGATTTAATATCAATATACCATACATGGTGTGGTGGATAGTAAGACCCATAGGAGTGAGAGAATGTAAAATTTTTGCACTTAGAGAATTGGGAAGAAAAAATCTCTGACAGCTTGGAAAATATGAAAAAATAATTTGATTGGAAGAAAAAAGGAAACAAAAGATATAGGCCCAAACAATGTTATCTATATATTAAAATTATTTTAAAGAAATACTAGCTCTAATAATTTAGAATAATAGTTTATGGATTATATAAATGCAATTGAAAATAAACCTTTGCAGAGATTTGACCTCGATTATTGTGTACATATTTTAATTATCTTCTACTTCCTTCCAAAAAATATGACTTATCAATACAGAATATTGGCCTAGAATACAGAAAATATTAAAATATAATATTACATACATATAAAACTTTTTGTTTGTATTTACACTAACAAATGTATAATCTGTTAACAATTGCTACTGTTGATGCATGTGGTTAATGCAACTATTCAAGTGTTGTTCTAAATTTTTTGTATATGTATTATGCATATGAACACTCAAACCTTTAATTTGTTTGGTCAAAGGTTTTATGGAATTAACTATTATGTAAGAGAGGAGCCACAGAAAATAATTAATAATTAAAAATAGAACTTATTGAGAATACAGATACGAAAGTAGTCATGCATGCAATGTGTTGTTAAATTGATTATATATCACTCTCTTGTCACTGCAGATAAATGGGTGTGTGACAGAGATCAATGGAAAAAATATCCTATATCAAGAGCCATTATGATAACAATGAAGACAAACCATAACACTGTGATTATTTAAATAGAGAATTCAGAATAAAGGACTTTATTAGAAATAAATGAGTGCTAGCAGTTCATTCAGTATTACTGTTGACTATGGCTCATTGAATATGAGACATAAATAGAGAACAAAAATATACATAAATATACAGCATATATTGCTTAATTTGTTTTCTCAAATGAAACATACCTAAACATTATCACATCAATAAAAATTATAAATTTAACATAATAGGAAATCATGTTTTATACAAAAATTTACTACATATAGTAAGTAAATTTTAATAATAATAAAGATACAATCTTCTATTTGCAAATATCTAGATTTTACCCTGAATTAAAATTATATTGGAAGAAAATTTATATAATTGACACCTAATTGTCACTTGGCAACTAATGGACAAAGTGTACATTTTGTTTTTTGTAGTCATGGGCAAATAATTTAATGTATCAGAGTTAGTGCATAAAGTAGTTGATCTATCATGAAATTTCAGATATAACATTGTTAAAAATGCTTATATATAAATTCTCATTTAAAGAAGTTAAATATAGATTGCACATAACAAACATAATTTACATTTATATAAGTAGAAACTTTACTTACTCTGCTTCCTTATATTTTTTTGAAAATGCTATGATCTTAATTCCAAATGGCATCCGACAGGTCCCCAGAACATTGACTACCCGGAAGTTTCTGAAACGTACTTGAAACCCAAGCTTTTGTAGTGCACGAGCATATCTCCTTGCTGCTATTTTCGCTTGGTCCTCACTTGTTGCACCTGTGCATGTAATGCGTCCAGAAGACCAAATTGATGCAGTAGTGTAAGGTCGTCGCAGCTTCATAGTCACCATACCATTTTCACGTCGAAATTCAACATTCACACCATTCAACGCAATCTGTCTCAAGTTCAGGTGGCACTTAACACTAAAACTACACACAACATTGTTTATCACTATGTCAATTTCTGGAGTTTCTTCTTCTTCCTCTTGTGCAATTGGTTGAACTCCATCTCCAACCTCCATACCCTGTTGTTGTGGCTGTTCAGGGTTACCCGCTTCACAATATTCATGGTCGGGCACCATGTGTCTAGGCATTGTGTGTGTATGGTTGGACATTCCATGGTTACTAACTACTCCATGTGTAGCTTTACTTAAATCTTTAATACCATTCTCTTGGATGAGTGTAGCCATGACCTCCACGGCTTCCTGAAATTACAAAGTACTTCATTACACAAAGACAACTTACTATTTATAATTATAACATAGCACAAATAAATATATATTTGGGTTAATGTAAATACCATTCAAATATAAAACAATATTTCAGTGTACTAAAAGGATGTGGCCTATTAATGGTGTAGGGAAGTCCTTATTTCCTATCCAATGATGTGCGAGTTGAATGTGATATAGGAATTAAGTGTGGCCAAACTTTAGAATTTGTTACACAACTTCCTCCAGTCAGGTATAACTGACCTTTGGCAATAAAATCATATTTTAAAGATATACCTATTATTAAAAGTATATGTATACTATTGTGAAATAGTTTTCATTAAATTATAATTATTATAACAAGGACATCAGAGGTTAATTTTCTTGAGTTTTCACTTTTTGCTCTTTGATCTATGTTTTGCAAGAACATTGAAAATGCTTGGTTGAAAGTCTCAACTTCAATATGTATAATTGCACATTGCAATCCAAATGTTGATTGAGTTTTGCACACACATTGGTCGTTTATCAGCAACCCTCAGCCATAAACTGTACAAGTGCTTATTGAATTTTTTGATTGCATTCACTAAAGCTAAACAAGTATGTTAACAAAGAAAATTCAGAGCAACATATTATGCAACAATACCTTTACATACAATTTTACAGATTTACATAATAACAGAAGCTTTTAATGTGTTTCTATTTAAGTATGTTACTCAACTCTAAATATTGATTGAACTTACAATTTTTAATTATTACATTGTAATTATACAGTAACTTTTCTTAAATATTACAATCACAATATAGAGATAATTTGAAAATAAGATGAATCTTGGTTCAACAAACTCACGCTGATATCCTGGACTAATCAAAGTGAAGCAGAGGTTGTGATTCATAAGAAATTGGGTCAATTATCTGTATGGGAATGAGATGAATTTGGCGAAATTCAGTAGAGAGGAAATAATTTAGGGCACTTCCCACGGCGCACTACGACGCGACAACATGACACTCGCACAGCTGACTGCCGGACGACCCCGCCCCTCCCACTCTTCAACTACCCCGCACCCTCCACGCGAACAATTGGCCAGGCCTACAATGCAGTTGCTCTCTCCAAAATTAAACCTGGCCAAAGGCTTATATCAGGATACCCTAAGATTAATTTACTTTTCATACAATACATAAAAATCCCCTTCTTTTGACCTCCGTTTTGCTACAATACCGAAATAGTCAGCAGTTATTGACCCCTTACCAACGACCCAAAGTTAAAACACACGTGATTAAAGACACAAAGGACATCATGATACATATCTTTAGGATAATTCATCTAACTTTATGGAATCTTGATATCATATCTATGTATGAAATGGACCTCAACCACTTAAACTGCATAGCTAGGTACTCCAGAGTTAGTTAATATAAAATTTAACAATAAATAACATAATTATTCATGTTTCTACCAATTATAGTACACTATTAATCGAATAAAAATCCATATATCCGAGTATTAATGAAACATTGATTTACCTGAAATAATGTGCTATATTTGTCACAATTATTTTTACACCACCAGTGAAGTAATAATTTTCATTGCAATTTCATAGAAAAGTTCTAAATATCTAGAACACTATGCTGAACTAAAAATAGTAACAGTAATTCACAGAATGTTAAAATTTTACTATAAATATTGCTTATTTATATTGCTAATCGCGAATACAACTGTAATCTTCAACACGTCCTGCTGAGCACCGCCATGTTCTATTCGATTTGAACGACGAGAACAAAAGTGTTTTTTTATTTTTTTCAATACCATCCGAATTCCTAAAACATATCATACAATATCCTTCATTCAGCGTTCAGACTATCGAACCAAGTCAAGTCAAACAGTGAACATAGCCTTGTCTATGGTAGAATTGAATGAATGAATGTTGGATATGCATTATCCACAAACAATGTTTAATAAAAAAATTATTAATATTTACAATTTACGTAAACCGTATACTCGGTCAAAAAATGGTAATGGTATTATTTGAATGGCTTCTATAATTAGCAAATTTTTGCGCTAATAGCTGTTATTCTAATGTAGCAGTGCACAGACAATAAAGTAACATATAATTCTTAAATATAATAAAGTGTGCTTTATTATAATCGATTCAAATACAAATTATGGATAACTTATTAAATACAGAAACAATTTTCATATCACATGAAGACATACTATAGTAGAACTAATATTTGCGAAAGTAACATTTACTGTATGACATAAGCAAAAGAAAAAATGGACAGGAAAAAAGGTAGCCACACTGATTTTATTGTAAAATGAATGGTGGTATAAAGATACTTATAATTATATAATTTACAATTATAACAATTTTCAGAAGGAGGAAGATAAATTCAAATTGAAAACTACATGCAATTATTTCATACAATTTACAGTTGGACTGAAATCAGAGAAAATATTACAATCGTTCTAAAAGTACAGATACTGTACAACGATCACAGGACAAGGGTGCTTATAAAATGGAGGAAAAAAAACTTATAAAATTATTTATTATTGTTTGAACTAACCTGTCGTTCATGTGACTCATGCTATTTAGTAAATAGTGTATCCCACTTGGTTTAGAATATCTTATTGTAATCAAATTAAAATGTACGTTTTGATTGGGATATTCAAATATTCGAAAGGAAAGTCATCATTCAAATAAACATGCGTTATGATTATACAATTTAAAAATAACTCTTTATAGAACATTAGCTTCATACTTCAGAACGGTATTATTACCTTAACTAACCAGCCATATAGAGAAATTGTTATTAAGAAAAAAATCATCATTCTGTTTATATTGTTACCATAAAGTACACCGGTTACAATCGTATAAGTAGTAATTGAGACGCGATTTTCCGTTGAATTGCAAGAACGTCCACCTTTACAGTCATAACCAAAATATTACATATACAGGTGTCCCAAAAGTCGACGTCAAGTCGAAATTTTCTCATAGGTTCTGGTCTACACCAGTTTCAGAAAAAAAAAAAAAAATAACTCATGTATTTCTGAAGTTATGGAAATTTTCCTTTTATTCCAGAAAATGTACCATGTGACAGTTTTGTCATTCCTGTTGTTACAAATATTTACTTTTTGAGAATTTTTTTCCTGTTACGTCATCTCGAATAGCCTATTATGCTGTTATCTAACCTATGATCCTAAACCCTGTGCCGATCACTCCAACTTGTAGGAAAATGTCATTTTATACCGTACCAAGTTTTCAAAATTAATTTTTCGCACTAGTTCAACTGATCGTCCTGAAAAAAAAAAAAAATTCTTTTTTGGGGGGGGGGTTTTTAAAATTGCCCCCTTTTTTAATTTTTTTCCTTCTTTTTTTTCACTATAGACAGACAATCACTATATTTCTGTAAATATTTCAATGGAAATAAATATAGTATGGTAAACATATTTCCTTAATTCTCAGATTAATGGCAAATATTCGAAAAATATAATTTTCATTTCATTCAATATAATACAATTACAAAATTGTATTATAAATATAATACTTGAGAAAGTTATCATTTATTTAATGTTCACAAAGAGAATTTACTAGGTCTCCAAATCCTTGAAAGTTTCTCATAAACCTGTATTATACAAACATACTAGTTTTTGTTGAAGTCAAAAATACCTAGTAGTTTTGATTTTATAGCATTTAAAGTTTCGAAAAATACCGAGTCCCCTAAGTCAAGTACGTCATTTCACAACCCCGCGCGGGCAACGGCTCGCTTAGTATGAAGTCGACAACTATCGTTTATAGTAGGTGTATTAAAAACCTACCAGTATTTTCTTGTTTGGTTTTCGTTCGCGTATTAAGTTAATAGTCTAATACTAGTAAATATTATTCGATGAAGGATTCGAAAAAGGGTAATCGGATAATTTACCTAAAACAGATGGATTAATGGTTGCACATTATTTATCAAGAAATAGTGATTTCGTTGCCGCCAAAATGCGAGGAATAAAAATGCAAGGGTAAGTGAACTTTCCGTGCTACTACTTATGCTTAACAGTTTATGTTCTAAATCGTTTTATCTAAACAATACCCATAAGGTCTATAAGATGCAACTCAAATAGTACCTCTCCTTTACTAAAGTACAAATTGTATTATAGTTTCTTTGGTAGGTTATATAGGTAGGTACTGCTCTTCTTATTTTGTTCTACATTAATTTATTCAAACTACTTCCCCACATTGCCCCGTTTCCGGATGAAAAGGATCAAGAAGTTTTATTAACCTCTAATTGGCCCCAATAGAGTGGCTTCTACTACAGCATTTTTAATTGACTACATTCAAGCAGGAGCCTTCAACGAATGCTACGAAGTGTTAATGGAAAAATCTAACTTATATTTACCACACTGAAAATTTAAATTGATTTTTGTATAAGTTGTAAAACTTTGGATTTTTTTTGACAAAGTAGTATTAACTTGGAGACCGTCAATAAGTATTCTCTTTCACATTTTTGTGTGAAAAAAAGAAGTTACAAAGATGTATATTCATTATTTAATTCATCGTTTAAAAAATGCTCAGTGTACAACAAAAGCTGGCTCTTTAGTTGAAGAAATATTTGGTGCTGTAACTTTTAATGAAACAATTTATAAAAAAGGAAAAATATTAGAAAATCAAGAAACACAATGGAACACACTGGAAAACAGTTTGGAACTATAAAAAAAACTTTTCCGGCGAACTGGTAGTTATATTTGTACATTTAGGTGCAACACATAATTTCCTAGTATTTGGATTGGACATTTTTAACAATATTTAGGTATAATTTGAACGGCACGGGCGCGCGACCGGACTGACTGAGTGAGTCAGATGAGCGTGTTGTCAATGACGTCACACCATAACCTACGGTTACAACTTGTTTTACTTCTAAATCAGAAACTAATTGACATATCAAAGTAATTCTTTCACTAGTATTTTTTATTTTTGACAGAGAATATGGAGAGCTAATAATTAAAATTAGTTAACATTCTTCATTATAATCCAATTGAATTAAATTAAATCGACAGCGTGACGTAGATATATTGGCACGCTATGGCCTTTTGTTTGCTAAAATAATGACATGTTAATACTTCATTTACTGCCTTTTTTCCTTTCGGTTTTCATGAACTTAATTATTATTTATTTCTCTTACGTCTTGGGCATGTTTTTGCGTAGCACAATAATATTTTTAAAACATCGACGTTTCAATGCTATTTCTTATTCTGTCTCAAGTAGATATATGTACAGACTAACTCTATTATCGAACAGAAATTGTGATACATATCTGTATAACCTTATCTGTAAATCATTAGTATCTGTGTTAACCATTGCTCATAGAAGTCATTTTCGGAGTTCGACGGTACTTCGTTTTTCTCAATCGTAGTTAATTGCTAACTTCAAGTTATTGTTTGATATCATCATTCGTCAAAGAAGCGGTGTTAACTTTTATTTTATTTTTCTGTTTTGTTCAATATCGTAGCAGTAATTGTTTCAATAATGTGTTTTTACACAGATAAAATCATACTAAGAGTGCATTAGTTATTAATTCAACAAATTATGTTAACAATCGTGCATATGCTTTGTTGTGAGAACCACCTTTATCTGCTGTCATTATAAGTTATAGTAAGAAAAATTTTCGATAATGAAACATAGGCTGTTAATCAAACAATAAGTTATTCATGATAAGATCGCCTGAGAAGAGTTAAACAGTATTTAGTTGATGTGGCGTTATGTGAATAGTGTTTTTCTTCGGAGTAGTGAATTGGAGAATGTGCGGTGGCGTTTAGTATCTGTAAGGGTCAGAGACAGAGTTCAGCATGGGGACGGTAAAAGATGAAGAACGTATGCAACGTCTACGTTTGTTGGAGGAGAGGCTGTGTGACCCTCGCTCAACCGGCAACGTGGATTGTCTCCTGGACACAGTCACAGCACTGATATCTGATTGCGATCACCCGGCCATTCGACGTATGAAAAACGTCGAAGCTTATACCAGCAGATGTAAGTCATTTAAAACAAAACTCTGTCATATAGTATTGTTCATTAAATAATATAAATTTGTGACTGTTTTAGCATTTTGTATGTTATCCTTCCTGTTGTTTTGAGTCAAAACTTTTTAAGAATGTTTCATAAATAAAATTTTAATAATATGTATATTTCAAAATATTTATTACAATAAATAACTGAGCAAAAATGGAGTGAATAGATTTTGGCAATTTGTTTCAGATGAGGAATTTGCATCAGACATAGTTGATCTGCGTTTGAAAGCAGCCGATTTTGATCTTATTAAAGTAATTGGTCGGGGGGCATTTGGGGAAGTACAACTAGTCAGACATAAATCTACTCGATCAGTTTATGCTATGAAACTTCTTAGTAAAGTAGAAATGATTAAAAGATCTGACTCAACATTTTTCTGGGAAGAAAGACATATAATGGCACATGCAAACTCTGAGTGGATTTTGAAACTCCATTTTGCATTTCAAGATCAAAAGTATCTTTATATGGTCATGGACTATATGCCTGGAGGTGATCTGGTTAGTTTAATGTCTAATTATGATATACCTGAGAAATGGGCAAAATTTTATACAATGGAAATAGTTTTAGCTTTAGATGTTATTCATGGAATGGGTTTTGTTCATAGAGATGTTAAACCTGATAACATGTTGATTGACAAATATGGACATTTAAAACTCGCTGACTTTGGTACATGTATGAGAATGGGTCCTGATGGACTGGTGCGTGCCAGTAATGCTGTGGGCACACCTGATTACATATCTCCTGAAGTTCTTCAATCCCAAAATGGTGAAGGAGTGTATGGTAGAGAATGTGATTGGTGGGCTGTAGGAATATTTTTATATGAAATGCTAATAGGAGACCCACCTTTTTATGCTGACAGTTTAGTAGGTACTTATGGGAAAATTATGGACCATAGAAATTCCTTACAATTTCCTGATGACATAGAAATTTCAAGGGATGCTAAATCACTTATAAGAGGTTTGCTTACTGATAGAGCAAGAAGACTAGGTAAGAACAGTGTTGATGAAATCAAACAACATCCCTTTTTTATAAATGACCAGTGGAGCTTTGAAAATCTAAGGGATTCAGTGCCGCCAGTTGTGCCTGAGCTGTCTAGTGATGACGACACCAGGAATTTTGATGACATTGAAAAGTCAGATGCCTTAGATGAATCTTTTCCAGAGCCTAAAGCTTTTGTAGGAAATCATCTTCCGTTTGTAGGATTTACTTACAATGGTGACTACCAACTCTGTGGAGGAAGAATTAAACCAGCTGATGTTGTAGACACAATATCAAATAATCATATAAATAATGTTGGTTCTGAAGCTATACTTCAGTTAGAAAAATTATTAGAACGGGAAAGGGATTCAAGAAGAAAATTAGAAGATAGGCAAGTAATGTTATGTAATCAGTTAGAAGACATGTCTCAGAGAGAAGTTAGAAATAAGAAAATTATTGCTGACACAGATAAGGAGCTAGCCTTATTAAAACATGACCTTAAAGAGATTCAAAGAAAAGCTGAAATTGAAGCTGATTCAAGACGAAAAGCTGAAATGAATTATAATGATGTCAAACGACGGTTAGATGAAGAACAAAGTAAGAGAGTAAAAGAGATAAGCAGTTTACAAATTTATAATGAAAAGATCAACATCTTGGAAAAGCAGTTGACTGAAATGCGTGAAAAATTAAAACAGGAATCAGAAGCTGCAGCTAAATCTAGAAAGCAGGCAGCAGAATTAAGTGCGGCACAAGCTGCTGCAGCTGCAGCCAGTGATGGCACTGTAGCTAGCCTGAGAGCCCAACGAGATGCTTTAGAAAGAGAATGTAGTTCCCTATCTGAGGAACTAGGTACAGTAAAGGCAGCTAAACAACGTTCAGAAGCTACAGTAGCCGAGGCTACAAGTAGATTAAATGCTGCTCATATGGAAATGGAAAGATCTACATCAAAGATAAACCAATTACTGGCTGACAATAGGCAGCTCTCTGAACGTGTTTCTTCATTAGAAAAAGAATGTACCTCTTTATCTCATGATCTTAGGACATCTCAGCATCTGTACCAGCAGGAAGTTCGTGCTCACCAGGAGACACAACGTTCTCAATTGTTGTCCAAACAGGAAGCAAACTTGGAGCTTGTCAAGGGTATGTACTATTTTATTTTTTGGTAATGCTTTTCATTCCCACATTAAAGCTATATTAAGTAGTTTAAAATATTAAAAAACCAGTACATCAATCATTTCCTATTTCACATGCATCAGGAACCCTGGAGAAAATATTAGCAGGTACTATTTATTTGCTATTTTTATCAGACAAATTGTAGAACCATATTGTCTTTATTATTTAATCTAACATTGTTCAAGTTATTATCAATTTAAATATACATTTCTGTATTTGTATGAGCAGTGAACAATGATCATGATTTGTATAACTTTTATATAGCTTAAATATGTATAATATTTTTACATGGCTAGTAATTCTTTTTCAAAATCATTTTCAGTTCATAATAAAACATGACGCTTGCCATAACATGTAATAAAAAGTAGCTGAAATTATTTCCCAGATTGTATTTTAAAAGTACATATATTTATTTATAAGTAGCAACATTTTTGTATTGACAATTGTTATATACTTTATACAGCATTGCAAGGAAAGTTAAATGAAGAAAAGCAAGCAAGACAGCGAGCTGAGGCTGGCTCACAGGAGAAAGACAGACAAATGTCTATGCTGAGTGTAGATTATAGGCAGATGCAGCAACGCCTGCAAAAATTGGAGGGTGAACATAGACAAGAAAGTGAAAAGGTATTTGTTATTATTATGTCTGTCTGTCTGTTATTATTATGTATGTACCTGTTATTTATTATGTCTTGAACTCACATAAATACAACTTTGTGAAAAAATATTTATTTTCTCGATTAATACATAAGTAGCCCCAAATTAATCATAGAGATTCTTTACAATGTTTACTTTTTTTTCTTAGCCATTGTTATCTGATCATTTAAACTAAAAAAGGAAGATCAAGAAGAAAATGTTCCAAAGTAAAATAATGTCCTATTTCATTCATGTATATACAATTTCTATGTAAGTTAGTCATGAAACATTGAGGAAAAATAAATACAATGGAATAAATTCTAATGCTATTGCTGATATTTCTTGAAGATCAATGTATTAAGTAGTATGTTATTAAAAAAATATTCAAATCATATAACTGTTTATGTGTGGCTGTGTATATTCTATTTTTCTAACTATGTATATGTATATATGTTCATATATATGAATTCTCCTAGGTAGAGTTTAATAAGTGAGATAAAAAAGGAAACCATCTTTTTTGAATGTCAACATTGTATTATATTGTCAACATAATCACACAAAGATTTATCCTGTTGGCATTTCAAAGTAGGCAGCCGTTGGCTGCTGTGCTGGGAATGTGGTATTATACAATTGGTCATCGAGATTGGTTTATTGTAGGTGGCAGGTCTACAAGCGGCACTAGAGCAAGAGAGAGACGCTCGGCTATCCGCTAGCGCAGAAACGGCATCGGCTGAAAGCAGCGCGCGTGCTGCGGCCGCAGAAAGAGATGCCCGTGCTCGCGAGCTTATAGCTGTTCGCGCAGCTTTGCACGATACAACTGAAAAGCTTGCGGCGGCTAGTGCTGAACGCGATATGCATTATGCACGGGTGAGTTTTATGTTGATTTGTAGTGATTTTGACACGTTTGATCATGTTGTGTAGGTTTTATAAAATTAATCTAGAAGCAGTCATCCTGAAGTATATGAGCATGAGTTTGTGATCCGTCTTAAATTTTAAATAGTAAATATGGTATGAGTAACTTTCACACAATGTTATTTTTCCCACATTATATTTAACTGTTTCAATGATGACGTTTCTTTTCACGCATCCTTAATTTTGGTGTATTCACCGTTATCTCTTCAACTTAGTGCCATACTAAGATAATGTTAGACGAGAGCTTCGTTTAATGAATACACTCATGCTATGTAGTGAATTAGTTAGTTAGCTAATTAAACCTACTGTTGTCAACGATTAAATTATAAAAACTTTTTTTTAAATATTTAATTGGAAATTATTTCTCAGTCTCCGCCTTAGCCCCGGATTATTTTTTATGTCAAAAGAAATTATTTTTCACGAGAAAAACCGACTTTTGGATTTGTTGCGTACAATTCTGTTGTTATAATATTTGAACTGTCTTAGGAGACAGCATAATGTATGTTTTCCAAAGATATGTTACCAAGCCTGAGGCAGATGATACGCATAATATTAGGGCTTAGAAATAAAACCTTCACCAGTCAAATCAGTGAAGTCATGAGGATAACGTCATTCTATTACAAAATCTTATAGGTACAATGATTATATCATTCACATAACGAGTAGATGTTCGCAGCACTTCCTAGAACTCTTTATTTACTTGTTTCATGATAACGAGAAATAAATAAACAGTTATACCTGTAGAATATGGATGAAATTAATAAACAGAGCACTATTTGATTAGTTCATTCAGTTTGACCTTGACCGCCCTTCTGAACGACTTGGGAGTTTTCATATTCCGCGTGTTAGGTATACTAAAAGTGGCCTCAATATGCAAATAAAAAGTAATTAACTTCATCATAACTTTTTAAATATGTAGTTCTAAATGTTCTTGAACCTTTGAGATCGTAAGCTATAAGTCTGACATAAGCATACAATGATATTTTAATGTCGGTGTCATGCATGATTGGTAGATTTTTGAAAACGTTTTGTAGGGGAACAGCGTAGCCAGTAATAGTAAAGTACTACGAAATAAATGTCAAATAGACACTATGGGGCGTAGATGCAGGCGAAGTCAGATATGTGGTTATGCTGGAGATTTTCCCGCTATAAAAAAACCAGGCGTTAACACACCGTACGCGCCGAGGAATATTTTTAATTTGTTTTATATAAGCGGTTGCTTCTTTGAATTAATAATAGTCTCATCACGCCGAAATAGACTGTCCTTGCCGTAACAACACATGACTCACTGCGCGATCGGCATTTGAGACGCGCACATTTATTTACCTTATATGAGAAATACTTACTGTCAAAACAATTACGTTTGCATTCAAAAAACGTATTTTATAAAAGACATTTTGAATTCAGCTTAATATAATGCTGTTTAGTAGTTGACGAACAACGTTAGAACCGATTATCTTTGCGTTTATTAACATTTGGTCGGTGAATGAACGAATTTTTGTTTTTTTTAAATACGTGTAACACAGACATACGTTAACTAAAGTACATTGGAATACTAAGTATTGCAATAATTAGATATGAATATGTCATAAATTGGTATAGACGTGGTAGATAAGGCGACATGTTGCATCTGCTATATGCGTTTAATTTGTGTTTGCAATTAGTCAAGTGATATGTTATCTGTGAAAGTACAAAAATGATATACAATGCGCAAGGGTCACGTTTGCGGCCTAAAATATAAATTATAAACGAGCTCTGACCACAGCATAGATCTCTTATAACTCATTTGTTTTAATATCATCAGAATAAGTAGAATCCCGAGAGCTACGATACGACTACGATTACGATTACGATACTACGGTTTTTAGAGAGGAATTTAAATGTTTTTTATAAAGATGAATTGTTGATTTTACGTATGCCTCATGTTCGGATGCGGAAACAGGCGCAAAATTGTGTTTGCGTTATGCCGCACCGTTTTCTAGTACAATTTCATTGTTACAAGTAATATCCGTATTAAGAAAAAATGTCTTATAGATGGAAAATTATATTTATATATGTTTAAAGAGGACTTTGAACCGACAAAAACATTATTGCATTAATAATATTAGTCAGGATTTACACTGCCATTTGTCGAGATCCATTCTTAGAATTACGCAAGATAGAGTTCTCGATTTCTTAGAACGTGCATTTTTTATGCTGCCTAGTTTTTTATTATCTATTGTAGTTAATCTTGTAACCTAGCTTTCTTTGTTTGAAATTGTTGAGCCTTAGACATCTATATTCATAGTATAATCAGTATTAAATCGATGACATGGTTGTTGCAAATATAATTTCACTTTAAGTACCTAAGCACTAAACCTTTTGTATTGGGTGAATTGACTCGCTGTTTTTACTTATACATTAATATATCAACACACTTTCTATGCATATTTTAGGAGTGGAATAGCTTTTTGCTCAAGGTAACGGCAGTAATGCATGCAGTATTATTATAATACTGAAAATGTGTTAACCCGTACACGTAAGACATTTGTTCGTATGTTTACTAAGTTAATATTTCTCCGTTTTCATGTATAATACAAATGTTAGTAGGTTGTTCCATAGATAAAACTATCGCTAACTGTCAATAACTGCTGTTTCAAAAATAATTGCTGGCTTGCGTCCGGGTTCTATATTCAAAATTTTATTTTTCTTCCAGAAAGCCCATTTGACATTAATTTTGAAGAGAAACTTTTTTATCTATATATAACGCATTTATAATTATTTTTTTTTTTTTTTTTAATTAATTAGTACTATGTGCTACAGTTTTTTGAAGAGTCAAGAACGACTCGTGTCGTGAACGTAATAAAGTTTTTTTAGATATAGAAACCTTAATTTCACTATATGGGTATCATTTTTATAGACTGCCAGTCCCTATATAGTACGTAAAAATAAAATATAAAGTTAAAAAGGAATCGAGGATTAAGTTAAAGGATAGAGCGTCAATACTTGTGTGGAGAATATATTTTCTACAAAATATAGTCATCAATTCCAAAGCTTGCTAATAATGTCAATATAAAGCAGACAATGGATAACTAGTTGAAGGTCTAACATAGTAATTTGCATTAGTCGTTTGATAATTAAATTATATTACTCAGTAGGATTATTTATAGACTGGTTTTTTATACGGAGAAAAACAAGCGTTTGTCTACAAGTAACCTTTTCGCAAAAGATCTTAATATCCGTGTTGTATGCGTAACTTTGTACTTTCGGCTCGTAAAAGTAATGGTAGTTCAAAGGCTTTATGACTGAAATACATTAATTGCGCTTAGAAATCTCAACAGTACTCACGTTAAAAGTGTATTCATTACAAATAATCAGTCAGATAGTACTGTTTTAAGTAAGGTCTTACCTGTCTCGTTTCATTCCAGCATAAACACAATTTATCAGAAAGAGACGGCATTCATTAAATATACAATTACTGTTTTAATGATTGCGCTACTTTTTTACTCCTGTACCGGTATAGGTGAAAAGTTATTCTGTATACAAAACTAACATATGAGCATAAATATTTCTCCCTGTATAATATGGTAGTAGTCAGTCAGTGTTAATAAAATACTATATTACCTAGTTTAAGTGGAATTTCAGTTCCTGCTCATCTTGATTTTATCGTATAATCAAGTTTGTATTATGTAAACAGCATTATTTACATATCAACAATAATCCGAACATTTATTCAGTTAGTTATTTAGATTCAGAGGCCTTGGAGGACGTAATTAAATATAATTTTAAGATCTTTGAAACATTTTTTTTAACGTTGACCATGTTTGATAATAATCAATAGGGTTTTGCGATTAGAGATACTTTTTGGAATATGGACCTCGATAATAATATATTATGTACCCTAAGTCTGCAGTGTAATGAATCATTCGTTTTTGGTACGATATTTGGGTTAAGGTATGCATCGTCGGCTTTAGGCCTGACATCGAAGACATATTTCTAATTCAGAAGACCATTATACAAGGAACATAGCATATAGAAGAAAAATTTTTGAAGCAGATACAATCTCAAACCACTCATGGGCGTCCACTAGATTAGTATGTATTATTTAAAAATAATGATCTATAAGATACTGCAATATAACAATTAGCCGCTAATTACAATTAATCAAAGCGGCATTGTGTTATAATTGGAATGGTTTGTCACGTTTAATAGGAATAAAGTGCGGTTTGTTAATATCTTCTAATATAATATCGTAACCATGGCAACATTTACCTTTTATACACGTGCTATCAAAAACCGTTCTCTCGAGATTTATATAATTATGAATGCGTGTAGGAATGTTATAGACAATTTTCATTACAATGATATTGTCAATGGTGATAATTTACAAAGGCATTCAAGTGGTTTTAATTGATAAAAACATACGATGTCTACTTTGATTAACTGTTGCGCGACGCTGGAGGTTCATTTATGTTCTAGCATTCATTACATAATAAAATCTTTTAATTTGTTAAACATAGTAAATGGACTGGAGCTGTATTTTTAACAGCAGTCCCAGAGAGCGATTGCGTGGAGTGAAATGTTACTCACAGATCCATTTTAATCGAGAGCATTTTTATTTCAAAAGCTATCATATAGTTCCGTTATGACTAAACCTAAACAATGACATTGAAAACCCGTTATAATAATAATATTTTAAATATTATTACACTAGCACTAGAATTATAATATTAATCTTAATATACCTTTTTCTCTTGAGCATTATCGAGGTTTACAATAAAATTGAGATAAAATGAACTACGAAAGGGGCCTCGCTTGCAAGATTTATATGAAGCAGTAATGTTGACCAGGCAGCAAGGGCCACCAGTAACACTGTCTTCGTCTATACATTTCTTATCCCTCTATTGAAGGGCATATTTTGTAATTTTTATTTCCAAATTATTTAATTGCCATATACCAAATTGCGGTGTTCCACAATTACTCTAGAATTAATTCAAAGAAATATCTGATATCAAATAGCTTCGACGTCCAATAATCTAAAGCTAGTCTTTTTCTTGCCTATCTGGTTTCGTATACCGATAAAACTCGCAATGGATTCTAAATGCAAAGTGAACTATTATTAAAATTACACTTTTTATCATATCAAATTGCGTTGAATTAGCACAACTCTTCAAGATGCTGATTTTGCAATGGAAATGCTATTAATAATAGAGCACGCTAAACCACTAGGGGTTTAGCGTGCGACAACCTTGAGGGAGTGAGTTTGAAATTCGGCTGAAAACTTTCAAATGCGCGATTAAATGTGAAGTAAAATTTTGCGGAAATCGGCATTTTGCCCTTGAGATGCCAGAAGACGCTAATCACCTATTTGTTACCAATGTTTGGGAAATTTGAGGTGAAGATTTTATCGCCTCTACATGCCTATAATATATAACCTAAAAAATAATGCGTCGAATCGATTTTCTTAAAAATTATTGCATGTACATGTAACAGTTGTATTTCATGTGTATGTGGTACTTGTACTTAAAAGTATATTTAAGAGCCAGTTGCGCTAGTTAATTTTTTTCATAAATTTAAATGATAATTTTTGATTGTTATGCTTCACGCTCGGCTTAGCGTTTGTTCACTTTAAAATTTAATTTGAGAAAAAAAAGCAAGTCAATGAACCGTCTGTTTCTCTGGAAATTACTTGTTTATATATTTTGGTATTAATGTTAGTTCAGGATTTTAGAACTGCGCTATTAAGGTATTTTAAATGTTCATCAATAAATATTTTCTTCTCGAAAGGCATGTCACATAAATAAATTTTCGTGAAAAATTCGTTTTGTGAAAAATGTGTTCGCCTTTCCTAAAAGAACCAATGCAATGCAATTATTCACATTTATTCAAATGGTAAAATTTTATTTTCAGAGCGAGGAATTGCGCTCCCAATTGGAGAGCGAGCAACACTACTGTGTGATGTACCGGACGCAAGCGAACGATGCGCGTGCGCAACTTGATGAGAATGCCCGCGCAAATCGCGACCTTGAACAAGAGCGTGCTAGTCTCATGCATCAACTGCAATTAGCTATCGCCCGGGCAGACTCGGAGGCTATTGCTAGGTTTGTAATTAAGGATTATATGATACTTATAGAGTAGTTTTGAGGGTTGTATTCTTCAAAGAAGCACTGTTTTACATCAGTCTGTCAGTCAGGTCCTTTATCTGGAAATACACAATACCTTGAAATCAAAAAGCTTTACTGTACCATACTCATAGTACATTAGCTAAAAGAATGAAATTTATACTGTTTTATTATTATTAATAACGCCTTAAGACTTAAACCGGTACGAAAATGAACGAATTATATAATTATAAAGTAAAAATTATTGAAACTTTTTATTGACTGCATATTTTAAATTCCAGGTCTATAGCAGAAGAAACGGTGGGTGAGCTAGAAAAAGAGAAGACTATGAAAGACCTGGAGATGCGGGAGGCTCTCACTCAGCACCGAAGCGAGTTATCAGCAAGGGACGCGCTCGTCCAAGGTCTGAGGGATCGGGATCATGAGAACAGAGCTACTATTGACCTGCAGAGGAAGGTAGGCCACACAATCATCATTCTTCAGTCGGTCTTAATTTCTTTCACCATAAGGAGTGGAAATGGACTGACAGTTGCTATAATCATCCCGATCATATAATTTTGTTATTCCGTTAATACTTCATAATAACTTTAGTAGGCTTTAGTTTAGGTTTATTGTATGTCTATTTGTTAATTTAATATTTCAATGTAATTTTGTGTGTGTGTAATATTTAGCAATGTAGATAGGGTTGCACTATATTTTACAACTTAATAATATATTTAGTCATAATAAATGTTTTAAATAAGAAAAATGATAATTTCCAGGAAGTGGATGAGCTGCGTCGCAGTGGCACAGCTCTAGCAGAGCGCGTAGCCACACTGCAGCGTCTCCAAGAAGATGTTGATAGGTTGAACAAGAAGCTCAACTCTGAAATCATGCTCAAGCAACAGGCCGTTAACAAGTTGGCTGAGATTATGAATAGGTATAATATAAGATACCTTTTATTATCTGTAAGATGATACTGGCTCTATGTAATTTAAACTTTTTGAAATTATTTTTTTTATTAAGACAAAACCAAGTAGACACTTCAAAGTTGTTTGTACATTGTTGAAACATAGTTATTTTTTTGACAATTGACCACGGTTGCTATAAAAAATGTACATAACTCGTTATTAATAACATTAATGAAATAAGTTATCTAATGGTTACTCATGTTGCAAACGAATTTAACGTTTTAAAACGGTGGCTTTGGACCATTAATAATGGTGAGGGTATCCTTCTTCACCCTTATTATAAATTACCTGTTTTGATGATTATTTATCATTTTATAGAGATAGAAAACCGTTGTATGTTTTAAGAGTTTATATTATGTAAAAGCCTCGAGAGACTAAAACAATTGAAAATCAACAGAAAAGACATGAACCCAGCATCCACGAAGAACAAGAGCAAGATGTCTGTACGAAAAGACAAAGACTACCGCAAGCTGCAGCAAGAGCTGACGAGGGAGAAGGAGAAGTCGGACCAGCACATCTCGAAGCTGCAGAGGGACCTCCAGGACTCGCAGCAGCAGCTCATCGAGGAGCAGCAGACGAGGCTTCGGCTAGCTATGGAGGTAGGGGAATGTTTGTCTTTTGACCGCCGTACTAGAAATATTAAGCTATGAATACTCCCATGAGATTGGTTTATTGATTACATTTGATTACCAATGTTATAATTATGCAAATATAACGGCATACTTATTATAAGCTTTAAAAATAATGATCATTTGTTTCAAACAGTAATTCAGAGAATTTATTGATAGAATTTAGTGAATTATTATTATTAGATCTGGTATTGAATAATTTAAAGCCTTCACAATTACTGGAAATGTATGCAGGCTGCATTAACTGTATAGAATGCTGTCACTTTTTGTAAGGCGTTGCTGTACATTCCGATTGATTAAATCTTTTTCAATTTTACGACATGTGATTATATCTTATATCTGACCTTACGTATATGCAGGTGGACAGCAAAGATGCAGAGATAGAACAGTTGAAAGAGAAGCTGGCAGCTTTGACGAGCGAAACAGCATCTCAGTCATCAGCTGATGCGGAAGATGGTGAAACGGAACAGACCCTGGAAGGGTGGCTCTCAGTTCCTTTCAAGCAGAACATAAGACGACATGGCTGGAAGAAGCAGTATGTGGTCGTGTCTTCTAAGAAGATTATCTTCTACAACAGCGAGAATGACAAGCAAAATACGACCGATCCGGTTATGATTTTGGATTTGAGGTTCGTGTGTTTTTAAATTTCATATGCATTTAATAATATACCGCATGTATATGTCTTACATAATCATACAAGCCAAAAATCTCTGACTAAATTGTAAGATTTTTGTTTATTTCAATTAATTAAAAATTTAAGCCAGTAAAATATACACAAATGAATATTTGAAGATTTTAAAGGTTCGGTTATTATTTTTATTAAAGAGAATTACATCTTTTTTTAATTATGATTTTTTGTAATATAATTTCAGCAAAGTATTCCACGTTCGTTCTGTGACGCAAGGCGACGTGATCCGTGCTGATGCAAAGGACATCCCTCGTATATTCCAGCTCTTATATGCTGGAGAAGGGGAAGCCAGGAGACCTGGAGACGCCCAGGATCAGCCAACTGACGGAGTTGATCATACTGGTATATTAATACTGTATAATTTGGTCGTTGACATAAATTCGCAGAAACTGATTATCATACAAAAAAAGGTTTTGCCGTGCTTCAGTTCTAAAAGCGGAAAAACCGTGAGGCGAAGCTATTTTATAGTTTTTATTATACTCACTTGTCTAAAATTGTCCAGAAAAGTGTAATGTTTGATAATAAAATTGTTTAATGGCTTAATTTTAAAATAGGAACATATTGTAGTCCTCATTTCATCATATGTTTTCAGGTAACACGGTGCAGCATAAAGGGCATGACCTGGTCAGCATCACGTACCACATCCCCACGGCCTGCGAGGTGTGCACTCGGCCGCTGTGGCATATGTTCCGTCCACCGCAGGCCTACGAGTGTCGACGTTAGTATTTAAGACTATAGCCAGAGTGCTCACTAATCGGATAGTCTTACATGTAAGCCGGTCCGCAGGCTGCCGCATGAAAGTGCACGCCGAGCACGTGTCGGAGGCGGGCGGCGAGGGCGTGGCCGCGTGCAAGCTGCACGCCGACCGAGCGCGCGAGCTGCTGCTGCTGGCGCCGGCCGCGCAGGAGCAGCGCCGCTGGGTGGCGCGGCTGGCCCGGCGCGTGCAGCGCCACGGCTACAGGGCGGCGCACAACCACGACCACACCAAGCTCTCGCCCAGGTGACAGCCCATTCATTCATTCCCAGTTCACCCAGGTCACGCTCAATTCATTCGTTCCCAGTTCACCCTGGTGACGTTCAATTCATTCATTCCCAGTTCACCCAGGTGACCTTCAATTCATTTATTCCCAGTTCACCCAGGTGACCCTCAATTCATTCATTCCCAGTTCACCCAGGTGACCCTCAATTCATTCGTTCCCAGTTCAACCCAGGTGACGTTCAATTCATTAAATCCCAGCTTCACCCAGGTGACGCTCAATTCATTCATTCCCAATTAGGTAGTTTAGGTATGACCTTCTTTGAAATGTGTTCCATATAACACGGAACTGACAATAATGGTTAATTGTATTACAATTACTTTCGTCTCGATTTAGATAAATAAGTGAGTCGTGATTTTTTTATATGCTCTCGAATTAATGTGACTTAAAGGACGAAAAGTTTTGTCGAGATTTATTTTATTTTAGCGGTTATTTTTTTGAATAATTCACATGATATGTCTTAGATTGAAGTGGAAGTATTATCGAGATTGTATTTTATTGTGAGATACATCAAAAAGCACACTAATTTATTAAACTAATCCACTACTAACTTACTAAATCAAGAAATGGTTCATGAAACCAGACCCAAATAATTAAACTTAAATTATGTATTGTCAATTTTATTAGATCTTTTTAATTTCAGAGATTCGATGCGATCCAATCTCAAGGCGGCTTACATGAATGCGTCTCAGCGCAGCTCGACTTTGCCCGCCAACGCGTCAATACCGAGACAGTAAAGGTGACAAAGCGTCTTCTATTACCAGTAGATGTCTTTAATTAGCATTTAAATTTCTTACTTGGAACGATTTGACGAATACCAAATGCTAATCGACTTCAAAAAAAATAATGGAATTAAATGAGACTATAGAATCCCATTATATGAATTTATATATATGTCACGAATTTCTCCATGTTCTCCAGGTTATCTTGACATGGGACGTATGTATGTACAATATATATATTAATATATTATTATATCATCCAGACTTACGATTATAGAGAGATACGCAAAAGTCTTCTTACACTTTACTATTTTGGAGTCGATTAAAGTAACTAAAGTAAAAAAAAATCAGTTTATGTAGGTGACGATCCAATACTAGACAATGACAGAATTTGTACTTTTCATAGAACAATAAGACAAAAATGTGATAACTATATTATACTGCAATAAATTTGACGATTATTATATTTTGACATTACGAACGAGAATTATGAATTAAAATACTCGATAGGCTTGTTATAGAGTCATTCGCTTTGAAACATCCATTTAATAAGACAACATGGTTTTAGTATAGAAATAGTTCTAAATAATCTAAAATCTAAGTTAAAGTTGGATAATACGCAAAATTGTGGGTCATATTTTAATGTTTGCAATGGCTTGACTGAATCGGTATTTCTAAACATCGAAGAGCATTTGACATAAAAAATAATTGTGCTTTTTGGCTATATTTTCTAACACATGCATTCTTGTTAGTATAGTCTTCTTCCTTCTAAGAGTTGGTGCAATGTCTCAGTTTTTATGCAATCGTTATGTTTTTGTCTATTTGTAAATGCACCTAGTCCAATGTCCTAATTATGTCGAAATTCTGTTGCTTTGTACGTTTTTATAGTTTGCAATACGAACGTCTATATGCTACTATTAAAAATAATGATTAAATTAAATATAATAGTAAATTTTTGAGGTGTTCCATTCGAAGTATAGATCTGAGTTACATTATCAAGACTATACTAGAGTTAAATTTTTCGTTTATTTTTGACAATTTTCATAGTTTTGTATCAAAGTTGACATTTAATTATAGATTTCATTAATTTTCTTTATATATTAGTAATGTCGCTTTGTAAATATCTTTGTTAAGTGACAGTTTTTTTTTATTTTTATATTAATAGCATTTGTTGTTGTTTTGGTGGATTTTTATTTTTGGAGCATTCACTTTGCATTGGATTATTGCAATGTTGTTATCAGTTACTTTAAAATACAAACCAGATTACGAGTATATTTTGGCAATTGGATATATTAAAATATAAAATATTTTGTAACACCACCGTACAATCACTTAGTGGTGTTTCGAACAGCGAGAGAGTCAGAAGGTTACCTGGAACATTCACTGTCGCGTGTGGCTACGTGGAAATGTTGTAAAAAATAGTTATACTTACCCAATGAAAGGAAAAAAAACCGTTCGTCCAACTGTTGTTACTATGGAGATTTTATATGACAATATTAATGATAATGAAATCCCTGTAAGAGGTATTTTTATAAAATGTATAATTGTGACAAGAGACTGGTAATCATAAAACATGTTCTTTTAAAGTCGGTGTTTAGTAGATATGAATTCTCGTAGAACTAGATTCAAAACTTGGCCTACTAAAGATATGGAATTGATTATTGTAATGTAGTTTGACTACCTTCTTATTCATCAACTAAATCAGTCTTATCACTGTTTTAACTACTTATTCGACTCTGTCAGTTACAAAGGTTTAGTTAAAACAGTGGAAACGTAACGTAAGTTTCTAGAAATAAGAGGGTAGAGCCAATTTATCTGAGAATTTAATAGATTTTTCAAATTAGCACTAATTTCACCTCTCCAGCACATAGTGTATAAGAGCACGTCATTCTGCATTCGCATTAACGAATTTGAGTGCCATAAATTCAAATTTGCTCAATACTTTCCAATTCTATAGGGCTTCCCAAGTTATTCACACGTGAAATTATAAAAACACTGCCTGAGCATAGCGAATTAGATTCCTCTTAGTTTTATTAAGGAAATTAAAAGTGTCTTGTAACTAAGTTGTATCACTATGTAGTGATAACATTTTTTGGACTACCCTCATAATGTCAACTGTCAAGATATTTTAAAAATGCTCCGATTAAGTGCTAAACATAAATCTCTCGGTCAAGCAATTGATTGATCATAGTTATATACAACTTTATAAGTAAGAGGACATCAGTAGACGGCCTATGTTATATTTTTAAGTAGTTTCAAAGGTGCCAAAATGTCCCCTAGTGCCCTTTCAAACATTGTACAAATTTATTGGGCTGACATGGACATCTTGATGTCAAGTGTAAATCGTAGTAGTGATTATAAAGTACAAAGCAATTGTTAAAGTACACAGCGGAATTGATTTCATTATTGACTAACGATTTATAAGAATCGCTTATCTTTGTTGGTTGAGCCTAGCGGTGTTTGACTTGCTCGATTTGATGTGACGGTATCACCCGGTGCTAATGCAGGCCTCCATTTTGTTACAAATGGTTCTCGTTAAATGTTTTTGCCATTGCTCTACTGTTAACATTCCTGCGAGCTATGTTGTTTTGTTTACCTTAGTTTTGTATCGAGATCTATCGCAGATCGAAAGCGCCTTATTTGTAAAGCTAAAAGTTTTTTGTGTCTACCCTCCTCTTCGGAATTTATCACCAGCATTCCGATGTGGTTGCTTGGTGGTGGACCGGCATCTTAATAGTAATGGCGCTTGTTCGATCAGTTATCAGCTTCTATATTATAGGTTAAGTTGGAAAGCTTTTAAATAACACGCGAATTTCAGATTAAAGTACTTATCTCTCGTTATTTGGTTTCATTGTATTTTACGCTTATTTTGTTTGAACGCATTTTTATGTTAGGGCAGCTATATATCATTGCTTTTGTCATTCCATTGTCAATATATTTTTGTAACGCCGTTTTTCAATTTGTTGCCAAAGAAATTTTGGAAATTTTGTAAAATTTTTGCATTTTATTTTCAGAAACATTGTGCTTTTTGTTCAATCGTAGTTAAAAATATAACTGCTCATGACAAGATTTGGGAGTATTTTATTAACATAAGGTGGTGGTATAAGGAATACTCCCAGTTTGTCGTTAGATTGTTGCGTCGATATTGAACATTCAATCATGTAAATTATTTATTTATGGTATTACAGTGTATGCTCTCGTATTTATCAATATATTGTAAGTTCCTAGCTAGCTATTCATGTAATGAATCGACGCAGCCATCTTTGAAATAACCTTTTGCATGGTGGTTGTTAGTCGTATATTTTTGAAATGTTAGGAATTAATGGATGACGTAATCGTTACGGTGCGTACGCGCACGCAATACGTGCGTACGTGTCGCGCGCAATACTAATACCACGTGCCTTAGCTACGCGGCCCAATCCCATATCATGTAGGCATATGTTATGTATCTATAGTTATATTGTACAGATTATGTTTGGAAATAAACCAATATTTTATGGATTTTTAAGGAATTGTATATTGTAAAGATAATTATTAATTTTATCATATAATAATTAATGCCTAGCTAATAAGTGCTACATTTGTGAAAAATAAATAACATGGAAAAAATCTTTTGTTTTATTTTAAAGCAGCAAATCACAATAATAATTTTAATATCTTAATAATTTACATAATATTATAATTATTTTAATTTCTATTTCATAGGCATATATTTAAGAAATAAATAATAGTGCACGTGCAATAACAATATCTGCAAGCGGAATATTTGGTTAATTTAAAATAGGCCAACAAATTTCTTCATCTCCTTTTGTTTCCAATTGGGCAGAGTCCGGAATTCGCAGTACGGCATGTTGAATGTCGACACGAAGTCGTCATGAGTTAAGTAAAGCTGAAAATAAAATTTGGTGTAATATGAACATATTAATAGCTAATATTGTATACTATGTATAATATGTATTATTAACGAATACCTAGACATAAACCGAATGCTTCCGAATGGTCTAGGATTTATTGTCGCAAACGTGGCGGCAGTAAATCGTTAAATCAGCACAAGGAATCTCTTAAAATAAATCTTTATAAATAAGTAACATACCTCTTTAGTAAGCGGGTCAATTTCCAAAGGCATGTGTTCTTTGGGCCCTCGCAAAACCGAAAGAGGATATTTTTCATGCTGATCGAATTGATTCTCGGAATTGCCATTTTGGTGGGTACTATTTCCGCCGCGAACGATCGCTTTACCCTCCAACGCGCTTATTATTGCACTAAACGTCTTGTGGCCCTGAAAATAAATTATCAATATATTTAGTTTAAAATGTAAAGAAAATATAAAAAAAAATGTATTTGGTTAAGACGTAGTAAATGTTAGTCTCTTGTGGAACTTGTAAAAAGGTAGGTAGTGCTATATTATAAGTAAGAATAGCTGTTACCTGCGATTTCACCAGCGTTATTTGAAATAACAATACAAACGCAGTAAAATAACAATTAATAGTATGAGGCTTAATGCAGACAATAATGTATAATGTACTCACCTTCCACATGGAGTTCTTCCAATGAGGGAAGAATCCAGTAAAGTTAGGAGGTTCCCGGCCTTGACTTAGTACGTATATCGGCGTCTCCGGATCACGGGCTGCAGGGTCTAAGTTATAAATACTTATTAGTAAGATAACAATCAAACAAGGTATACAGATATATCTTTAACTCAGTTTATTTAATAATAATAGTGTTTCACCTTCAAATTTATTAAAATTGACCTTTCACTTTTTATATTTTCCTACTTACTGTAAATTTTCATTAAAATCCATTCAGTAGTTAAAGGAAAAATTACATGAAAGAGTAACAAACCTCCATCCATCCATGCTTACTAATATTCACAAAAACCTTTGTACTTTGAACCTTATTAAAAAATAATGTTGAATTTAAAGATTTTCAAAAGACATTAATGATTTATGGAATTGATTTCGTAGTCGTCTTTAATTACGCCAGATAACGTAAATGTATATACATATAATATAAATAATCATACCAAATGTGAGATAGGAAAGCGCGACGTTTCTCGAATCATCCTTCGCGCGGAGACAGCATTGTGCGCCAAGCCACACATACACAGCGCAATGTACGTCAAGAATACAGCACATTTCGGGAGACAACTCGTATTGGCTGAAGGACACTATCTCCTCGACTAGAAATCAATTAATTTATTACAAATGGGTAGTTTATAAATACATGAATTACGTTTAAAAGTATAATCTTACTAACACCGAATACTGTGACAAGAATCTGCTACAGCCTTTCGGATGGTAGTATTATGGTGGTATTGAGATGGTTTATATTAAAAAAAAAATACTTATACGTACAAGTATAGTGTCCAGGCGAAGAAAGAGATACGTAGAAGAGACGAGGCGGGAGGGGTCGTAGCATTTGTTCAAGTGGCGCAGGAACGAGCAAGTGCCGCCGATCTCCTAAAGCTGCCCAAAAATCTTGTTTCTCCTTGCCTTAAAAATATTAATAATACAGATTTTTATTGTATATTGTAGTTTTCAGTCATAGAATAAACTAAGGCTCTCTAGAAAAACTTGGAACTTACAAATGTGATTTTATTTCAAAAATGTTGAATGAAATTTACGTGGATAGACTTGCTCCATAATAAACATATTTGAATACGTCAATACATATTTATTAGTTTTAGCGAAAATTGAACTCTAAAATGCCTACAATTCATTGTTGTCAAAGTAAGGCGTAGAGCACAGAATAAGCAACAAACTCTCCAACACATTTATACCTTGCATGACTAGGACATGCTCTGCCGCCGCCATGTTTTTAGCGACCTCCCTCTCGTCGCCAGTGGCGGTGGCGGCGCACCAGACCCATATTCGAGCGCCTTCCCGCAATATGTAGCACGAGCCTCTTGTGTTGCTGGACGCACAAATTTCCACTCCCCGAGCCTCCCGTGCGTACTGACCCGAAACACGGATCAGCGCACGTGGTGGCGGGATGACGCGACGTCCACTTGCTGTATAGAATTATTTGAAAAATGTTTAGTCGAATCAAAATTTTTGTATCATTAATATTAATATCGCTTAAGCGAAGCCATCCAAGAAGAAGCTTGAAAGTTGTAATAATTCTAGAATTAATTAGCTTCTAAACTTGTATAGGCTCTATTCCTAAATTTAATTTAAATTAATTTGGTCCAA
The DNA here is from genome assembly GCA_963693355.1 of Pontia daplidice. Classification (NCBI taxonomy): domain Eukaryota; kingdom Metazoa; phylum Arthropoda; class Insecta; order Lepidoptera; family Pieridae; genus Pontia; species Pontia daplidice. The sequence goes on from CAVNZL010000004.1 coordinate 1,485,324, forward strand.
AATTATTCAATGCCGAGGCATTAGTCATTCTTATTCAGTTTGACAAAATTTTAATTGACAGAATTTGATTGAATATCTGGGTTTTAAAAATAGCTCAACAAAAAAAGTAAATTCAATGCCATCGTTTGTTTGTGTTAATTAACGCAGATAAAACCGCAGTAAATAGATACTCACGATCGTAATTCGTGGCAGTGCCGCAGTAAGTCACCATACGTCCTTTGAATATTTGGAGGAAATGTGCCGGTTCCTTGCCCTGGTACACCCAAGCCTAAAATAAACAGCTTTAATTAGTTAAAGGACTCTCTAAAGGGAAAACAAGAATTTACTACAATATACGTAAAAAAGACCAAAGTAGAATCTGACATTTAACAATACCTGTATTGGAAGGCGTCCTAACTTTGTGTAGAGGTCTTTGGCTTCTTTAGCGCCCAAATTCCTCAAATCATTTGGCGAAGAGCCACCCTTGGAATAAAGCAAAAATTTGTTATTTTATATTGAAAAGTTATTAATAGACATGCAAACATATCCTTATAATACACTCATATAGTAATGTAAAAGTGATTAAATTTGCAACTTACCATCCAATAATATAGTATTGTCTGATCTCCGTTTGGCGTGTGGTATGTATATAGAGCGATGTAGCAGTCTCGATCGTAGAAGACCGCTTGTTGGGGCCGCTCTAACTCTTGTAACGCGCTTCGATCCCGGTCTACTTCTTCCTCACGTCGCACGCGCCACATTCGAAGAGCACCTGAGCCATCATCTGGGACCTGGGTCTGAAAAATTATATGTTTTGTACTAACTCGATTAGACCTGCAGTTAAGATGATCATTTCCGCTTACTTTATGGGTTTAATTCTTTGCAACATTATCTTACATTGCAAGAAAAATTGCGCTCTCACTTTTAGATTGAATTAACATTGTATTGGACAATCTGCAAATTTAAACTATATTACCTCAGCCGCCAACCAAGCATTCGTAGCGAGGCTGACCGCATCCAGTTTGGTTGTAGCCGATCGAGCTGACCGCAATCTCACATCTCTTCGCGAGTCACACCAGTTCCACTTATGGAACAGGGCTGCGAACTCCAAGGGCTCTCGACCTGACACAGTAACTGACACTGGGCCACTGTATCGGCGAGCTTTTGCCAATCCTCGAGCTGCAGCTAAGGCTCCACGGCTTAGATTGGAAGCGTTTGATCCCACCCAGGCCCAAACTCCTCGAGAACCAGCGTCAATTACGTAAATGCTCTGAAATAGAAATATTGCCTTGTTATTTGTAATGAGCACCGAACTTTGTTCCGCCTTAAAGACAATATGACATGATCGCATTTTTGGCAATTTCACTTTGGCCCTAAGGCACCACAATTCACACAGGAACGAAAGGAACGGGATAAAAAGTTTTTGAGTTATAAATAGTGTATCTAACATGATTTTCGTTATAGATATTGTCTTTGGTTTATACGAGAATATGTAACTAGTTAACTACATAGTATAAACAAGCTTCCTTATACATGTCATTTAAATACTCTTACGTACTTTCTTGCCTCTTTCCATGAAAAATATATAGACAGATATATAAATATATTATTTATGTGAAGATGTAAGTCTTTTGCTACAATATGTAGAATGGAGTTGATATCCGATAATTTAAAGACACCAAGTTTAACGGCATTATCTATCATCGTTCTTTTGCGTACAAAATATTGAAGTTATAAATAATATATATGTCATAAATATCACAAATAAATAAATAATATAATATTAAATACCGAAATTTTCTTTTTATTTTTCAGAGGTTATTTAAAGGCAATCGAACGTAATCAGGTTCAGGATCGGTAAAAGTAAGTAAAAGTAAATTCCATTACATCATCATTTAAGTCGGCTCGTACGAGTGGAGCGCGTTTGATCTCTTCCAGGCGAGCAGAAGGTCTTTGTGCAACTGGAGACGCTCTTGTTGGTTTCGAGGACTTGTACAATCTAGCAGGTCTTGGTGGATCAAGGGTCGGAGCAATCGGCCGCACAGAACGAGCTCGGAGGTCCAAGACTGAGTCCAACAGATTGCGGTCTGCAGGTGGCAGAGTTTGCTCGTAGCCATCATGGGCGATCGTTATGCGGCGGGACATCATTCCTTTGTCTGCGCCCCGTGCCAATCTGTACGCGATCTGTTAGAAATAGTGAAAAACTTAGAAAAGGTAAGTGGAAGTGAAATAACTCATATACTAGGATGGATAATTTACTACATTAGACAAAAAATCTCATATAAAGATGAGACTGATACCATTTATTATAATTTTTGTTGCTCCATCATGTTGATATTTTAAGAACCTAAATGTTTAATTATAATGTTATACTATAAAATATTAGCCTACATTCCATATTATTTTATTTGTTTATTCTTCTAGAATAATTTTACCTTAGCACCAAAAATCTTCTCGATAAGATTAGCAGTTCGACCCAACCACAGAACAACGAGAGCAGATGTGTCTAGAACAAATACCCCGTCAGAAGCAAGATGAGACCATGAGACTGGCTCTAGTTGTAGAAGCACAGGTCTGCGCCCGCGCACACGGTATAAGCGACTACCGCCATTAAGATTTGAGCCGCTGCAAAGTATTCTGGAATAATATACATTACTATGAAACAAATTTACGAACATCTTTAATCGTGTTTCATATTTTACACATATAGATAAAACTTCACGTTATTACGTAATGGATGTACAAACACTACATTCATGTTTAAACGAAACTCTTATGCAGCATCATAGGACCAAATACTTGCCTTATCCCATCACGAAAGTAGGAGAGTAATCTCGGTGATTCTTTGGTAGCTGTCTCTCGGTGTATGACGACTGGAGCCCCGACGTGAGAAGCGAGTTGGGAAGCGCGGCGTAACGCCAGAGTCCCCGGACCGCCTCGATCACCTGCCCACGCGTGAATATGACGCTCAGCACATTCACCAGTGCCGTTTTCTTTTATTTCACGACGCTGGGACAAATGATTTTATATTGTAATGTTACAACTACAAATAATTATTGAGCTTTAAGAATTTGTAATCTATTAACATTAACAGATATTTAATGTTTAATAGGTGTGTTAAGCAACTTATCAATAAACATGTGGCAAAAGTTCCCACGTATCTATAAATCATATATAATCATATATATGATTTACTGAAATTGTGAGTGTGAGATAGAATTTGATAGAACTGTATAATTAGCAACAACGAAATAGCGTTTCACTATTTCTAAAACACTATCTTTACAAAGAGATCTTGCATTTGCTGGTGTAACTAATACGTATTGTTGTGCATTGCAATGAATGGACTCGTAATTAATGTCAGTGAATTGATTTACGAAATCCGTTGTTTCATTCTATCGTTGTAATGAGACGTGGAAATTGTTACTTTCTAATTTTCGAGCTATTCGAAAAATGAGGGTCCCGGATCTTTCTACATTTTCCATATGGGAGTTGTATAATTGGTTTTGTTTGTAATTTAAACTTTTCTTTCTAGGAAGGATCAGAAGCCTTCTTCACTTCAGCATATAAGGCAATAAGTATATTTGGCAAACGGTGTAATAGAAGTAAACACAGATGGAAGGTGACCCGATTGGCACATTCGTCACCAATCCGGACCGTCGAACAAAATTCGATTTCCGGTGCAGTCAACATTTCTGTACTTAATGAGGATATTTGTTGCATGTGGTCTGGGTGTTACATTTACAATATTATATAACGAAATTTATGATTACCATTTTCTAAACATCCACAACAAGTTTTAAATAGCGTATATCCTTGTGTTAAACGTGTCCTGATATTTATCAACAACTATTACTTTTATATTTAGTGTCGCTAATAGGATAGGATTCTGAAGATTTCGAAGAAGGCATTTTCATACTTACGATAACATCAGGCCCAGCAGGCTGACCAGGCAAAGACGCTGAATATACTAAATAGGCATCAGTGTCGTAGAATGTGCCGAAGTGAGAACGTGGGAGCATTTCTGTGGACGACTCCTGAAATATATAGTTAACCATCATCATAACATCTTTAGCCTTCGATAATCTAATAAAACAGAGCGCAAACGGACATGACACTCACAGAGATCTCGCAAATACGTTATAGTTTCAAGAATCTTTTTTTCTTTTATAAGTTCCATAAACAACTAAAATCAAGTGGGCATAGAGTTATCAGCAGCTGTCGATTTTTTTAATATACAAGCCTTGATTTGCGTACGTAAATATTTGTGTGCTTTGTTAACGAGTGTCGTCCGTGACGTTGATAAACATCTATGAATATGTATATTCGTTATGGTTTGTTAAAATTTCATTCAACGCTTCACGTATTTTTTTAATATGTTTATTTTAATTGTTACTTATATCATCGTTTTATGAATAATATAATGAATAATAATAAAATTACATCTGTTTTTGGTATCCTGATTTCCTCACAATTAAAATAGACTTTATCAATCGCTTTGAATGCAAATCAAATATATCAAGTACTAATATATATATATAATATTTCAAATATTACAGATATCATTTAAACATATTTTTGGGATTGTATTAACTAATTATGAGGGCGGTATGGCAACAAATGTACGATTTATAAAATATAGGTGAAACGGATTTTAAAGCAGCGTAATAAATCCGTTGGTCCGATTTTTTAGCTGCACCAAGTTACACGTTTCGCGTCGCGGTCAGCTGAGCTGCATAGCGGTGTACGCGAATGAATCATCTGTTCCGTTAGCTTTTATCTTAGCCTGCGCTCGTGCTGGGACGGGTTAGTACCTACTCAAAATTGAGACGAACTTCTACTATAGTAAACATATTTTTTTTGTCACTACAACCCTTTTTCGGTTTTGATTTTTGTTTTGGGAACTTACCGGTTCATTTACGGTATTAATCGCACGTAGAAAGACAAATCTTAATGTTGATAGTACGGCATAGTATAGGCCACGGGTCAAGCCTGGTTCCGCTCATACATGAGGGACAGACACGATTGGAATACGATTGACGAAAATAAATCACTAAATAATGAGGAATCAATGTAGCACGTGCAATCAAAACATAGAAGCAGAATGACATATATAAATTTGGCTGAAGGTAGTTCACATTATAAGCCAGATTTCGATATGCTGCCAGAAGAAATGCAAGGCCCATAACTAGCTTCCAACTTATGCTATACAATGCATTAGGAATGAGCCCTTATTTATATATTAGGAAAACAAACAATAATATCACTATATAAATAAGATAAGGTTATATTATAAAATAAATAAACTATTACTTAGTAAGTATAGTAGTAGTATTATTCAGTCACGTTTGGCATTCAGTGTGCGATTATTATATACAGATTATATTGTGTTATCAAATTATCGTGTCATATGAAAAAACTTGTAGCATTTCATGCGGAAAAACGAAAGTTTCCTAGAACATAAAATTTACAAATAATAGCTTGCGAGACACGCTGAGATAATAGTGGGTCTGCGCGTGCGCTTCTCGCATGCAAACCGATTTATTGCTATATGCCTAATTAAGTGTTATACTTTCTCTCTACTTTGTTTATGAGGTGTCACTTAAAAATTTTAAAGCAATAAAGACTTTTAAACAGAATGAAGTCTTAAAGGACTCCTAAGAACACCTAATATTATTTTTTAGGAAATTTATTACATAATTTACAAACTATCAATTATGCAATTATGGTCAATGACAGATTGTCTATATAAGCAACTGAAATGTGTGATACTCACGTTAACTGAAGACTGAAGTTATTGTTAAAATAAAATTCTTAAAGTATCCATGAAGTTTGGTTTTTTAGGATCATATTAAGAAGACGCTTTATATGACATTTTGGACCCGACATTATGATATAAGCTTCCCGTGATATTCGTGTTCATTACAAGATTCGAAAAACTCCTTGCCTTTATAATAATTATATACGTGACGATGTATTTTAGCTTTCTGTGCGTAGAAATGAGTTGGAAAACTAAATAGTTTATCACTCAAGATAAATTGAATACAAACATATCATATCATTTTTAACACGAAATAATTCAATCTAGTTTTTAATATAAATTATTGCAGTACTAAAGGACTTCATAACGTATTACATACATTTTCTCTCACAAGCTAATTCCATGCATTTGCTTATATAATTTGAGAAGTCCCACACAAAGATAATGATCACAGTCATGATTTAGAAAGGCTAATTTAATGCGCTCCCAATGAGTGCTTTCAACTCATTTTCTTTCTAGTTAATTTTCCGATTTATCTATGTGCAATGAAAGTTAAAAATCTGCAGAACTCGTATAATTTTTAAGATAATATAGTTACTGACAAGGTATTGTGTTGTCTCACGTTAATTCCGATAAACCTACTTTGAACAAGCCAATTTTTTATTTCATTTATATTTACAATTATTACAAATTTAAAAACGTTAAGATCTCCTGTACTCTAAATCATCCATTGGAATATTTTATGCTATTGTCTTTTATTATGAAAATTGTCAGGAGTCAAACCACAAACCCGATGTTTACGACTTAACAAATGAAAATTGCACTTTATTAACGAGGAATCAATTTTACAAACCCAGTCGATTACGACGGATAACGAATTGTCACATATATATGTCTATTTAACTCGTAATAATCGTCTAAATATAATTAAATAGACATCAAATGTAAATTATGTACTATAATTTTGGAATTTATGAGATTATAATTCTTAAAATTATAATTTGATACGATTTCGTTTGTTTAGGAGCTGGGTAATGAAGTCTTTGTTAATTCACTTTCACTCGCAAATAGAAAACAAAAAATCGCTTAAAATATTTTTACATTTTAAGAGTACATGGAAATAAATATAAAATAGGTATTCATTTTTCAATCTTCAACTTATTGAGCATGACCGCAAAATGTAACGATGACGTCATATAGTGTAAGATACAATCGAACTACCTAAACGTAAAAAAATAGTAAAAAAACTCCTAAGTAATCTATAATAAAAGTGGAAATAAATAACGAATTAATAAGCAGTGCGAAATTTTTGTCTCTTCCATCACGTGTAACCAATAGTTGGTAAAGTTTTTCTAAAAACAAAATGTATAGAACAATATACCGACGCATAACGTTCTTTACCGTAGAATTTTTTGTTGTATTGTTAGAGCTAGGTATAATATAGACTACCTGGGCGTTGACCTGAAGGCTAACGATCCTTTGTCACGGTTGTGAAGCTCAATTCAAGCGAAACTTGTTACTCGATAGACTGATCTTATATTAAAAACACATATACGGTAAATAATGTTAAAGTAGATATTTTAAAAATCAGGATGAGCATAGACTCCTCATACTAAAGTTTTTCATGATAAACCACGAAACCTTTTTTAATCTTTAAACTCTGTAATGTAATGCAGGAAAGTATCTTAAAATTTTTATTTATTTAATTGACAAAAAATTTTTGTAAATAACCCTAAATAAATAAAGACGCTGTGGGTACTCATTTTGATGATGGATGAAAGAACGGATGGATGTTTAGCTTAGACACGGCCCCGTGACAAAGCCGGGGAGGTAGGCCGAGGGATTTAAAAAAAAAAAAAAAAAATCTTTATTTTCAATTATGAAATTCTTGAAGCATTAAACAAAGAGTGTTTAAAATGTTCTTAATTACGTTTTTCAATGTGGTCTTAGTACATAGTGATTGGTTTATATGTCTCTTTAAAAAAAGTCTGCGGCCTGCATTCATGTTTTTATGATTATAATGAGAGTCAAATAGACAAGGGCAATAGTTGTGTTAAAAATAACATGTTTAAATTCATTTAAAATTTAAGATACATTAGTTAGCTAAATAATAATAATGCTAGTAAAGGGTATGTCGTGCTTGTTCGAAACTTTCAATTTGTGATATATAATATAATAGATTCCCTGAAGTAAAATGTATTAAATAAATTTGACGATAGGTTTAAATATTTTAAATGGAATGTATCAGGGACGGCAAAAAGACTTTATGTTTTCAAAATCGAACCTGAATCTACACATTAAACTTCAGGCGTATTTTCGATAAGTTTTTGATACCACCATTCTCATAGCATGGGGTACACAAATTAGTTTTTCTCACAGACCTCTTGAAATGGTGAAAGTCTCTTCCTACGTTGGTATTTCACAAGATTATGGGTACGATTCTAATCGAGAGTATAATTATGCGTGTATTGTAATGTATGTTATAATTATTATATCATAGTAACGTTTTATTTCTAAAAAAATACACACAAAAAATCGCATCTCGTGAATTTTAGATGCTCCTCAACCTTATTTCTATGAGAATAGATGTGTTTATATATAAGACACTTATTTTACTTTTAGTCCAAAACATTAACAAACTTGATGTGCGTATATTTGAGAAATTTATTAGATCATTATTTTAAAATGCAAATTACATAATAAGATCTTACCGGTAACAGCAGCATAATTAATTATATTGTAAATTAAGCATTATTTAAAGTGTATATATTCTTATTTTGCGGTCGATATAGTAAACAAATAATGGTTAGGCCCGTTATTTTTACAGAACATAGTGAGTCATCATAGATATTAACGCAATTATTAATCTGTTATATAACTTAATAACATAGACATGTGAAGTATTCTGTACATACCGTAACTTTCCATATGAGAAACGTAGTATGATCCCGTGGAACGGTCCTGAAAACGGCGCCGTCCATCGCAGCCTTCGTCGGCGTAACATTGTCCTCATCCTGTATACAATAAACCACATCAAGCTTACGAATCTAGAATACACCATGTATATATTTATAGCGCTATATTTAAGTATTGCTAAAATACTTAGTAATTATGAGTTATTAAATATGTTTTCACTTAATTTTAGATTTTCAACATTATCTTAAGCTTTTCAATAGCTCAAACTTTATGATGATTTACAGCCTTTTTTTACGATGGGCAGTCCATTGATAGAACCCCACGCCGGGACAACATATACATGGCATGAGAAGTGTGGGGGTCAGGGCCCACAAACAAAGGGCCCTACTACCCACTAAAACCCATCAGTACCTCCTTAGCGCTAATGACGAGGCCTGGTAACAGCGAGGCCTTGTCCAGGATTGAGGATTTACACCCTAATGTAATGCTAATAAAGTTGTTGAGAACTGTACGTACTGCGGTGTTTTGTCACAACATTTTTGTGGGATGGAATCCTGTGCAGCGAATAATCGTATATAAGCTTACAATAACAAGGTATAATTTTTAAATCACGTATCAAGAACATCGTGAGTTGTCTATTGAAGTTTGATCACGATCGTTGACAACTGACATTTTTGAAATACAAAATCCATCACGATTTTGCTAATTTCGCAACACATTATTTCAATCTATACATAAACTGATACTAACTAACATAAAACAATTATATACTGATTTATGTACAGTACAAGTAAGTTTTACTTATCGTTTCTTAAAGCCTTTTTTTGTCAATAAAAAAAGAACATTAGCAGAACTTTTATCTTTAATTGGATTAGCGTGCCGTAATCGGTTTTGATCAATATTCCGGAGCGTCAATATATCAGCTTCGTAGCTTTTATCTTTTATGGAAAACCTAATTTTAGCGATTCCGCAATTGGTATATATTTTCCTACTTTATTTACTCAAAGAGGACTTTCCTTGAATATGAAATGGAAAAAGAGGTATTTTATATTAAAAGTGCACACTTAAATATTACAAATGTTAAACCCACAATTTCATATTTTGCTTAATTTCTTTAATGTATATTGTGTAGACAATATGCTAATAGCTAATTTGTATGTATACTTATACCGGTAGTAAGGAAAAAGCGTTAAAAATTCAAAACAATACCAGTGAATAACTCTAAATTGTCACACTTACGATAAAAAATATTTACATTAGATTTTATAAAACGAAAATCTTACTTGTTCAGCGCCTATTTCCAGTATGTGCATGATGGAGGTCAGGCAGAAGTGTCCATCACCTACGCACTCACGGCAGAACCGAATCTCAAGACGACCGAAATCTACGTACACGAACCACAGACTAACCCGCCACGGGCAAGAGAAATGTTTCACGCCGGCTGCATTTTATTAAATGGGAATAAATTAAAACGCGAAAGTCGCGTGCGATTGATGGCTGATCATCATAGCGTAATTATAATTAACAGTAAACAATCACAAATATCTGGAGCAGACGATGCATAACTTTAGATAGTTTCATATATAAAGATAATTAACGCGAAACGTTTCTAATCTTTACTAAGTTTTATAAAAAGTTGATTCTTTTTTTTTTTGAGTTATTTTCGATAGGTCTCACACATGATAATTTTATTTGGAAATCAACTTTTGATGAATTAATATTATGAGGGTAATCGGTTGGCCTAGGCGTTATTCGACTATCACTACCCATTAAAAACATCTCAGGGCGGGAAGAACAGCTAAACCTGAGATGTCTAGTACCGTTATGTGTCTAGGTATCAACAATCTTAGACCTACTTCGCTAGTATATATTTAAATAAACGTCTTATTTCGTTAGCCAATACTTTTGTATAATTATAATGAAAATTGTATTTGTCTTTATTTCTAGATTACCATTAGTACTAGTTATAGGAACTACAATTAGTCTTGCTAATCGTTTCGGCTTCTATTCAAGATCTCTGTTTAGACACCATTTGATAAGTTATTTCATTTGAGAGAAATATGTATAATAGTAACTTTAATCCAGAACATTACTGATTGTTAGTAGTGAGCTGTTTAATATGTAATTATATCATCATCCTCCTTATAAGTTGGGTCTGGAAGGAACATTTTTTAGGATAAGGCGATCCGCCACCTCACCAATTAATTTCACAACTGTTTAGGTTGTTTTAACGTGTGAATAAAAAAAAATATATTCGTAAATTGAAGTCGGGTTTTTGGTTAGCTAACGATTTAATAATACGATAATTAAAATATAACCTGATAGATATCCATTGGGATCTTTAGTTTGGCAGATACTTCAACCACACAGGCACATGTCAACTCAGCTTTGTGTGGACTGGTGCAAAAATCCCACAACTCTGGTCACAGGAAATACGCTTGGACGCGCACTTTGTGAAGTCACACGTTCACTTTCGTTTGTTACGGATTCTAAGCTCATAATGACCTAACCGAAATGGTATTGGATTTCATAAATCAATTGAAGCGTAACGAAATCTAGACACCTCCAAAACACGCAAACATGCAATTCGGATACAAAGACAAGATTACGTCAGAATATCCAATTCAAGTTTGGTGTTGTTCTGGGTGGCGCTAGAGAAGAATATTAATATACTAATGACATGATGAATTCAATATTGTACCATGAACAATTATATAATAATTTTCACTATTATATGCTTTAAGCTGGACATTGAAAGCCACAAACACTTGCTTTGTTTATGCTTTTAAAACACATCGACTGTCGTAGTGGTTGCAGCTAAATAAATTAAATCTTTGCGGGTAATGATAGTATAAATTAACCAATTCATAATTGCTTGCTAGTTGGTACAGGAAAGGTAAACGAAAAGGCCACGTTAACAGGCCTATAAATGTAAACTTAGAGATAGTCAAACGCACACATGACAGGTGGACAAGAGGCTAGGCCAGTTTTAGTATGAGCATTAGATCAATATCAAAATCAATAGGAATTTGCCTATCCGAGGAAATTAGATAATTGTTTCAGTTATAGGCTATTATTTCATTAAAGCTTTCTAGGACCTAAAAAAAAACCTAACATACGCAAATAGGCGCTACTTTGGCTGCTAATGTAGATATGATGTGCAAGCTTACGTAGCATATATATGTATATAAATATTACAGTGATTAAACCAATAATGCCAGTAGTTGGGTGGCATTGCCACTCCCTAAAAAAGATATACAAAGTACATATGCAATATCATTCATGTGGCAAACTTAAATTCATATACTTAGTATACCCGATTATGGAAATCAGGAAGACTATTAAATGGGGAGAGGTTGAGAGCGTATATATATATATATTAATTGAGAAACTTCCGAACAATTACTATCTATGTTGACTAGGACAGGGGGACAGTCCTTGTATGAATGTATAATGTCAACATTCCATGCGTAGAGCCTCACATTTGCGCACACAGAAAATCTAGAGCCAGTGGCCACTGCTCTGCAACAATAGTGTCTATGGACGAAAATAATTAACCCATCCATCTATTAGTTTTATTAAAATAAACTTTTAGCAAAACTCTAACAATAAATAGAATGACAATAGATACAATGATAATGGATACGCTCGAGCAAGTAAAATCAAGGACGATTACAAAATTATCAATCGGAGCCTTTGATGCTGTTTTCAGATTGATATACCATGAAGGTTAAATAGGTATATTAATGGTGGTTAACATAGTAATGAGGTTATTCAATCCAATCCTATCACCACCATGCATCCATAAATATGCTACAAAATGGACATATAGTTTATTAACGGCAAAATAAAATGGAAAACTTATTTTGAACTGTAACACTGCAGTTATTGAAACTTTTAGCGTTTTAAAATCACAATGCTCTGATTTATAATATCAATTTAGATACATTCATTGTGGCACGACTAAGGCCGGTATGTATTTTGTTCCATGATTGAAAGGATACGGTAAAAAGGAAAAAATATTTTTAACCTGGAAAACTATGATAACTTTTTCAGGTTTAGAATTATTTGAGCATTTTGAAATTGATTACTTTTGTTTGTCACAAATATCACAAGGTCATTTTGACAGTCAATAAATTAACGAAAATAGTATTTGTTAAAACATTTTATATTATAACAAAAAATTAAATTATGTACGACGAAAATTCAGATAGGGAATGTGAATTTGACGAAATAAGTCCCGAGGACAGTCCGAATGTTACAAGAAAATCGGTATCGACTGTAGGTTTCAGAAATAGTATGGATAATCAAGCGCGGCCAATGGCTTTAAGAGCCACTCAGTCGTTTACGGGAGCTGTGGAAGAATTGCGGTTTTGTTCAAATTTTCAGCGAATGAACCTTACAAATCGAGTAAATGTAACACCTACCTCTAAATCTACGCCTGTATGCCCCTGTGGATGCTTTTTAAGGCCAGCTGTAACGGGACCTTTTCGGACGCGAGAAAAAAATACTTTAGCGCTCGTCGTCGTTCCACCGGAAGTACTCAACTATCACGGTTACAATTTCGAACCCACTCAAATCGCAATGTTTTGGAAGAAAGATTGCAGGAAATTTCTTTGGAAGGGAAAATCAAAAACAACTTGAAGCGCATTTTATTAATTTTTGAGTTATTTAAAATAAATATATATTTAGACCAACATCTACTGTAACGTTTGAACGGTATCTAGGGGTTGTTTTTCTACACCTGGTAGAGATTCTTCAGATTCTCCACAAGAAAATCTTATGTAATCAATTACTTCAACTTTGTTTTGTTCGAGTATTTCTTGAACTGTGTAGGAGGGATCTAAAAGGTACTCCTGGTAAATGAGACAGACTTCATCATCAGAGTTTTTAGCTGGTGTGTCTTTCTCCTTGTTCCCAATTTTAGAGGGAGCACAACCAACAATATGTTGACACAATTGCCTTCCCATGTCTTCTTGGTCGTTTGGTTGCTTGTAGGCCAACAACGCGCCGTATTTCCCAGCAGAATAATCTGACGTGATAGCTGGAGCTGGATGGGTGTAAGCAGATATTTTCACATCACTACTGTTAGCTTTCCAACATTCAGCTCGTCTAAGCACAGCATTTTCCCCAACAGATCCGATGAAAAGTGCCAGAATTTCAGATAATTTCTTGCCATCAACATTCAGATTACCAAGTTGCTCACTATCTAGTTCCATCTGAAATCAATATTTTGGTTTATCATAACATGTTGTCATGCAATAGACAACATATACAAAGTTATGATGTTACCAGACACAGAAATGTTTCTTTTTGTTCATAAAATGCTCACATGAATTTAACAGATATTTACTTACTTAAATAGTACAACAAATTTAAGTAAAATTTAAATTAGATTAAAACTTAAACCACTAAACTGAAGTTCCATAAGTTAAGCTACGCTAAAGTTGACTACTTACTTTTGTAACAGGACCTTTAGACTGAAGGTTAGTGTGAGCAAACTTATAACATGCAAGGGTAGCATCTTCCATCATTTTCTGGAACTTCTCATTTTTGGCCACAAAGTCGGTCTCACAGTTGAGCTCTACTAAAGCACCATGGCTTTGATCGTACTTTACTGCTACTAACCCTTGGAGAGCTTTCCTCCCAGCTAATTTTGTAGCTTTTGCCCAGCCCATGGCTTGAGCCTGTTCATTTAGCCATGCTTCGGCCTGAAAAAAAAAAAACATTTAATATTGTTGTGTTATTGTTTCAAAAATTGACCTATATGTTTTAAAAGTTTTGTTTCATGAAAGTCTGATCATATTCTATTGGGCAAGTTTGGAAAGGCAAAGTTGATTGATTAAAAGTAAGAAATTAGTATATTTAAAAAATACAGGGCGGGGTTACATACACTTTTTTAGATAAATAATTGTCTATATAAGTTAAAGGCTTAAGTCTAATTATTTAGTTAACATTAGACACACACTGGAATGGTATATTAAAAAAGATTATATATTATTCAAATACCATTATTGCTTTCACTCAATTGTCTAATAAAAGTAGAAATATTAACAACCAATTTCATGTAAGAAGTGGATATTCATAGATACATCTTTTTTAAGATACGTCTTTCATAATTATGTATATAAAAATGCATTAAATGTACCTTATCAGTGTCATTATTATGCATTTCAAGTGCCTTCTTACAGTTAGCAATTGTGTAGCCAGTTTTCTTCCTTAGCTTAGCCAATAAAGAGGATTCAGCAGCACGCCAACTTATACTTGTGTGAAAATTTCTTACCAACTGGAATATCATCTGAAATAAGTTTTAATTAAATATAAGTTTTTATTTCTTAACATCAATTGTAATCATAATTAATGTAAAAGTTATTGATTGCAAAATATGTTAACTGTTAAAATAGTAGGTAGGAGTTATTGGAATGCATTAGTAAAAAATAAATTTTATTTCAATTACATAAGTTGTAGATAGTATTTTCTTGATAAAACTTAGTTAAAGACTGCACAGCTAAGCTCACAACGAACTACTACATGACATCATCATTATTAAAGCCACTGCAAGGCTAAAATTATACTCTCAAACAGTATAACAGTTTGAAGCTTCATGCATGAAACAACTGTTTTAGTTAAAAAAGTATTGTTTTACCTTTGAATATAAATGTATTGTTTGTTTCATTACATAAACCTATAAGGAAATATTGATCTCTGAGACATTTTATAAAGATATTAATTAAATAAATTTTAAGATTATATACTTATCTGTGTTAAACAAATATAACTGAGACTAGGTATACATTTTCGTTATCCTGGCTTTCGATAAAAGAAAAAAAAACAAATATCTGTTGTCATGGTAAAATCAATAAATAATATTTTCAGTACCTAGCCTTTGTTGCCTGGGCGTAGTGTATGAATTTAACTACTTTCATATAGTTCATATTAAGTGAGTTATATTTTCAAAAGTAGGTACATATATTGCTTCGGTAGGCCACAATAATTTTGATTTACCTTTGTCGCAGTTGTAAGTATATTGTGATGTTTTTAGAAGTTATCCGCAGTTAATTTTTTCTTCAGATAGATTCATACACTAATTGATTAATAATTTATTATTATAACGATTAGGTTATTTGGTTAGTCTAATGCAATTTTCTTATCCGTGCGATTTTTGACAAATCACAACAGCTGCGAATGTGCTTAATTAAAATACTGACAATTGACAAATGCAATTTTAAATATACTCGTCGAACATTTATCGTAATTATTATGTTATTGTCTTTGAGTATAACTTTTATTATTTCTTTATCTACAACAATAAGATCATTAAGGAATATTATATCTCTATATCCCTGTTCAGTTTCTTAATCTGTGCATTATCATTTGGCGCCATTGTTACAGTTTGAGTTACCAACCACAACCAAGACATTCTTTTATCTGAAATAAATTTAGCATTACCATATTTACTTTTGTGTGGTGAAAATTGTCAGCATCTAATTCTAACTTGAATAATATGTACAGGTACTTCAGTATTCCTGAATTGAAAGTTGTGTAAATTATTCTGTGTCTATGGCGATGGGTATCGATTCTGATTTATAAATGTACTTTAAACAAATAATAATAAAGAAAGTGATTGGGAATACATGTTATATTATCTTCAACGTTTATGTTTGTTGTTATTTCGATTGGTATAAAATTACGATCAGTTATTTTTTTAGCGTATTTCATGAATAGAGAGTACTCCATGGTCTGGTCGGCCCTAATTGCATGTCACTGAATACTATAGCTATCTAGTCATGGATTATAACTTACATTTCAGATTGTAATCATGCAGAAAAATAAACCAACACGTAAAAAAAGCCAACCGTCGCCGTCGACATCGGATGTTAAACTGCCTAAGATACCAAGGATCAAAATGCCAGATGATTTCAAAATACGTAATCAACCCCTGTTCTCTCTCCCCGAAGAAGTTTTAAAGTTGCCTCACCCAAAGACAAAGGCTGCCAAACTTCAGGCTTCAAAAACGGCTGTTAGAAAGAAATCTAGTGGTATGTATTGTCTATTTGTAACCCATTTGCGTCTTATAAAAAAGGTTTTAATCTTAAGACCCATGTCTTTGTTATTTGCATTAATCTCTTCATCCACCGCAGATTGAAGGATTGATACTTTTATATTCAATGTATATTTATATATCGGCGCAAATATAATGCAAACACAGTCATGTAGATTACGTCACGTTGTTAACACGTGTTCCGATACGACGCTCCCCACTATATCCTATAAGCGGGTTTCAACGAGCACGTGTCATTCGTTTGTATGCTAGACGGATCCAAATTTTGTTTCGTGAACTTATTGCGAATCTATTTTAATTATTAATGTAATTGTTATATATCCTGGTAAGTAATTCTGAATCCAGAAGATGGTATTATTCGAGAGAGCACCGCTCCTCTTAAAAATTTTTTATATATATATGTATATATATATATATATTAATATATTCTACATATAGTCCTGCTGAGTTATAAGTTATATTTAAATTTTCAATATAGGATTTACTAATAGTTAATATTTCAGTGATGCAAAGTTTTACGGCGATGCGAAAGGCCCGAGAGGAGTTCAGGGCGAAGTTGATGAATCTGATCTGTCAATCCGCGCCAGGGGAGGATGGGGATACGATACCTTCAGGCGAGGAGAAGAATATGCTCAGATATTATTATTATCTGCGATATGGGATTGATACAATTCATGTAGCCCCGCTTGACAATAAAATTATACTAAGGTAAGAAATTGTTTGTAGAAAGATAAGGATTACAAGTACATGTTATACAGTAATATTAATTGATATAAATTTAAAATTTATATTAGTGGAAACATATATTGCCCTAACCAAAACTTTTTTTTGCTTGTAAACTACTATCTATTGTTTGATACTCTTACAACTTACATTAAAAATACGTCAATTATTAAAAATACGTAAGTTTATAGTCTTTTAAACACAAATATTGTTTTTTAATTAAATTGATTATGTCAGAAAGCGTGTGTAAAATACTCGTAAATAGAAGAAGGTGTAAGAATGTAAAAAATGTTTCAGACTAATTTTGTATATGAACATGAATTAGATAATGAATTTTATAGACCAAATTCAGGCCTCGCCTACAATTTAAAAAACTAACCATATTTTAGGGTACACAATCTGATACCGGCAAAACTGAAAAAATGGAAGGATACACTATTCACGAGTACAGATGAGATGAGAGAAGATTTCATGATGAGCATGAAGAAGGCAATCGTCGACTTTGTCTTGAAGGATCCCAATACGGTTCGTATAAAGAAGACACTTTTGACGTATTCAATTATTTATTTGACTTAGAAGAGATAGAATAACACTTTATTGGCAGGTTATGGCAATATTAGGGACTTTAATCTCGTAATAATTTTAAGTTTGGTTACATTTTAATATGTATTGATTGTATCACTAAAAATGAGAATTAAAATTAAATAAAATATTTTTGATCAAATGTTGATCCATATTGATGGTTGTTAGTTGTATTTTATATATAAAATTCTCGTGTCTCAGTTTCCGTTCCGATGCTCCGAAACGGCTTGACCGATTCTCATGAAACTTTGTGAGCTTATTGAGTAGATCTGAGAATCGGCTAGCATCTATTATTCATCCCCCCTAAATGTTAGGTGGATTGTCTAAAAAGACAAAATTTTTAGTTTCTATTTTTTTATGATACAACATACAAAAATACATACTACAATCATAAATTTAATCACCCCTCTACGACCAACCCCTATTTTTTATTTATTAATTCATAATTTAAATCACATTAAGTATGGCAAATATTTTGGGGGGCAGCTAGTAATCTTATAAAATTTAATTAAACAATAAGAATATGAAGACGAAATTGTGTACACTAAAGATATAGGCTTTCCTGCCAACTTGTAGGAGGAATCTCTGGAGGAAGAAGACACACCATTGAAACGGGAACTGGCGAAGAAGGATGATGCGTGGAGAAACCGTTATGCCGTCGGCAAGAAGTTTATCACCAGGAACCTTCATAGTGTCAACCCTTGTATCGCACAAGTGCTGCAGATATGGTGGAAGCAATTTAAGTGAGTATAAAAAAAAATCATTTTGTGATTCGCATTAAGGTATGTCTGTTTGAGTAAAAGTCTTCTTAGCGTTGAAAAATATTTAATAGAAAATTAAATTACATTGACTTGGAAGATTGCGAAAAATATGTTACTAGCGGTGGACTGTATAAAAGCGAAATCGAATTGGGGAAAATGAGCGCCGCCAACTTCACTCAAGTTAGGTACGTCGTCAACTTCACGCCCGTTGACATAAGCTGCGTATGCGCCGTAACACTATTGTTTGAATGCTTTGGATGTTTTGTAATGAAAAAAAAAGTCATTCTATTATATTCTGGTGTTTTCATTATGGTTTTTAAAATCCATCTCAAACCAGTTTCATGTTTTATAAATTTAGGTAAACTTAACGATAGCTGTAGTATCTCTAAATGTTAATATGACATTGTACTATAAAGTAATGTTACTATTGTTTTATAGCGATCTTCGCCTAATAAGTATGAAGGATATTATGACGACAAACGAAGCGTATGAGCTGCAGGATTTCTGTTTCGTATGCAAGCGACACATTGAGGCCGCAGGCAACGTGCTCTCGATGCAGTGGATACCCACTGTTCAGGCCGTTTTCCTTCAGGTGCGCTTTGCTCTTTTCAAACCGGGCCATGCGAGCTCAAAGCACCATTTTTATGACAGAAAATATCGTTCTTGCGGCTACTTATAAAAAAATATTGCTCGTCAAGTTTATTTTTTTATTTCATTTTTATCATTTTAATGCGGATATGAAAGTAAATATCTATGTTCATAGTTCGTAGTTTCCTAGTGGGGAAGGTGAAGGGGGGCGGTTATTGCAGCAATAATGTCATATTTTAATTTTCGGTAAATGATGATTGTTCTATTATGTTCGTATAATCTTTCTTCGCGTACAGTTTTTCTGTGTGTTGTAGTATTAATACAAAATTACAGGGCAGTAAAAAGCGTCAAATACCTGAACCGAAACAGGTATCAAAAATGAAACATTTCTACAATTGCCTGGCGTGTATCATGACGTACAATTTGCAAACACTCTGCCTCAAATCTATGAAAGATTTCACCGAATATATCATGGATGTCGGGGTAATTAATTTAGCTAAAGTAAAAATTCGTAAATAGTATATGTTGAAAAATTTTATGATTGTGTTGTCTATTAACCGAATGTTATCCAAATATCGTTTCAATAAATCTTTGTCGCTTAGTTATAAACTGTTCATAAGCTGGATTTTTATCAAATAGTTGCAATTAAAAAATTTAGGTACAATTTGTTCCGCTTTTTAAGTACATATACAAAATAAAAATCATAGCAATGGATTGTACAAGAGAATTTTAAACAGTATAGCAATATAAATTCCTAATTCAAGTTAAACCTAGCGATAGATATTCTAATATTTTATCTATATTATCGGAATGTTTGTCAGGGTATGAATCAAGGTTTTGTAATAAATCTGACGTTTGCGAATGAAGCTATACAATTCGAGCCATCTTTCAAGCAGTTTAGGGACCAGCTGTGTCTGATGTACGACTTTATAATTGACGCGTGTAGACAATCGCCAAGGCTCGAGACGCTTTTATACCAGGACTATGTGATTACGAGTAGAGTTACAT
Source organism: Pontia daplidice (assembly GCA_963693355.1). Classification (NCBI taxonomy): domain Eukaryota; kingdom Metazoa; phylum Arthropoda; class Insecta; order Lepidoptera; family Pieridae; genus Pontia; species Pontia daplidice. The sequence goes on from CAVNZL010000004.1 coordinate 1,505,704, forward strand.
TACGTGTGAGTATCTCATTTACAAATGACTCCTCAGTTCCAATCTCAATTTTCTTAATAAACATCTTTATTCACGCACTATCTATAATTTCATCAACATTTGCACTACACTGATAAAATTTCAGCCCGTTATTGACAATGATTTAGTAGAGGGTTATAAGAAACTAATAACGGACCTTATTAATGAACAAAGAATAGGACCCGAGTTACGAGTTCAGGATTTCGATGATTACGTCTGCCTGCTTAATGGAGAGGTGAGATTTTTGTGTTTTGTGTAAATTTTAACAAGTCAGATTTCGTCTGCTTTTTAATCAAATCATGTGTATATGAATGATGCTTGTCCTGTATAGTCATCAACAAAAGTGGAAAACTTCATAAAAGCAGTACCAGAGAAGACGTTCGAGGAGTTTTGTAGTGAATCCGTTAAGTATGTCACTCTTGCGAGGGAGATTCCCTCAAAGCTCGAAGGGACGATTGTGATTGGTATGTTTCGGATGCAACGGGGGGATCTTATCACCTCTTTGAGAGGAGCAGCTACGAGATTAGCTAATACTTTGCTAAGACGCATGACGGAGGACTATCAGAATATGATTAGATCGTAAGTATCCAATGAACGTAGGAATACATGTTTTTTTTTTCTATTATAGACTTTATCATTGTATTGCAGTGCTAATTTCCCTTTTTAGAGTTCCTTATATATAAATTGGACTAGGCATCTACTGAATATCTCACGGATTGTGATAGGGGTTTCTGCCAAATACATGTGGTACGAGGGGGTTAAACAAATGTCTTCTTTCTTCACTTCCTCTTTTTATTTTCTTATTATCTTAATTAAAAATGTCACTTCCATTCATACCTCTCTTTCAAACCTATCTCATTAGCCTATATGTACCTCTCACTCAACTATCATTTGCATCTCTTTCTTACCAGCTGTCCTTACATATCACCTTGTCTATACAACAATTGCTATTCTACATACATATGATGCTCGCATCATATTTATAGTATACCTTATATAGTATACCTCTCCCAGATACCCCCAGATAGAATACCTTATGATTTACAGTATCTTCGAGGAATATTCGACGATAGCGTCAACACTGTTAACACCTCCCCCGGATACGGCTGCCTTAATGGAGCTAATAGCCTATTGCAAGAAAGTTGAAGATGTGATGCTGGATGATATGGAGGATAAATTGCGAAACGTTATGCGGTACATAATGTTCCTTGGAGATTATACCGTATTCACACCGCTGGAGATGAAGGCGAATAATCAGAGTTTCCATTGGTAGGTTAAATAGTTGGTATAAGTTGTTCTGGTAAATATTTTTCTTTATATATTGGGATACACTTCTTTTTTGTTTCTTACTTGATTTTGATTACGAGATTTGCTAATTTAAGTTTTGATTAAGATTTAGTTTACAATAAACCTTTTTAGGTATGCTCGTATGCCAGGAGTAATTGAGGAATGCAAAGTTATTTGCGATCAGAAGAAGATAGAGTATCAGGAATTATTAAAAGTAAGTAGTTAATATTAACATCTGACCAACTCGGGTTTTCTTTCCTTCTACTATAAATTTTCTCTTTAACTCTTATATGTCACATTAAAGACGAAATTTCTAGCAATGAAGATATAATTCTTTTATAGGTTCGTATATCTAAATTCATTGAAGATTTGGATGTATATGAGTTGCAATCTAATGAACTTCAATACTGGGGAGATATTAACGAATTGCCTAAATATGTTACTAGGGCGCGTCGGCTGGACGAAAAGTGAGTATAAAACGTCAATCGTTTGAAAAAAATTGTCAATTACTAGTTTATATAGAGCTTAAAAGATCTGAATACCTCTTTCTAAATAGAAATAGCATGATATACAAACGAGCGTCATAACATAAAATGAATGTCAATTATAATAGTTTAATCGAAAAAATATCAAGAGACTATAATTTCGCAGACTGGCAATGGCCCTCGTAAAAATAGATCAGTTTAATGAAGAAGAAACGTCATTTGGTTGGGAGCTCTCTCAGTATCCCAAGAGGAAAGCGATCTATGACAAGCTGGTGCCTTTTAAGAAATTATTTGACGCCGGCTACGATTTCCTTGAAAAACATCATAACTGGATGAAATCTAGAGTAAGTATATACAAATGTCAGCATGTATGAAAACAAAGTTCTGAAGTAGAAATTATTCATCACAACGCAGGTCCAAATATTTTCATTAAATTATTGTATTTGTTTATTAAAATGGGAAATTTACCTCATTCAATATTTTAAAATCAGGATATTTTTGTGTTTATAAATGTTACACATTAGGTTGGTAGCTTTGACCCGGAAGACATAGAAGGAGATGTGAGTTACTTCTACAAAATCGTCTACAAATTGGAAAAATCATTCCAAGAAGTTCCAGCTACATTTGAACTAGCCCAAGCTGTACGGTCAGTAATCAATTTGATAATTAAACAATATTTGGTGTAATTAATTGAATCAGGCGTTACTTTGCGGAAGTCCATACTTCAAAAACTACTCGCGGAGTACTGCTTTCATACTGGTCTATTGGGTTTTTGAATATTTGGTGTACTTATACTTGAAGTTCTATAAATTATTCATTATAATAATTATTTGCGTAAGACGGTAATTGAAAGTAATCTGAATTGACAATTTTGTTTTACCAATGTCTATTGACTAACATTCCTAATGAGCTTCTTTGTTTTTTAAACCAATTCATAATTCAAGTAAAGATATTAATTTATTAATAAAATAGGCACAAAATGGAAGAATTCAAGACTAACATGCCAATCATTCAAACTTTGGGCAACCCAGGCATGAAGCCACGACACTGGGAGAAAGTATCTGAAATTGTGGGCTTCCCAATAGTAGTCGATGAAGAATTATCTCTAGAAAAAGTTATAGACTTTAATCTAGTCGATTATATTGAGAAGTTCGAGAGCATATCAGAAGCTGCAACCAAAGAAAATAACCTAGAAAAGGCTTTGGATAAGATGATGAAAGAATGGGCTGATCTTAAGTTTGAAATTCTGCCATACAAGTTAGTATATTTGATATTAGTCTTTATTATCTTTTTGCTCTTAAACATCAGTGTAATGATAATTATTTAGCAGGTGTGGAAATAAAGTTTCCATTAAATATTAGTTGAATTATAGCAGACCAAATGAATGATTTCAGGGATACAGGGACATACATTTTATCAAGTGTAGATGAAATACAGTTGCTATTGGATGACCACATCGTTAAAACGCAGACGATGAAGAACTCGCCTTATATTAAACCATTTGAAGAGATTATCATGTGAGTTGGATATAAAATACATGTAGACCATTATCGGTTTTAAGTAATTTATTTTCATTAAATTTTATTATTATAGTGACTGGGAAGGAAAGCTGGTCCTCTTACAAGAGATACTGGACGAGTGGCTCAAAGTACAAGCAACTTGGATGTACTTGGAACCCATATTCTCGTCACCGGATATTCAGCAGCAGATCCCTGAGGAGGGTCGCAGATTCAGTGCTGTAGATAAAGTAAGGTGTTTTTAATGTCATTGAACAGAGTCTACGGTGATGAAGATCGCTTCAGATTATTTTCGTTTTTTTATTTAAATTTCGAACGAATTTTGTGTGATGTTTAAATTTTTAAAATGGATATGAGTCGACATTTAAATATAGAATCATAACTACCTAGGCTCTTGAATCTTCGCTTGTTTGTGATTAACGGAAGATTAGATCCTATTGCATGTCTATGACTATAGGGCCAATTAACAGTGTTGGAGATGTTGTTAAATTGACTTACTGTTATATTGTTGAAACTGTTATAATTTAAGTTGTTAACGACTATTATTGAGTCTGTTTTGCGCGTCGCTTGTTACTGTTAAAATTCAAAAGTCAAAAATCATTTATTCAAGTAGGATCGTTACATGATCACGTTTGCACTCACTTAATATTTATAGGAAAGGATGTATTAGGATATGTTGTAGATAAAAATTTAAAGTAACTCTTAAATTATTTGCACGTCACTTACCCGAAAAATTTTGTTAAATCCTTTTATTGCTGAATTAAAACTAAAGTACATATACAGCTAATGATTTCCAGATGTGGCGTGAAATAATGAAAGCGGGATACACGGAACCACGCGTGCTAGACGTGATAAAGATAGAGAAAATGCTGGACCGGTTACGAAAGTCCAATAATTTATTGGAAATGGTACAGCGCGGTCTCAACGCCTATTTGGAAAAGAAGAGATTGTACTTCCCAAGATTCTTCTTCTTGTCTAACGATGAACTACTAGAGATTCTGTCGGAGACGAAAGATCCAATGCGGTATGTAATATCTGTTTAAAAGCTTTGCTTCAAAGGAATTGTTATAAATTTGACTACAAATTTGTTTTATAAAATTTCAGCGTCCAGCCTCACCTCAAGAAGTGTTTCGAGGGTATAGCGAAATTGACATTCACAGAAGAAATGGTGGTAACTCATATGCGGTCTTCTGAGGGAGAGATAGTAGAACTTACTATGACCATTAATACTGCTGCTGCAAGAGGACAAGTGAGTTTCGATTCGTTTTTAGTAAAAATACAATTTTTACTCCACCGTTTCATTCATTTAGAAAAATAATAAATAAAAAACAAATGAGTTTTTATAATCTCCTGGACTGATATTGTCGAAGTTCTTCGTTGGATGGAGTCAAAACGTGACGAAATCTAAATAATAACACCCAGACCATAACCAGTAGATATGGTCGTCACTCAAATGATGCTTGATTTACTATATTGATACCAATTAAATGGATCAGGATTTTTAGGAGTTAAATCTGCAATTGACCATATAGGCATATTTTGGATAATTTTTTCAACAAGAGTCGTAACAGTGAGAATAAAACCTTAAACCATCGTTAAATGTCTTAACCGTTTCATAATTAAAATAGAGTTTGATTTATAGGTTGAAAAATGGTTGCTTGAACTAGAGATAGCAATGAAATCGTCAGTACATCACGTTGTAGCGTTATCTTATGATGACTATTTGAAGAGGCCGAGAGAAAATTGGGTACTCATTTGGCCTGGTCAGGCGGTATGTATTTAAATTTTCATAAGGCCTTGTTGTAACAAGCATATTTGAGTCCATTTCATTATAGAAAGATTTCTTGGATTAATGAATACTCTGTAATTAGCTAAGATTGAAGTAAATTAGAATTCTTTGAGATAATTTTATTGCATGATCGTGTCTAACAGTAATTTACCATTTATCTGATTACACATTGTAACGGTTATAAGATTTTAAAATTTAATTAATACTGATTTTCTGTCTGGTTATCACTCTTACTCAAAATCTTTTATTTGGTTTCAACATGAAATACAAAAGTTCAAAAAATATATTGTCTGATACAAAATGTAGGTTCAATGTATTGCAATGACTTTCTGGACCTCAGAGGTGACAGAAGCTATACACATAAACGTCAAAGCCATGAGAGCATATTGGGACAAGTGTAATTACCAGATATCCAAAATCGTGGATTTGGTGAGAGGGGAACTGAGTCTTCAGAATCGGATTACGCTTGGTAAGCCAAGATCAGTTTGCTGCTGTTGATACTATATGGCTCGAACATACCATCTTAATATATATAAATCTCCTGTCACGCTGTTTGTCCGATGGACTCCTAACTATTTAACCGATTTTAAATTAAATTGGCACACCGTGAGCAGTCTGGTCCAACTTAAGTGATAGGATGGCTTAGATCTTTAATTATAGTCGCAATTTTATTTTATTGGAAATTGTCTACAATTAATTGACAGTCACAATTATCTGTTAACTTCAAAAGATTCTAACAGATGTCGATACTTTTCGATTGGATTGAGTACGTAATCAATAGATAGGACTGCTATGGTAATCCGACAATCGTGTCATATAAAGATTAATTTATTAACCTAAATAAAGCCTACTTTTATTGTTTAAAAGCTTTCGTTTAAAAAGATATTAACCCCGCACACTTAAAGTTGATAAATATTTGCTAGAAATCCCATCCCATCCCGGATCAGCTAGTATTTTGTAAATTTAAAACACGGCAGATTTTGCGGATTGTAAAGGAGACATGACTCTCCAGTTATGTAAGGACCGTTCATTATTTAAACTGTCACTAAAAATTTTAACTAAAGTACGAGTCATACAAATGTAGATGATTTTGTATATATTGAGTGTAATCTCAGCAATTGGCCAAATGATAATAAATGGAATCAAGTTGCGAACGATTCCTAATATTAAATAAATAAATATTAAATAATAATTTATAAAGTTAAATATTTTAAATTTGTCGTAGGCGCTCTGGTGGTGTTAGACGTCCACGCTCGAGACGTCTTAATGGAATTAATTGATTTCAATGTCCAGCAAGACAATGATTTCAACTGGCTTTCACAAATTCGTTATTACTGGGAGGTTAGTTATAAAAAAACTTTTTTCGTGATCTATTCAAATTTAAGATTTTACCACCGAAATATTAATTGAAATTTAGACCTCAATGTATATTAGGGTTGTTTATAATGTGGAGGTTCTATTTTTCGTATTGTTAATACTAACACCTTGTGTTTTGACAACTTTTATATGAATAAAACTCTTATATTAGGAACAAGAGGAAGACCTGAGCTGGCAGGTAGCCACTAGGATGATAAACTCCCAGTTGATGTACGGTTATGAATATTTGGGTAACACGGGACGTTTGGTTGTAACTCCACTTACTGATAGGTGCTTTAGAACTCTTTTCGGAGCACTACATCTTAATTTAGGTAAGTTCTATGAGACCTACCAACATGTTTAACTTATAAGGAGAGGTGATTCCGCTATGAATAGATAAAATAAAAAACATCTAGCCATAATTTAGACTATATACTTGAAGTGTGTATGTTTGGTCAAACGCGTGGAGTTCTTCAAGACATATCAATTAAAGATCACAGTGATGAGAACAAAAAATAAAGGCCCAAGACATAAATTTTTTTACTAACCTAAAAAGTGACTCAAAGAGCTCTACTAAATCTATAAATAATATCAGAATAGCATAAATTACAATTGACTGAATGTTATTCAACAAATTGAAGATATTAAAATCTGAACCATATACCGTAAAGTGCGAAAAGCACGATCAGACAAACAGACGTAAAATTTAAATTATTAGAGGATTATCATTTTATATGAATAGAGATTTTTTTATTTTTAATAGTATACAACAAATTATAAATTGGCTTATATTTCCCTTAATAACATTAATGATGAATTTCATAATGAAGGTGGGGCACCAGAAGGCCCAGCCGGTACTGGCAAAACGGAAACAACCAAGGATTTGGCCAAAGCCGTGGCGAAGCAGTGCGTTGTATTCAACTGTTCCGATGGCCTGGATTATATTGCGCTTGGAAAATTCTTCAAGGTTTGCCTGAACAGTGATTTCGTTTGTAAGGAAATCTCTCATAACAAATATTGTATTTCAGGAGTGATCTTCTTGGCCTAAATTTCATTAGTCACAGCGTTACCTTATATTATAGGAAATTTTGATGATTTTTGAGTATTTGAGGCGCCTCAGTTCTACAGACTGGTTATGGTTTTATTTACTCAGGGGTTGGCTTCCTGCGGTGCGTGGTCATGCTTTGATGAATTTAACCGAATCGATTTAGAAGTGCTATCTGTAGTGGCCCAACAAATTCTCTCAATTCAACGAGGAATTAATTCCGGCGCAACGGAACTTTTGTTTGAAGGAACTCTTCTGCATTTGGATAAGAGTTGCGCCGTCTTCATTACCATGAACCCTGGTTATGCCGGGAGATCCGAATTGCCTGATAATCTGAAGGTAAGTTGTTGGAATTGATTTGAGTTTTCATTATATTGATTTTTTAAAATACGCATTTCTAATATATTGGATAGTTTTTATTAGGTTAGAAAATTGCCGAAACCACATTGAACTACCACATTGTTTAAAGAGATTTGCTATTTCTCGTTGTTGTTCTGTCTCACAAGCCAAAATTCAAATTAGGGATCACGAAATGTTTTAAGCAATTGATTATAATGTGGAAATAATAAAAATCACGCGTACTATTGTTTAGGCACTATTCCGCTCTGTCGCCATGATGGTACCGGATTATGTACTCATATCGGAAATTGAATTGTACGCTTTCGGATACTTGAACGCGAAACCGTTAGCGGTAAAGATTGTAGCCACTTACAGGCTTTGCTCCGAGCAACTGTCTTCACAGAGTCACTACGATTATGGTGAGCAATTTCTATCTAAAACAGCTTCCTAACTCTAAACTTTTGAATTGCCCCCATAAAAAACTATTAATCCCCTGATCTATAAATAGCAAAATTAATTACACCGATTGATATAAAAGTAAAGAGCCAAGAAAAGCCTTGCCTTTTTCAATCAATGGACATAGGTGAATATAGATTTCCCGTACAATAGGAATGCGAGCTGTAAAATCTGTGTTGAGAGCAGCTGGTGCATTGAAACTTCGTTATCCGGACGAAGTTGAAGACGTGATACTGTTGAGATCAATCAAAGATGTCAACTTGCCAAAATTCTTGGAGCACGATGTGCCGCTGTTTATGGTAATTGATCTTTTACGTGTTTTATCAATAGTTTATGTTGATGTTCTCAGGTACGATTTGTGTTTACAATTTTATCCATTTTTAGTGTATGTTTGCGTTTTTGTTCGTGTTCCGCTCTTAATTGTTCTTAAAGTAATTTATCCTTGCGATGTTTTTTTTCGACGTTTCCTTTTAACAAGGATATAACGCAAATAGTAAGACTACTTAATCCACGTCAATGATCTTTCTACTAGTATCGAGTTTACTTTCTTTTAGGATTTCATTGATCAACCGGTGCATTCACTATAATGCACACACTTTGAATATAATGCACTAAGAGACAAATTCTTGATTAGAGAATGATAACCGAATTATTGTCTTTTGACATTATTGAGTCAAGCTTGGATAACCAAAGAATATATTTGCAACGTTGGAGGCCCAACCAAGGCCAAGTCTTTTAATGGTGGCGATTCTGATGTACATACTCCAAACTAAAAATCTCTAAATTTAGCTTTAGACCTGTCAAACATTTTTAGATACCGTAACCTATTCTGTATGTCTCTAAATTGATAGCAATAAGGTTTAAATTGTCAATGTAGAAATATATCGAATGGGTTACACACGTTTGACAGGTCTAAACCTAAATTTAGAGATTTTTAGTTTTAGAGGTGTACATCAGAATCGCCACCAATATCAATAATTTTAATGAGACAGTTACTTCGTCAATATTTAAATTTTTCTCTAGAATATTGGAAGGATATTAAAACGTGCAATATTATAGGGTATAATTGGAGATCTGTTCCCTGGTCTTCCATTACCACAGGCTGGACTTCCACATCTTGTGGCATGCCTTAAGGAAGTCTGCGTGCCTCTCAACTTGCAGGCCAATGAATTCTTCGTCGAAAAGGTTAGTCACAAATATTCAAGCATATTTTCTAAGCATTTAAAATCCCAATTTGTGCTTACTATTTATTTACTTCATACATAGTCAGTTGATGTTTATAAACATGAATTAGGGGATCAAGGATTGTCGGTCCAACCAAGTATTAAAATTAAAACCAAAATATAGGTAAAAACCCAACAGATGTATCGGTTTTTTTTTTAATTTTATAAGTCCTTATGCAATCGCCAAACACGTCAGTCGTTAGATGATAAAAAATTGTACAACAAAAAATTTCCAACCAAATCAAGATATTGGATCAAATTCTTAAATATATAGGTTCTTTAGCTAAATTTAGTAGATATGTGTCTTCATTGGATGTAAAAGTCAAAGTTCGGATCACCTGAGAAGTAAATGTAAGACGGTTATAGGTACTACAACTGTACGAGATGATTTTGGTTCGACATGGTCTTATGTTGGTGGGTTTTCCGTTCTCCGGCAAAACTAAATGTTACCATGCGCTTGGGCATGCCTTAGCAGCTGTATCGGAAAAGGTAAGTGCTTTAAGTAATTGAGTATTCGAATATTCTAGAAAACAACTAATAAAAGCTGTACTGTAGAAATTTTTAAAAATATTACCGCATGTTTACTTGTGTATAGTATTTCTTATTAACAGGCGTTGAAAATCCAAAAAACATATTACAAATTTCTATTTTAGATAAATTCAAATATGTAATTTTAAAATCTAATATATATAAAATTCTCGCGTCACAGTTTTCGTTCCCATACTCCTCCGAAACGGCTTGACCGATGCTCATGAAAATTGAAATCACGTTTATGGCAAAATAACGTTTGGCGGGTCAGCTAGTTATATATAAACAAAGGCATTAATATTGGAAATCCAAAGGCTTTATTCAAACCGTATCAACGATGAGCTATAGTAATTTCATTGTATTTACAAGAAAATACACACAATAAAATACTTCGTAATAATAATCGGGCCCAATTATAATATTTTTAGGGTCTAATGGATGAGAACGCAGTGGAATGGACTGTGATCAATCCAAAGTCGATAACCATGGGGCAGTTATATGGACAATTTGATCCTGTGTCCCACGAATGGTCTGATGGTATCTTGGCTGTTAGTTACAGGGCTTTTGCGGTCTCTACGAATAATAACAGGTTGAAACCTTTATTCAAATATTTTGGAAAAATGTTATATGAAATTTTAACTACCACCACCCATGGATGCCTCCTCAGCGTTCTCAAGTGCGTTGCAGGCCTTTCAGGAATACGCTCTTTCAGAAACTTAGCGTTTGGATAAATCATTTCTGACGTGCTGTGAATATTTCGTCATTTTGAGTTTGATAATGGTTTTTATGATTTAACTGTATCCATGATATGTGTGTATATATGAAGTTAAAAAAGGTTTTTTTATACAGACATAAAATATCTTATATAGGTAAAAGGGTGGTTATTTTTAGGAAATGGCTGGTCTTTGATGGTCCAGTGGATGCTATATGGATAGAGAATTTAAACACGGTATTGGATGATAATAAGAAGTTATGCCTCATGAGTGGTGAGATCATACAGCTGGCCCCCACCACCAATTTGGTGTTTGAACCTATGGATCTGGAGGCAGCCTCACCCGCCACCGTAATTATCTTGACTAGCTGTACCTGCATTAGTTTACGATTAGTTCAATATTTGAATGACTTAACTGTGGCATTTCAAAATACGAAGCCCCTACCGTTTTTTTCGACTCAATTCCTAGTGCATTCATATTAACAGATCTAGTAATAGTAGGCGTTAATTATTTTAAAGCAAAGCATTATTTAAAAGTGAGTTGCTCAAATCGTACGCTCGCTATTAGGAGGATCAAAGCATATTTTAAGGCAACTTTCTTTATACTAGGTATCACGCTGTGGTATGATATATATGGAGCCCAAAGGCCTGGGTTGGAAATGCCTCTTGGAGTCTTGGCTTAACACGCTCCCGTCAACATTACATGTCTTTAATAAAAATATAATTCGCGCGTTATTCAATAGATTTATGTCGCCTTTGCTATGGCTTGTCGAATATTCTGGAAAGGTTAAGGTAGGTTGTATTTATTTACTCACCGAAATAATTTAAAAAAAGTTATTATTAAAATATTACATCTTGCATTTAGTAACGAATATTGGTATCAATGTCGACTTTTATTTAACCTTTTAAAATAATTGTTAGTCTATAATATAAAAAGTATTGCAATACTTGTATTGTGATCAATAGTTGGAAAATTTGTTTGTATGGAAACTGAAGTCTACGAGGCTAAATAATTTATCTAATTTCGAACAACTTAAGGCATTTTAAGTTCAAATGTCATTCGGTTTTGTCAAAAGTTTGACAAAATTATTTCCTTCTGTCCTAACAGAGTAAAAGATCTCAGCCTCATATTTATTTCGACTGCATTTATTTTGGTAAACAATTTTCAACATTTATTCATATGTAACGATCGTTCGATGTCATATTACAATGATATAAGTTTGAGATATTTGTTCTTATTTAAATACGTAGACTCATTTTAAGCGACACCGCCGCCCATGGGCACCCACCCGAACCGCCGATGTTACGTCTAATGACTGACTTTAAAAAAAGCGGTTAAAAAAAGCGGTTGAATAACACTTGAAGAATTCGCCTTCCCTACATAGTTTGTGGTTCACAGCAAATGTACGTAACGTCCCGTTCAAATCTGGTCAACGCGTGTATGAATTTATTTGATACGTTTATGGATGACTTCTATGACGAGAAATACATTGAGCAGATTTCGGATCTTGATATTCGCGCGCAGCTAGAGGTAAGAACATATAAAGTCGCGTTTACAAGTACGGTACAGTCAAGGTTTGGAGCGACGACCAGGACTGCTTTTTATAAATATGTCCGACAACACTTGAAATTCAGTTATAATAATAGGTTACTCATACCACATAACAAACAATATAACATTATATAAATACATATAATATATTAACGGTTTAATGCAAAGCGAGGGCTTTTATCTCTTGTTACGTAAAATAATAAATAGTATTAAAAAAAGGTAAAAAAATAAAATGTATCTTATGAATTCTTTGTCGTAAATTTCCATTTAAGAATAGAAATATAGAAAATTTATTATTGCAACCTTCCATACGATAACTATTTGTGTAGCACATTTCTGATATAATTCCAAATACTTACATTTTTATTATACATTTTTGTATCACAATTGCTATTTGAATGTACGTATGGTTAGTGCTTAGGCCCCGTTGTGGATCACTTTTCCATACAATTTTTTGAAGCAGAAAAAAAATATTTGTGTAACAATTTGTAGGGAGTATTTTTCTTCTCGTGCATTTGGTCGATTGGAGCGACATTGGAAGCTGACAGCCGGGAAAAGTTTGACATGCTTTTCCGAGGCTTGCTCGAAAAGGAATTTCCTCAAAAGGTATTACGGGTTTCCTTTTGAATGTGGAAATATTTAAGAATTCTTTGAAGTTGTATAGATCGTGGTATTTATTTTTCATTCAGTGTTGTTGCCAATTTATTTTGTTGTGAGGCATAAAATATGCATATTTATTTGTAATAGATGTATAGCATACAATTTTGCTTAAAAATAATGTCTATAAATAATTTTAGCATGTATATATGAAAAAAAAAATCGTCTAGAGTCTTTCTCGTTTAGAGTCGTCTCGTCTCGTTCGCAAGTTTTTTCCCGCGACATATTTTACTAATTAAACAAAATTTAGGTTATAGAAGTATTGAATTATCCCCGGGAAATACAGAAACCAGAGAAACAGTACATATTTGCTTTGCCAAAGGAGGGGCTCGTGTATGATTATCGATTTATCAAGGAGGTAAGAAGTCATAATTTAGATATATTTGTAATTTTAAACGTTTAATTTTTTTTTAAACTTTAATATTAAAAATAAAATGGAAATAGATTATCACTTATTAAATTTCGTGAAAAGCAGATTACATTTTGTATGTTAGGTATAATATTATATTAGTTTTAAAAAAATCTGACGTTTCGCGTGTTTTACAGCGTGCGTGGTTACGGTAGACCGCTGTAAAGATGATTTTTTAAAAAAATAATGTAATATATTTAAATTTTGTAATCATCATTTTGTAAATGTAATGTATCGCTTTTAGATTGGTCTATTAGGGTTTTTTAGTATGGACTTCCGCAAAGTAACGCCTGATTCTATTAATTACGGTTCATGAGGTTATAAAAGATTTTTCTTATAAGTGGTTATCTTATAATGTTTTCCAGTATGGTACGAGGGCAGATAGCACGCAAATTCTACTATTTCCAGCTAATCTAAACTTTACAGGGAAAAGGTAAATGGAAACCCTGGCAGGATGACGTGGTATCAGCTCCCCCAATCAGCCGGGACACTCCGCCGAACCAGATTCTTGTGACCACCCTGGACAGCGTCAGATATTTGGCCCTGTTCAAATTGTTGGTCATGCATCATAAAGCTGTCATGATGGTTGGACCAACAGGAACTGGGAAGTCTTCGTATATAATCGTAAGTCTTGACAACATTTGCGATGCTTTTAACTTACAAAGAGATGTGTTTGTTGAAAATACACCATTTTTATTAGGATGTCAATGATAACCATAATCGAAGTCCCAATAGACCAGTATGAAAGCAGTACTCCGCGAATGATTTCTCATCGAACGGTGTTCGTAGAGGCAACATCTCCTGATGATGCTCCGGTGTCGGAGCGAAACGTGCGTCGAGTGGTTGTCGGTTTTTTCGCGGGGTACTGCTTTCATACTCTGGTCTATTGGGATTTTGTACTATGGACTTCCGCAAAGTAACGCCTGATTCAATTAATTACATAATCGAAGTGTTTATAAGTTTGGTAACGATATTTTTGTGAAGATAGATTTCTCACCGTTTGTGAAATCAAATAATTATTGAACAGTTAAAGCGGAACTTCGAGGTTGTACCGTGATATGATATTTGTAGGATTTCTTAGTGAGACGAGTTGATACGAAGGTTTATAAGGCGCTCATCATGGCGTTCTCAGCCCAAACAAATTGTAACCAAACGCAAGATATTATTATGGGGAAATTGGATAAGCGAAGAAAAGGTATGGTTTTCACCCAAACCAAGAAAGTATATGAATTTGAGTTTGCTTTGCAATTTACATACAACAATTAATTAAATATCACGCTTTGATATTAAGCGCGCTGATCGTTATCATTTCACTTATCTTACTAGTATTATAAATGAAAAGCTTATGTGTTTGTATGTTTGTTACTTCTTCACGCATACACAGTCCAATATATGATAAAATTTCGTATGGCACTGACACTCTGGATTAGTACTTATACAATTTACTTGGACTTATACAGTTTTTAGGGATATGTACTATAATTTATATATATCTAGATGATACCATTCAGTCGCGTTGAATAAAATAATTAATGATTATTATTAATAGAAGCGATAAAACTATCCATTTTCGTTCAGGAATCAATTTATTACTACCAAGAGTCAATTTGAATTAAATAATTTCGTCAGAATTTTTCCTACTTGATATTTACATAACTAAATTAAAAAAAAACTTTTTTTGGCTTACACATTATTCCTATCAAACAATTGTAGGATGATTTAGATAAAAATTTCGCCAGACATTTTCCTGCTTGATATGCATTTACATAAATAAATGTAAAAAAAATCCTTGTTTGGTTTACACATAATTCCTATCAAACAATTGTAGTACTATTTACAAAAAAACATTTCGTCAAGACTTTTCATACTTTATATTTATTTATTCATAAATTCTAACCTATATGTACATATATATCTTAAAATTTAATTAACACCATTAGTTTTTACGTGAACAAACATTCGTCCATCCATGCAAAGTTTTGCCTAGACCGCATATGCTGTCTAGGCGGTAACAGCATAGTTATTCGAAGGTGTTTTCGGGCCACCGATTGGTTGTTACTGCGTGGTGTTTGTGGATGACGTTAGTATGCCACAAGCGGAGACATACGGCGCACAACCGCCCATAGAAGTGTTGCGTCAGGGCATCGATTTAGGGCTGTGGTACGACAGGAAGACAAACGTTGCTATGCATTTGACCGATGTTCAGGTAAGACGAACATTAACGATTAAGTGTTTTCATTGTCTTTGAAATTCATGTGTAATTTGCCCTGTTCTATTTATTTATTTAAACAAGACACCCCAGCAGTTAACACACACAGACAACTCATTAGCAAATACATTAACAACAATTTCGTTGTGCAAACCATTATCAAGGAAACATCTTAATGACATCATAAAATTAATAAAGGAATTTAGACTTTAAAAAAGAAAACAAAAACAACAACAAACATAAAAAATAAAATAAAATAAAATTGTTCTACACCTGGAGTTGTTTAGATGTTAATTGGGTGGTTTGATTGCATTCAATTATTAATAATTTGAAAATATATGAATTTAATAGTTTATGTGCGCAATGGGAAAACCAACGCCCGGTGCCAAATTGGTCACGCCGCGCTTTTCGAGGCACTTCTCCTTCTTTTGTATCGACGAGTTTGATGACGATACATTGCAAGTTATCTTTGGACGGATCATGCTGTGGCACCTTGATACGAGGTATTGTAATGAGAATTTTGTTGAATTTAGAGCTAAATGAATAAATATAACTCCGTTAAACGCAGTTAAATTAAATTTGAATTTGTTATTCATTACATTTTTTTTTCAATTTGTAGATTTTTAATAGATATAAAATGTAGTGTCGAGGTTCATATCAATTTCTGAAACTTTAAATTAAATAAGAAATAACACTGGTTTCTTACAAATTCTGGAACTATCAAAATATTTAATATGCAGGATTAGATTTCTCAAAATTTTACACAGATTTGGAAATAACTTTTAACTTTTTCTTTCAACGTATTTGCGCGGTTGCTTCTTGGGTAAGACCCGTATGAAATGCGTAAAAAATATTTGTTGTAGAGGGTTCTCGAAAGATTTTGACCCGTGCATCGACGAGATAGTGGCGGGAACACTCGAAGTGTACAAGCAGTGTCGTCTTAACCTCCTGCCGACGCCCTCCAAATCTCATTATACATTCAACTTACGAGATTTCTCCAGAGTCATTCTAGTACGTGATCTTTGAATTGCGTCGTCTTTTATTATAGACTTTAAAAATGGAATAAAAATACCACATTTCGATCACACTACTTTATAAGTTTATTGAATTTTCACTGTATTTTTGTTTTTATGGTTTTTGGTACGTTTTAGAATTGAATGGATTCGATTGTTAGAAAACTTTTTTTAATTACTCATTAACTTTTGATTATTTCACAATACACTTTAATATCTTAATTCATAACGTATTTGTGTTTCCATGTAAATTTAATAGTTACGATCTTATTACCATATCAAGGACCATTACAAATAGAGCACCACATCTCTACTCATGTCTACCGTGACCACGCACGCTGTAAAGTACGCGAAACGGAAAAATTTAAAATGATGTAAAACATATTTAACTTAAATCCCTAAATAAATAATAAAGTGTTTTTTTCTTTAAATGATTAATAGTTATGTCAAAAAAATTCTCCTCAAACAGCGCTGTAACTTTTAGGGGGTTCTCTTATCAGTGCCAGAGGTGACACCAGACCTTCAATCCATAAAGCGATTATGGGTTCACGAATGTTTAAGGGTATTTTCTGACCGCTTGGTCGAGGATAAGGACCGACAGTGGCTTGTCACTTGTTTGAGAGAATCCACGGCTAAGTACCTTAACGATGACTTTGACAAGATGCTTGGCAGACTACTCGATAATCCCAAAGATAAGGTAGGTTTCAATTACACACACACACACACATTAGTATCGCTTACCTAATCGATATGTGTTGTGTAGTTTCGAACAAGTCACGCAGGACACTATTATTTGTTTTATTTGGCTAGTCCTAATATTAAGAAATTTGTATCGTAGCTATAGTCGAGACGACTTCGTGAGATTAATAATACTTAGATCTAACTTATAATGTACCATGGTAAAGCTATCTAATAGTCTACTGGGGTTCCCTAAATGCTAATAATTCTTGCTTGTGATTTTTCGCTTTAAAATCTATTGCATACTTTAGATAACGGATCTTCATCTCCGAAATTTGATATACTGCGACTTTGCGAATCCCAAAGTGGACACTCGATTTTACATGGAAACAACGAATATGGAGCATTTGAACTCCACAGTTGATGCTTTTCTCGTTGAGTTCAACAATATGTCCAAGAAACCGATGAATCTTGTGCTATTTAGGTGCGTATTTTTAATATATGATCACAGAGTAGAGTTTATATATATTTTTGCTATGAAATTTTTTCGTTAAGTATTTTAGTTTAAATGTTGTAATTTCGTATTTTATTTTCTTGTATAGAGAAATAACTGTTTGTTTGTAACTGAGTTGATTTTTTTAAAATTCTTGGACTGAGGTCTCAAAAGGCAACGTAGTTCATATTTTTAAGTTTGGCTTTTGAACGAGATATCTATTTATACATTCACTAATTTATCAAGTTTTATATTAGTCTGGCACATGAAATCAGGGCTACGTTTAAACGTTTAACCAATGTAAGTTTGAGTATTATTTTTTCATGTGGTAAATTCTAGGTTTGCGATTGAACACGTCTCTCGTATATGTCGAGTGTTGACTCAGCCGCGATCTCACGCACTTTTGGTAGGGCTCGGTGGTTCTGGCCGACAGTCGCTGACGAGACTGGCTGCTCACATCAATGAATACGATCTATTTCAGGTTAATAGATAATGTTATAATTCAGCACTAGTGTTATTCAACGTTGACAGAAAATCACATTTTTATTTCATATTATATCATTAATTACCCGTTTGTAATTGCTAAATAGGAAACCTTAGACCGTTCATATTGAGCGTAATTTCAATCATATACAAAGTACTCGTGAGTTCTTTTGTGATGAGAGATATGCTGGACTTAGTCCAAGTTACATTAAGAGTTCTCTGAACACTTGTAGGTGGAAATGAGTCGAACGTACGGTAAAACGGAGTGGAGGGAGGATTTGAAGACGTTGCTACGGAAGTCTAGTACCCCAGACTTACACATGGTGTTTCTGTTTATTGAATCACAGGTATGTATTGTAATATCGAAATTTCAGCCGTATCACCGCGGCGTCCATCGTTCAGCCGAATCTGGGAAAAGGAGGGTATCTATCGGTAACTGAACGACCGGCAACGCATTTGCGAGCTCTACGGCTTTAAACGATGTCTCTCGGAGTTGGCAATAGTGAAAACAAATTACGTTTTATAATTTTTTTTTTAATGATTTTCTGTTGTTAAACTAGAAACTCATCTGTTTATATACTCCTCCATCTTGTTTATAATTTCTGTAGAAGAGGAAGTCGCCGACCTAATAAAAATATAACCAATTGTGATATTTTTATATACTTTTAAAGAAAAACACTTTTTAACGGATTTTAGTTATGTATTTTTTCAAAATTTAAATATATTTACATTATGTTAAAAATTTTCCGACTTTTCGCGTGTTTTACAGCGTGCGTGGTCACGGTAGACTAAAAAAGTGTAAGAAGTGTTTTTTTTTAAATGAGTAACAGTTATGTTAACAAAAGACAATATTTTATATACTTTTTATTCTCTATACAGATAAAAGAAGAAGGATTCTTAGAAGATGTGAATAATATGTTGAATTCAGGAGAAGTTCCGAACATATTTGGGGCTGATGAGAAAGCGGAGTTGTGTGAGAAAATGCGAGTGGTACGTATTGTTTCGTTGTTTTGGGTTTACCCAAACTAAACTTGCTGAGACTTCACTACTTTGTCTATGAGCCATGATAGCTCGGAAGTTGAAAATTTCACAGAGTTGTATAGTAGAATTAATAATATTGTATTGTTTTTTTGTTTTTAATTTTTGGTGCTGAGATAGTGTAATTATATAATTCTTTGTAGTACACAGGGAAAAAATAAGTGAATTTTCATATGTTTAAAATGTAGAATGAAAAAATGTAGTTTGTAATCAAAATCGTATTTTATTATTGAGGATAAAACTTACAAGCCAGGAACATTCTTATAAGACACGCCATTTCAGAGAGAAAAAAACATAGATAAGAGAGGTAGATAATAGTGTCTATTACCTAACGTCAAATAATTTCCACAGATGCAAAATTTACATATAAAATCAATTTTGCACACATATATAATGCAAACGGCCAGTCTTACTGTTAAAATGTCTACGAGGGGCATTGCATGCATTTTATAACAAAATGAATATTTTTTATGAAAAAGCTATATCCATAACTAATTTTAATTAACTCTGTTTTAAATATAGGCAATTATTCGTTAATTAATTACTAAAATTCATTTAAAACAGTGTTTATGATTTATCTCAAAATATATTTACACGTTGTAAAAAAGTTACTGGAGCTCTTGAAATAGAATATTTCTCAAGAAAATAGAAACCAATTGTCGTTGAAATAAAATGACATGAAAAATATCTTCAAAGTAGCAGCGGAGTGGAAATATGGAGCATTGATAGTACGGTTCATTTGGCACGTAAAGTGCGCTCCAAAAGATATTACACTTATAAAGAATTGCCTTTACTCAATTTTACATATTTAATCATTTTGCTTTAAATTTTCGTTGATATGAAACTTTCCATTGTGGGATTGTTTAAATTTAGAGCTCTTGAAGTGATCATCCTTAAACATTTGGCTCTCTTGACCCAAAGCATGCTTTGTCTGTTAGTGCGTAAGTGTTTGACATATAGAATAAATGATTATATTTAAAGAAAAACACTTTGTTAACGGATTAAGTTATGTATTTTACATAATTTAAGTATATTACAATAGGTGCGATCACGGTAGACCGTGACCACTCACGCTGTAAAGGAAAAATTTAAAAATAATGTAATATACTTAAATTTAAATTTTCATTTTAATAGTTATGTTAATAAAAGACAAATGATTATATTACAAATCTTTTGTACTAGAAAATATTACAAAATTGTTCAGTTCCATGTATAATGTTATGCATTATGTAACTTTAGTAGGGTTTTTCTAACACCAACTAACAATATCAAATGTTTGCCAGGCATTATTTTTTAAATTTGTCAGAGTAGTATCGGTTAAGTGCGAGTCAGCTTGGCCTACTAAATTAATCCAGACTATCGATTTGCCGTAGATCGATCGCCAACGCGACAAATCCCTACAAACAGATGGTACACCGACGGCTCTGTACGCGTACTTTGTTTCGATAGTTCGAGATCAACTGCATATTGTACTAGCCATGTCTCCCGCTGGAACATCACTTAGGACTAGGATCAGAAAATTCCCCTCACTTGTCAATTGTTGTACCATTGATTGGTTCCAGGTATATTGTATATTTCACGCAAAAATATCATTTGGTTTTAAATTCATGAAATTGTTATATGATTTAGAAAGTACAATATATCTTTAGGTTTACGAGTTTCACATTTATAAATAAAACTTTTTAAATAACATGCAGTTGTAAAGTTAATATTAATTTAAGATAAAATAAAATTAAATAATTATGAAGCTGCAGGGAAAGGACAATTTTTTATTTTTCTTTCGCCATTATCTTTTTTTGAGACCTGGACAGTTTTCATTGTTCATATTGTACTATATCATGATCCACTTATTAGGTCACGACTCTGAAGCACCTTACTTTTATAATAAATTTACCAATTCTCAATAAAAATCAAATTTAAATGTAAAACTTAGCCAGCCTGAGATCTTCGTACATCCTTTCAAAGAACATTCTATTGTAGGAATGGCCACCTGATGCCTTACTGGCTGTGGCGACCCGATTCTTAAAAGAAGTTGAACTGACTGATCTCGAACGGGAGACTGCTATAAAACTGTGTCAAATATTCCACACGGACACACAGGAGCTTACGCGAGAGTTCCTTTTGAGATTGAAGCGATACAACTACGTCACGCCCACCGCATACTTGGAACTTATCAATATGTTCAAGTCTTTGTTAGGGAAAAAACGCACGTACGTATTTTAGTACATACATTGCTGGATGTTTCTATTTATACGGCTTTGTTCTCAATACGTATAATATAGGTAGGTTGCTAACGAAAGCTCATCTCCTAGTACAGTTTAATTAGTCTGGGACATATGATTTGCTTGCTAATAAGCGTAAGAAACTGTTTAATCTATTTGCTTTTGGAGGATCATTGGAACTGTCTTCTTTAGCTACCTTTCGCTGAAGTTTTAATACTTATATAACATAAACAACAATTGTAAGACGCTTTGTAAACAAATGAAACACAATTGCAGGGAGTTATTAACAAGCGAAAAGCGCTACATTACCGGCCTAGATCAACTAGCAATAGCTGCGAAGTCGGTAGCAGCGCTGCAGCAAGCGCTTGAAGTGCTGCAGCCGAAACTAGCGGCTGGTGCAGCCGCTGTAGCCGAAACCACTGCTAAAGTTGAGAAAGAGAAAGAAGGAGTGGCACTGGTAGAAGCAGAGGTTCTTGTTGATCAGGCGGCTGCTGAGGAACAGGTATTTAAAGAACTTACAAATTTGTATTATCCTTACAGTGATGTCTAATGTGGAATAAGAAGACAGGTTTTGATGGTGTTAGCCTCATTATATTATTATTATGTGCACGGGTGAAGCCGCAGGATAATCTAGTTGTACTTTGAACATATTTTAATTGTAATCGAGATATGCAAAGTAGAGTTACAAAAAGATTAAGTACGTAATATAAAAAAAATAGAATGTGGTTGTTTAACTAAACTAAATCCACAGAGGTCTAATTAATTCGAATTCTACATCCATAAATATTTTACTGGTATCAATTAAAAGGCAAAAGAAGCGCAAGGTATCAAAGACGAGTGTGACGCGGATCTAGCCGAAGCTATGCCGATTCTCAATTCAGCGTTAGCAGCTTTGGATACTTTGACTCCTCAAGATATCACGTTCATTAAAACCATGAAGAGTCCTCCAAGGGGCATCAAGCTTGTCATGGAGGCCATTTGTATATTAAAGGTATTATTTAGTGTTTAACCTTTTGTTATGATAATTTTTAAATATTCATATGATAATTGCCTTGTATAGAAACTTGACCTATCAGACTCAAGCGTTTGTATTTATAGATTTAAAAAACAATACAAAATTAATTAATGATTTTTCTTCTTGCACTCGTATAGTATGATGACCCGGTAAGTACTTCTATCTAGAAATAAAATATAACTTACAAAATTTAAAATAATTTTAGGGATTGTTGGTTGAGGAGTTGAAAGAAAATCCCTTTACTTGTTGGAGAAGAGATGTAGATGGAACTTGATGAATGACTGAATATTTATTTTAAAAAATCGCGTAATTATAAACAAAAATATTATGCTAAACCTATTACTAGTGATGACATGTTGCCACCGTGCAGGATGTGCGAGAGAGCTATTGCTATCTCGCTCGCGAGTTTATAAAAATCCGACGTGGCAGATCGCTCGTTCCTTTTCTTCGCGTAGACGTCACACTATTCACCCGTTTCTTATTAGAACATCACGTCGTATCTTGAGAAACGTTCATAGTGTTCTTTTCAGAACACTGTTTATATCAATCGAACGTCTATACTTCTTTTCATCTTTTATATCAAACGCAACATCGACAACTGTTCTTTTCAGAACATCTCTTCATATCAAACGAAAACGTTTATTAATTAATTGATCATCTACATAATCAAAGTCCAGATGGAAATTGTCCTATACGCGTCTACCTATAGGTCAAATGCTCTGAATATGAATCTATTCTGAGAATTTGACCTATAATAGGTTGACATTTCTGCAATTACTTAGGAAATAAAACCCGACAAAATACCAAATCCGTCTGGAGTGGGCACAATAGAAGATTTCTGGGGACCCTCGAAGAAACTGCTTAACGATATTAAGTTTCTTGAATCCCTACAAAATTACGACAAAGATAACATCCCTCCACCCGTGATGAAGAAATTGATGGCAACGGTGATGCAAGATGATGGATTTGTGCCAGAGAAGATTCGCGCCGTGTCCGTTGCTGCTGAAGGTGATTTGGTTTTATTTGAAAGCGCTTTAGTAGTTTTTTATTTGATAATTTAGAAAGCGGCTTTATGTGCTTTGGATTATTTGGAAGCGTTTTAGTAGTTTTTTATTTAAAAATTTTGAAAGCGGGTTTATGTGCTTTCAATTATTTGGAAGCGTTTTAATAGTTTTTTATTTGAAAATTTTGAAAGCGGCTTTATGTACGATCCATTATTTGGATGCGTTTTAATAGTTTTTCATTTGAAAATTTCGAAAGCGGCTTTATTTGCTATCAATTATTTGGAAGCGTTTGAATAGTTTTTTTATTTGAAAGCGGCTTTTTGTGCTTTCATAGCTTCCATTTAATGGTTAAATATGCATTTTTTTCTAATACCCGTAGCATAAATACTATCCATTCATACATCAAATTTGATACAAATCGTACCTACGTAAATTTGAAGACTATATGTTAATGTTAAAATAATAGTAAAGTTAATAATTGAAAACAAAAACGGAAGCTTATTTTTTGTTAGGCATGTGCAAATGGGTCATTGCAATGACAAAGTATGACAAGGTGGCTAAAGTAGTGGCCCCAAAGAAACAGCGGTTGGCAGCAGCGCAGGCTGTTTACGATAAAGCCATGGCTGCTTTGGCTG
This sequence comes from Pontia daplidice, assembly GCA_963693355.1. Taxonomy (NCBI): domain Eukaryota; kingdom Metazoa; phylum Arthropoda; class Insecta; order Lepidoptera; family Pieridae; genus Pontia; species Pontia daplidice. The sequence goes on from CAVNZL010000004.1 coordinate 1,529,867, forward strand.
TAAAGCAAGCACAACTGCGAGAGGTAGGAAGAATTTATATCATTAATAAATTAATATCGAGAAAAGATCGTGTCGTCTGAAAGGCCGACAACGCACTTGTGAGCCCAATGGTACTGGCTATGGGCGGTATTAAGATCAGTTGAGCCTCCTGTCCTTACAAAAACTAGTAACAGATTTGAGACCTTTTTAATTTTTTTTAGTAAAACCAAAATTGTTTTTAAAATTCGCCAATTTCCAAAATTAGTAATTTCATCATAATTCGTCAAGTTATCTAATAAATGTCTAATATTAGGTGCAAATGAAATTAGGGAAACTCGAAGAAGCTTTATCAGAACAGAACCGACAGCAAAAAATGTTGGACGATGAAGTGATGGATTGTAGTAATAAATTAAAGCGAGCTGAAATGCTTATATCGGGTCTGGGCGGTGAAAAAACTAGGTGGACTCAAATCGCCAAGACTTTGAGAGATACTTATAATTCACTAACAGGTGAGAAAATTCAACGCAAAATGTCAATTAAAACTTATATTTCGATGAAAAATTAGTGGAATTAATATTGGACGTTCAAAAGGAATTCTGGTAATATTTTAATATTAATTTATATCTTTTAATATTTACGAATATTATTTTAGGCGATATTTTAATAGCTGCGGGAGTGATCGCATATTTGGGTCCTTTTACAGCGGCATTCAGATTTGAACAAGTATGTAAATATTTTATAAAATTACTTATTTTGTTTTGATCTCCGACCCAAAAGAGTTCGCTTTTTATTTATTAATACTAGTGTTTCCCTGTGGTTTTAGCCAATATCTAAATTTCAAAACATGCAATAATGCGAAATATTATATTTTCTATTCTAAACAGTAGTTCCTGAGCGCCTTTAACTTAACTTTTATCAGCATAGTCTAACATTTTAGTATTGCCTTTCGTCTTGTTCCTTCTCTTGTCTAATCTTGTCTCTTATCTAAACGCTTGAGCTATAGGACCGTGTAGGAACATAGGTTCAAGGTGATAGGAGTTTGTCAAAGCTATCGGGCAGCCTCACCACGTTATAACACTAAGAGGACGCGAGAAATGAATAAGCCAAAGCAATATTCAAATCTAATTCATTGAGTTAAAAATATTATCTTATATACAAATTACACAGATACACACAAACATACAATTATTTTAATGATCTAGCTCAGTTGCATCAGCATAGTCAGCGATTGAGACGTGTTCAATGACATCTGAACAGCCTTCTTATATTAATTTGGACCTTATTACAGATAAAGAAATGGGCCCGAGCCTGTCATGAATGTGGTATTGTGTGTACATTGAACTTTAGTTTGATTAAAGTTTTGGGTGAACCCGTTACTATACAGCAGTGGAATATTGATGGACTGCCCTCTGACGACTTTAGTGTAGAGAGTGCCATTATTATTATGTAAGAGTTTCATTTAATTGAATTTTCAATTAATTAATTGTGTCTCCCAATATTTGCTTAACCTAGAGTATTTATGAGCCATCAAAATTTATTTTTATTAGTTTTTTATTTTCGTAAATCGCAAACTTATCAATAGTATCTAGATGAATTGGCAAACCAAAAATTTTCACTACCTTTTGTTGTGAAAATTATTTTCGATTATTGGGTTATTTTGAGACGAAATCAAAATTTATTTTATACTAATTGTAATCAAATTTTATCCGACTGGAGATGTTATTTGTTGTAGGAACGCTCGACGTTGGCCACTCATGATCGATCCCCAAGGGCAAGCGAATCGCTGGATTAAAAATATGGAGAAGCCAAATAATTTGTGCGTCGTCAGAATGACACAAGCTGACCTAGGCCGGGTTTTGGAAAATGCAGTTCAGTTTGGACAACCGGTAATGTATCTTCTATGAGATTCTTTATAAGGAGATGATGACCAAAATGTTTCTGTATTCACGAATGTTGCCAAAAGTTACTTTAGCGATTTTACATTTTTGTTCCCATTTCTTATGTTAACTGTAAGGTAAAGGATTGTTAATGGAATTTTTATCTCAGAACTATCTGAAGGTGATTAATTTGATTGTGGGTTTAGATACATTCTCACTATTAAATGATTAGCTCATTGCTAGAAAAACACTTCAACGGATTAAAGTTATTTTTTTTTCAAATTTTTTTTTTATGTAATGTAGAATAATTATTTTAAATTTTTCCGCCGTTTCGCGTACTTTACAGCGTGCGTGGTCACGGTAGACAAAGTACGCGAAACGTGGGAAAAATTTAAAATTATGTATAATATATTTAAATTTTGCAAAAAATACATAACTTAGATCCGTTAAAGTGTTTTTCTTTAAATGAGTAACAGTTATGTTAATGAAAGAAAATATACTTTTTTATGTTTCTACATATGTGTTGAAATTCTTTTTTTTTCTACTTGATCTTGAAGGACTAGTACACAAAATATGAACATAAAACATTACATCATCAGTTTGATATTAAATTATAGGTATTGTTAGAAAATGTTCTCGAGGAATTAGATCCGATGCTGGAGCCGTTGCTACAGCAACAGACTTTCCGTCAAGGCGGTGCGCTTTGTATCAAAATTGGAGACACCATCGTTGAATATAGCAAAGACTTCAAGTGCGTAAAATAATAACTCTTATATTAACTCTTAGATGTGTAGTATGTTTTATATTTTTGGATTTTTTTATGAAAATCTATTTCAGTGTTACTTAATATATTTATGAAGATATAGTATTTTTTAGAATTTAATTTATCAATGTAAATATTTAATTTATAGAATCGGCCGTTACTTTGCAGAAGTCCATAGTACAAAATCCCAATAGACCAATATACATGCAATACTCCGCGAGTATACGTATATATAGTACGCTGTTCGTTGAGGCAATATCCTGATGATGCTCCGGTGTCTGAGCGAAACGTGCATCGGGTGGTTGTGGGTTTTTCGTCTATTGGGATTTTAATGTAAATATAATAAAACAACTATGATATTGAGTCTTTTAATTATCTCTTAGGTTATACATAAGTACAAAATTAGCAAATCCCCATTACCTACCCGAGGTTGGTGTAAGAGTTACGCTCGTTAACTTCATGTTGGCCAAAGATGGTCTCCAAGCGCAGCTTTTAGCGAGGGTAGTCGCAAGGGAAAGACCGGATCTCCAACAGGCTAAAGCAGATCTAACAACCCAAGGAGCAGAACATAGGAGACTATTGCAAGAGATTGAAAAGAAGATTCTGAACGTCCTATCTACATCTGAACACTTGCTGGAAGACGAAGAAGCTGTACAGGTAAGAGCAAGTGTTTGAGATTTAGACTGCTGGTATATTAATGTACTTTCATATAACTATTACGGTTTTTGGCTAGTTTTACCACGATATTAGATAATTTTTATAAATAGAATGCATTCTGTATTGTATAGACCAAAAAGAGTTTAAATGTTATGACGGTGTCGGAAATTTAAAAAAAAAAATCACTAGGCTATTTGCATACCTGAGTGGGTCTGAAGTAGCTTCTCTTCCTTATAAACGTTGAATAAAGAAAATATTTCAATTTGTGAAAATACTAGAAGGTTACCAGCAGAAAGCATTGTACAAATTGGATTTTTACGTTGCTATGCTTAAAATCTTTTCTAATTAACATATCTTTTAACCTGTTGTTAAGGTTTGTTTATGAACTGTTTCTGTTTCTAAATAAATTAAAATACAATAGTGTTAAATAATTTATTTTTTTGCTATTTATCAAACAAGATTGGGTCTTAGTAAAACTATCTCCTCGAAACTATTCCTCTACAATTTTACAAGCTTACAATTTACAGGGCGTACAAACTAATTTGTTCAAAATGTAAGGAAAATTGTTTTTTTCCATAGATTTTAAATTCAGCAAAGGATACATCAAATGAGATTAAAGAGAAACAAGAAGTGGCGATGATTACAGAGAAAGCGATAGATACAGCCAGAGACGACTACGTCCCAATAGCAGTGCATTCGACCAACCTATTCTTCCTTATCGGTGCGTTTATAATATACACTTGCGGCACTTAACCGATTTTTATACAGATTTGATTTAGGATCGAAAAATATTGCAGAATTTCTGTTATTTCTATTATCATTTTAAAGTTATCTTTCCTGTCATGACGTGCTCCGAAGACGTATTCAAAAATTGCAAATAATATACAAAATTTGATATCTGTTAGGAAGTTATTTAAAACATGATTACTGAATGATATTTGGTGTATAGCATCGCTGGCGAATATAGACCCGATGTATCAGTACTCGTTGGGCTGGTTCGAGGGATTATTTACAAGTTCAATTGATAATACGGAGAAGGTGGACGAAATACCGGAGCGGCTAGCGATATTGAGGGCGCATTTTACGTATTCGCTTTACGCTAATATATGCAGGAGTTTGTTTGAAAAGGTTTGCCTTCGTCTAGTTTGTTGTTTTTTGTATGTCTCTAATTTGTGATTTACATTTTGAATAGGCATGTTGACAATAATCAAGAATCACTGAAATAGAGTAGTCACCATTTAGAATAGAATTAATGCTTTCCAAAATATATATTTATATTCATTTATAATTTGAGATTATTAATTTATTTTATATAATAAAACTGCAAAATACAACAGTCAGCCATGTTCAGTTAAACACCAATCAGCTTGCATGACGTCACTATTGTTTTAATACGGCCGCTTTTTAATTTGGTACGATTTTACTAGTAGATGTAAACAACTTTTAACAACGTTTATTTCGTTAAACTGAGTCTATCCATTTCTTGATTTTGTAATTTAATATATCATAAAAATCAATAAAGTTATGGAGCAGAGATTTATAAAGGCAAACAGATCTAATTTGCCTAGAGTTGATTTAACTATACGTTAGTGTTACATTAACTTGTAAATTGCAATTGCAAATTTTTTTCAATTAAATTACCGTAAAATTTTAACTTTACCGAAGTTCTTTACTTTCAAAGCCTTACATTTCTGTTAGTTAAATATTATCATTTTAGAAGTAGTACATCAATAAATTGTTATACAGGATAAAATTGTATTTTCCCTTCTCCTAACAATCACGATAATGGTGGCGGAGGGCAGATTGGATCGTGCACACGTAATGTTCCTGTTGGGCGGCGCCCAGCCGAGGCACGTTCAGCCGAATCCTGTGGCTTTCCTTAGCCCGCAAGCTTGGGGAGAGTTTAACTCGTGAGTATTCTTAATCATTTTAAAAGTCATGTTTGATTGTGAATATGTTTACATAGAGCTTTCTTTATCTTTCCTGCATTTGTTGAATGTATGGGAATCGCATTAGAATATATATAGAATTTATAAACATGTATGCTTATAATACGATTGAAGTCGAGGCTAAATGATAGGGAGGATGCAATGATAGTTAGTCTTCCTATACGAAATTGAAAATGCCAATAGTTAAAAACCCTTAGAGTATGTACTTTTATCCCGGTATATAATTTTTATAATTCTTAAATTAAAGCGGGTGAACCCATTAATAATAACTAGGAACGTATAAAACGTACAAAAGTCTGTCCTCGTTAAATAAAAAAAATAAACATTTTTTAATAAAAGTTATTGGACATAATTTTTTTCAAACTGTAACTAAGCAAGTCTTTTGTATTAATCTCAATGCATTCTCATTAACGTAATGTAGGATATAAATGTGTGTATTGTGTACATCAATTGCAGTACTTTATGATTACAAAATGACATGGGATAGTATTTAAACTTTTTATTCGCTTTACAATAAAAAATAGTATTTATAAAGGTATATAGTATATACCTTTGTGTATTTTTAGTGCTTCGATTAACTAGAATTATTCGTATTCTTATAAAGAACGATGAATCTCGGCGAGAAATCGATCAACGGTTTAGTTGAGTGATCTTGTTTCTGATGTCTGAATTCAAATTTTTTGCTTATTCAAGTATTATGGATTAGGGCTATTAAGTTTGACTACGCATTTGCAGTTTCAATTATCGTAATATCTTAAAATATTCGAAATAAATAAATTCTTACTAAATAACATGTAGTGTATGTCAAAAAGGCAAAAATTAAGTTTGTATGAAACTGACTTTTGACATTAAATTCAGCTGTTCCATCATCGGACATCATATACGAAATTCCATCTTTATCGCCATGTCCGATGACATTTCCTCCTTAATTACTATATTTTTTACAAGTTGATGCATCAGTACATGAAAATAAAGCTCTCTTTTTTAATTTAAATTAACGAGCTTTGTCGCATACTGTCCATAGTCCATACTCTCATCATAGGCCCAATAAAGCAACAACAATTTGGTATAGCATTTACAGACAATCCATTGTCCAATGCCTATATATTATTGCACTATTCAAGACTTAATACAAAAATCTCAAAAATATCGTTTCGGATATATTCCGAAGAAAAAAAGCTGACTTTCTTCGATTTAAAAAAAAACCCAGTAGTTTCGATACTTTACAGACTGAACGAAATGGAACATTTCAATGGTATTCTGAACCATTTTGTATCTAACCTTCCGGCGTGGGAGGCTTTCTGCGATACACCTGACCCTCATAACCAGCCACTTCCTGAACCTTGGAATACCAAATTGGATATGTTTGAGGTAAGATCCTTGCCTATCTTTTTCCATTGATATGTTTGCAATGCTGGTGTACAGATTTAAAGAAAAAAATCCCAAATTGGGTTGCCTGGAAGAGATCGCTTAGTAGCGATAAGGCCGCCCTTTACACATTTTCATTTGTTAATATTGTATTTATTATATATTATGTTAATGTGTGATAAAAAATTAAATAAATAAATAAAGTGTCTTTGTTTGTTTTGGTTGCTGAAAAGAAGAACTGTTATCGTAAATAACAGTTTTTAAAAAACATGGTGCGTAGTATATTATTTATGATGCATTTCAGAAAATGATGGTTCTCCGTTGCATGAGATTTGATATGATGGTACCAGCTGTGCAGAACTTTTGTGAAGGTATTTTAACTTTTAATCCTAATCGAATATTTTAAGGTTTACAGGGCGGGTTTTTAAATAAATTTTGTGGTTATAATATGTAGCAGACAATAAATAAGTTTCCTTTAGATGACGTTTAAGTATTAAACAGTGTAAATATTTAACTTGGCTAGATGATACTAAAGAATAATCTCGAAATGGTGGAATGTTTTGTCATTACAACTATTTATTTTATTTTATGCACTTCTTGAAGGTCCCTAAATCGTATTGGTTCGGAAATACCTCTATTGGCAGTACTTTTATGCTTATATATATTGTAAGGTTTAGTATAATATATGTGGGATGGAGTACAAACTAAAATTAATTCGATGTTTTGAGTGTTTTGCAATGTTTACCCAATTAAAGAAAAACACATTATTAACGGATTTCAGTTATAAATTTTTGCAAAATTTTAATATATTGCACCAGAGTTGGTATCGACTAAATAATAACAATATAATAATAAATTATATTGTTATTATTTAGTTGTATGTTGTTTATTTATATAAAATAATATAATAATAAAAAAGCGGCAATAAATACAGATAAAACAACCTCTCTGCAGCTGTGACAGTTAATTTGACAATTAACACCTTTTGTCTTCAGTTTACCGTGACCACGCACGCTGTAAAGCACGTGAAACGTCGGAAAAATTAAAAAAAAAATGTAAATATATTTAAATTGTGCAAAGATACATAACTTAAATCCGTTAATAAAGTGTTTTTCTTTAAATGAATAACAGTTATGTTCATAAACTACAATATTATCTTTGGCCAATATTTTTGTAGCGAAAATGGGTCGACAGTTTGTTGAGCCGCCTTTATTTGACTTGGGGTCATCGTATGCGGATTCACACTGTTGCATACCACTGTTGTTTGTGTTGACTCCTGGCTCGGATCCTATGGGCACACTCCTTAAATTTGCTGATGATCAGGTACGTAAACTAAAGTACAATATTGTAATGCAATAATTTGTCTTTGATTTTTCATGACTCACACAAATCATTCCCTCACAACTATAAACACTGTGGACACTACATTCATAACAAATTTTTATAATTTATTGTCTACATGTTTGTACTACAAATTGTCATTAAGATTTTTTTTTGTTGATTCTCCTTGACCGATAATTCATCTGGTATACTTCCTAAAAGCTCTCTATAGTGACTTATTGTAAGAATCTTCTACTTTAAGTTTGGGATGTCATTTCTCTTAGTCGGGCATATCGAATTCCACCTTCAGGCTGAGAAGCCTTTGCGAGCTCGTTTAGATGATCATTTAAATGCTAATAATAAGGCATTTAATAACTGAAGAGTTTGACTGTACGTGTCTTCTAATAAATCCTTGTATACAGGCTATAGACATGAATAAACACAGGCGAAACCAGCGCATAGCTGTTTATATTAAATGGACTGTTCCTTGCGAAAAAATCTGCAAAATCTTTTTTTTTTTTTTAGATTACACTACGCTCTTATTGTTAGGGTTGTTACAGTTCCTCAGTAAATACAATATCCAACTCTTCATCAGTAGTTTCTCTCTTTTTGTTACACCGCCCTTCCATTTAAACTTTTATATAATGTCAGGTTGCCTGGAAGTGATCGCTTGTTAGCGCTAAGGCCGTCTTATATTTGTATGCGAGTTTTTTTTAAGTTGTTTTATTGTTACTTTTATTCCTTGCGTTATGTGTATTATAAGAAAGTAATTTTTGTTTATCTCTAAATTTGTTTATCTTGACGTTCATAAGTGTACATATTTACCTAAATGAATAAAGATATTTTGATTTGATTAAATAAAGTAATAATAATAATAGTTCCTGGCATGTTTAACTTCATTTTTGTTTTATTGATATGATGTTGTATTTATAAAGAATATATCAATGCATTTTTTTGTCCATTTAATCAGAATGTTTAATTGCTTATATATGAAAAATATACCAGGGATTCGGGTCATCCCGGCTGTTTTCGTTGTCATTGGGGCAGGGCCAAGGGCCAATAGCTGTAAAGTTGATAGACGAAGGTGTGCGCAGTGGCACGTGGGTCGTTTTACAGAACTGCCACTTGGCCAAGAGTTGGATGCCTATGCTTGAAAAGGTATGGAATATAATGGGTCACTTTCTTGTGAAGTTTGCGTCAGAACTTGCGTAAAATAAGTTTCGACTTGTAAAATGGCAAAAAATTACTTATTTAAAGAAAAACACTTTGTTAACGGATTAAGTTATGCATTTCTACAAAATTTAAGTATATTACAGTATTTTAAATTTTTCCAACGTTTCGCGTGCGTGGTCACGGTGGACTGTTGACAAAAGGTGTTAATTGTCAAAAGAAGTGTTACAGCTGCAGAGAGATTGTGTTATCTGTATTTATAGCCCCGGAGTTGGTATCGACTAAAACCGGAAACCATACCAATAAGTCAAAAGTCAAAAATCAAAAATCATTTATTCAAATAGGATCGTTACATGATCACATTTGCACGTCACTTTAAACTAAATTTATAGGCTTGTTCACTAACGCGCCCGAGTCTGAGAAGAACAAGCAAGTCTTCTTGTCTTTTTTTTTATCATTCTTACAACTTATAATTTTTAGAACAGGAGCAATTTAGTCCCAAGCACTTCTGCCATTCAGATAATCCGCGGGCCATAAGGCAATACCGACTATATATCGACACAGTGTTTTTCTTCAAGTTATGTTAATAAAGATAAAAATTACTTATATTTTACTTAGATATGAATTTTGCTCTTACTTTTAAAAAAACTTTACTAAAACTTTACAATTTGGTTTTGTTTTTTCCAAATTGTTCAAAGTAAATGAGATTTAATTCGCACAGATATGCGAAGGCCTAACGCCGGATTCCACTCACCCAGACTTCAGACTTTGGCTGACGTCGTATCCGGCGGATCATTTTCCCGTTTACGTGCTACAAAATGGCGTTAAAATGACTAACGAACCACCACAAGGTAGGATTTCCTATGGTTTTGCATGACTTTTATGTATTTTATGAATCGTTTATTTATTTAGAAAAAACATTTTGTTAACGGATGAAGTTATGTATTTTATAAGATTTAAGTATATTACATTATTTTTAAAATTTTCCCGACGTTTCGCGTGTCTTACAGTCGTACCTGGTCACGTACACTGTAAGCAGACAAAACGTCGGGAAAATTTTAAAAATAATGTAATATACTTAAATCTTGTAAAAAACATAACTTCATCCGTTAACAAAGTGTTTTTCTTTAAATGAGTAATAGTTATGTTAAACAATAGTAATTGATCCGTTATAATTGACACGCCTTTTCGTTGACTGGATTTTAATTTATATAAGGTTTTTGGTATATAAAACTTTTAATTAAAATTAATTGAACAGGTAAGTATGTATATGCAAGGTAGCCTTCTATGCCTGATACTTATGTTACATTTGCCTCAAAAAATCACCGGGCGAGTGTTAAATTGCGTACACATAAAAATTTATTAATTTTTAAATTAATTTATAAACGCGGCACCCAAAGTTAAATTAGCTGTAATGATCGCCAACCTTCAATAGGAGACGGCAGCATAAGAAGAAGAAGAATTTATTTGCGCATAAATAGAATTCGAACGCACGACCTCACAGCTTGACAGTTTTAAGCTGGTCATATTTGACTTAGTATGTTCAGTATGGTATACTCAAAAATTGCCAAGATTTAAAAAAATATTTATACTGGTATTTCAGTACCGTTGTACAATCTGAAACAGGAGTCTTATAAGAAATAATATCCTACTGAACAAGGAAAAATAAACAAACACAATGGTTGTCTATATATATTTTAATTTTAGTAGCTCTACATAGAGCTGCAGATGTACGCAATTTAATTTTAATGATCTTTATATGTCAATGGAGTATAAACTAGACAATATGATATAGGACTCCGAGCGAACATAGCTCGCTCGTACCAAAGCGATCCGATAAACGATCCGGAATGGTTTGAGGGGAACAAACAACCGGATATATTCAAAAAGATGTTGTTTGCGCTGTGTTTCTTCCACGCCGTGGTCCAAGAGCGGAGACAATTTGGCCCGTTGGGCTGGAATATCCGATACGAGTTTAATGAAACTGATTTGAGGATCAGTGTGACGCAGCTTTATATGTTTCTCAATGAATATGATGTGAGTTGTGTGCACTTCAAATCTGTCATTGATTTAATTATACTTATAACAAACAAATACGAAATCATTAAAACATTTTAGGTGACACTGATTCGACAGTCACTGACACTGTTTTGATGTAATTGTAAATAAAACGCTCTTAAAATAGGTATAATATACATATGTGATGTCGTAATTAATAACATGCTGTCACAGCTCCTAACCAGGAGTATGAGCTGACAGCAGAAACAGTTTATTATTTTTGACATTCATAACTGTACAATGCTTCTTTTATAATAAACATTGCAAAATATTAACATGTAAACATATCATATCATATGTTTTTTTTAAATACAAAAAAATTTTTTTAAAGATTTAATTTTTTAAAAATTACCTCGAAATTTTTTTAATAGGACGTGCAATTTGTCGCCTTGCGATATTTAACTGGTGAATGTAATTATGGTGGACGAGTTACTGATGATTGGGACCGACGGTGTCTCAACACAATACTTTACAAGTTCTATAACCCTAGGACTATTGAGGAGGAAAAGTATCCTTTGGATCCCACTGGTAAGTGCTTTAGATCTGCTATTGTAGCATTGTAGGAGTGTCTCTGTCTATTAAACGACTTAAATATTGTATAATATATCTCCTGTCTAATTCATTTTAATTTGGTATGTAATTGCTAATAATATACGTTTAAAACAAATCATAATAAATATTATGTAATATATATGATAATAATAAATAATAATAAAATATAAAACTATTTATGTTTGAGTAAAAAAAATGTTAGTGGCCTGAATGGACGCTTATATGTATAAGAGAATGTCTTTAATACTGACGGAGAATTACTCTTAGAAGATTCATCTCAAAAGCTATTTATAGCTTGTGTTGTAGAGTCTAATACAACTGAAAATAAACACTTACAAATATATATTTTCATAAATACCCATTGAAACATCTAGATAACCAAAATATATGCTCATCACAGAAATATTGTCCATACCGGGAATCGAACTCGGGATTCTAGATTCATTATTAATTTGATTGAAAATTGGCATCATACAATTTATTTTAATAGGCATATACCACATACCGACTCTACGCGAGCATTCAGACTTCATAGCATTCGCTCGCTCGTTACCTGTGGCCACACCCCCTTCAGTATTCGGTTTCCACTCGAACGCTGACATCACGAAGCATTTCCGCGAGGCTGAGGAGCTTTTGAGTACAGCCATATTGACTCAGGTGGGCTTGGCCTTTTAATAACATTGCCAATCAATCGATCATCAGCTTTGTAGATACAAAACACTTTGATGAAATAAATAAACGTAATTCTAAATAACAGATTTATGATTAATATGATGTCGATGTTTCGGATGTACAAGTTATAAAGCAGTGTTGCTAGTGTTCAAATATTAAGTATCATGAATACCATAGTGGTAATAATTTTTAGATTTCCAGTGTGGAGCTGAAATTAGTCTCGTAGTGATATTTTAATATTATTTACGAAGTTAGTTGAGAAACTAACAGCATTTTAGTACTTTGTTAGTAAAATGTAGTCTCTAAAGGAAAACACTTTATTAACGGATTAAAAGACAATATTATGTAATCTCTAGCTCGACTATAATATATGAATACTAACATTACTTACGAGTAGGTATTACACCTGTCGTTCCATTACAAAAGAATTAAAAATGCAATGGCTACACTCCACTCCAATGTATTGATTTTATAAATCTCCCGATACTCGATCAGCGCTTTCTACCTTTTCCGGGTATTTTAAAATCATATTGTTACCGTTTGCATTCACTTTGATAAATTGCACAACATAACGCCAGGGACAATTTCAAATTCGAACAAATCATAAATTAAAAATAACAATAACCTACTTTTGTCTAAGCTTACGAAAAGCTCGCTTACTTTACTCAATAAAATGTAGAGTTCATCAAATTTGGCAGTAATAATTGACACTTGACAATATTTTATAATTTGAATAATTTACATCCCCAACTTAAGTAGAAGATTCTCACAATAAGTCATTATAGGGAGTTATTAGGAAGTCATTTTCTAATGATAATCACTCTCGATGATAACATATACCAGATGAATTATCGGCCAAGAAAGTGGCTGTTTCCGAAACAGATTGCCATGGAGGAGAATCAATAAAAAAAACAAATAATAATTGACACTAATCAAGACACAATTTGTAATCCTACAAAAATAATGAATTCTAGACGACATTATCATCGGTCGTATATCGGCCATACAAAGTCTTTATAAAAAATATTAGTAAAAAAATATTTCCTCAAGGAAGTATGAGAAATCAATCATCGTTTTGACAAAGTTTGCGTGAAGCCTTTAAATCATAGTACCATCATTAGAATAGCTTAGGTTTCAAACAATTTTAATGAATACTATACTCTAATATTCATATTGTAGTTCGAATCTAGTAACATGAAATGTAATTGTATTCTGTTTCATTACCGACCGCCGTCGGCCAACAAGGATCGTACGGTAAGTAAAACTCGAGTTTAATTTGATTCCAATTCGATTTTCTTCTAATAATATATGTCTTTTGCTCAAAGGATCTCCTCAAAGGATACTTGGTGAGTATGTATGTGCGTTTGATGTGTTCGTTGAACATCTTTTAAATTGCTTAAATTGATGGAAGATACTTTGCTGCCAAGTACTAACATAGGTGCTTACATCTCTGTTGTAAATTGGGTTGGTGTGATCATCAGGAATTCTCTTGCACATAAAATCTAGTCGGTTAAAGAAAAGCTTTAGTAGTATTGCTTTTTACAAACCTAGCTAGCAGTTATCAATAGTGTATCTACGCTCTTCTTGGTGAGATGCTTTCGCAAAACTAAACACGCTGCAGATCAAACGACTTATTGTATGTACTATGAAATTAGTTTTGCTTCCGGATTGTCAAAGACTACGCACGTTTAAAGTGATAATTGAAAATGACTTCAACGAACAGGATGCCATGGCGGCTGGCGGGGCTGGAGTAACACCAGAACAGCAGGCCATGGCGATTGCCGAGGACATCCTCGCTCGATTACCGAATAAGATATTGACGGGTCCATCCCACGAAGGGGATATAAAGCCGGCCGATATGACGCCAATGTCAATCGTCGTGATCCAGGAGGCCGCCCGATATGATAGACTTGTTAATGTCGTCAGGAGCAGTTCTAGAGCCGTTATTGGGGCTGTTCAAGGTAGGTTGGAGTGAATCTTAATTTCCCTATAGTATCATGTCCCTACCATATACAAATATTCATTACAAATAATCTAACAGTTTAGTCATTGAATATTTTTTGTTTTGAAATTTACACACACCTATTTGTTTACTACGCCATATTAGGTTAATGACCGCTTACAAATCACATTTCTTAACTCCATGTAAAAATCTTAGTAAATTGGTCAAATTCATTTTATACCTTATGCCCATTACTAAGTCATAAAGCATATTACCAAAAATTAAAAAGTAGATAGTTCTACACAACACAGTTAAACAGACAATAAACAATGTGGGAAAGGGAGAAATGAAGGTTTGATTGTTTCTATTTCATGTTTGCGACAGTGTGTCAGTGTGTCAAGGTCTCGCCGTTATCCTGTGACGTCCTCGCTCACGGCTAATAATTTCGTTTCGTTCGCGCCGCCTTTGAAGCGCCGCCTTTGAAGAGCGGCCGCTCTTTTGTTTTGTGTATGAATCGTGCGAAATTGGACGCTTATTTATTATAAGTATTAGACTTACGTTTGTTTTATTTTATCAGCAAATTGGACGGTTATTTAATTTAGTGATACGACACGTAATAAATTAAGTGCCTACTTAGTGACTTGGTGAATTGTGTGAAAATAGACGCTTATTATTTGTGTTAGATTAAAGTTTGTTTTGTTTTTTTTATTTACAATGCCTCATTACCGATATACAGCATCAGAGTACACGGACATGATTTTAATTTACGGAACTTATAAGGCGATGCGAACTATGTGTCCGTATGAATGGGGAGCACATTAAAAATTTAAAAATTTGATTAATGGGATTGACTGAACTACTCGAGGTGAATGACGATCGTATTCAGTGTAGGTTTAGGTATCTAATTGTGTTTATTCGTCGGGCGATTGTAAAAGCGCCCGCCTGTTGCCGCTCTTCTTACCACAGGTTAGTGAACCCATATTTCCAAATGGTGTTACATTTTGTTTCGATTTATATTGTATTTAGTTTGTTAGAAATTTCTATTTTTTTTATTTTGTTGTTAGGTTTCATTTCATAGTTTCAAAATTATACTAGGGACTATTACTGTTTGTGTTTTCATTTATTGTCGCATTGTCCTCTCCACATTGTATACCTTTTAGTGAAGAGAATACACCTGTGTTCTGCAATTATGTATAGATGTCAGGCTTTTTAAGACAATACATATTAATTTTGTTTAAGCTTTGTGATAAGCAAGAAGGTATAAATATCGGTATTAAAATATGGATAATTAATAGAATCAGGCGTTACCTTGCGGAAGTCCATACTACAAAACCCTAATAGACCAATATGCAAGCAAAACTCTGCGAAAATTTAAAACCTGTCACACATAGTAATAATGAACTCTTTATTGTGCATAGACGTCATTGGAAAATTAAAAAGTGATATTATTTTAATCCGCGTTTCAGCCTCTACTGATACATCCTCGGCGGTTTTAAATATTTGCATATGTAATTAAATGTAGAATTTCTTCACTACAAAATACCCATTCATAAGAAAACAGAAAAAATATAATGTAAAGTAATAAATCACAGATTTATTAGTATCTAAAAATAATTTATTTTAGGCGTAAGTGTTCTTACGGATATAACGGAAGAGGTACTCACAAGTATGGTGCGCGGGCGCATTCCTGCCCTATGGGCTGGCAAGAGCTATCCCTCGTTGAAGCCATTGGCAGCATATTTCGATGATTTACTTGCAAGATTAGCGTTTTTACAGGTATGTACTTATTAAGTTTCCTTTCATATGGTTTCACAATTAACTAAAGCGATCGCATTGCTCTTATGTAAATGGAAAGACCATTTATTATATTTAAGTTATTATATTTATATTATTATGATAATTTTACAATTACAGGTTTTAACCATCCGGATCAGGCGAAAAACGAGCAGGGAGTCCCTGCTCGATTGCCCTATTTTTATTAAAAATATATATTTTAGATCATCATTGCCTCGTCGTAATTTCCATCGACTTATATAATCTCATGGATCGATCAACATATCCTTGTGATAGAGAGCGATTCGGTAGAATCGGATTGGTTTGACGGAACGTGTCATGTGTCGGTGAGTGACACGTGACACTATCCGTCACTCGTCGAATCGCGATTTCTCACTTAATACTCACTCAGTTATTCTTTATCAAATATACTGTGTTTTCTTACCGGGTCTACCATTGTAACGTCTTTGCTTCAGCACTGGCATCAATACGGCCCGCCGGTAGTGTTTTGGCTGTCGGGATTCTATTTCCCGCAAGCCTTTCTCACAGCCGCGCAGCAGAGTTACGCAAGAAAATACAAGATTCCTATTGACCAGCTCGCGTTTCACTATGAGGTTTATTTTATTTTAGAATTAAAGAATCTTTGATTTCTTTCTTTTTACTTTGAAATAGTTTTTCCTTTTCTCAGACTTTTGCTTTTCCAGTGAATGGAAAGTAATGATAATATGGTGATTTATGTTTTAACGATGTGATAACAAAAAATAAAGTCTCAAATTAATAAAATAGTATGTATTGTTGTATTAAGGTATTATAAAATAGCAGTTCCAGGTAGATTTTAATGCTTTGTGCTCTTATTAGGCCAAATAGTCATTAATATTCATAAATTAACAGGTGCAACGTACATTTACACTAGAAGAGCCACCAGATGAAGGCGTTTACATTCGCGGTCTTTTCATGGAAGGTGCTCGCTGGAACATGGAAGATTACTACATTGATGAATCTTTCCCTAAGATACTGTACGATGACTTTCCGCCGGTAAATACTACTTTTACTTTTTTACCTTACTATAATATATATGTATAATAGACTAAATTTATTTTTATTTTTATTTGAAGAGCTAGAACTTATTTCAATATCACAATAAAGGGGAAAAAATTACTACAGAACGATTATTCGAGTCGGTAACAAGTGCAACTTTCACTGACAGAAAAAAGAGTGACCCGCTACAGTAAAAAGGTTTCGGTAAAATGATTTTAGGCTATTCTTCAAAACTCCGATTTTCAGTTCATTTTATGATAATTTTCTTCGATTCAAAAATAAGTAAACCGGCTTCTTCAAAACTTTTATCACTGCTTTATATTACTATTTTATTTTGTGTAATATTTAATTACTAACGTCTTCTGCTTAGTTACCGTAATTTTTTTTAATATAGGGAAATCAATATTGTTAATTTATTTAATTATAACTTAATAATTTTTTTATCTGGACTAACTTTTTGAAATCTCGATTCTACCACGGGACTAAAAATCTGCAAGACTGCAAATGTCATTTTAATGACTGGAATAATTGTTTTTTTTTTTTACAAAGAAAATGTTACATTTGAAGAAAGTAATTTTAATTGAAATAATTGAAAAGGGAGTATGGAATATTTTCTTTAAATAAATATTTAATTCCATACAGGTATGGCTAATCCCTCTAAAGCGACAAGACATACCTCAGGACGTTTTTTACAACTGCCCGCTCTACAAGACGGGCGACCGTCGTGGCGTCCTCTCGACGACTGGCCACTCTACCAACTACATTCTTTTTATGCGACTACCCACATCAAAGCCACCCGATCATTGGATCATGCGAGGTGTTGCTCTACTCACACAGTTACCCTTTTAAGCATTATTCTTTTTTAAAGCTTTGTATGTGTGATGTTAGTGTGAGCACGTCCCTAGAATTATTTACTAGTGAATCTTAAAGGTAATGCTTCATAATTCATCATTGCGAACGGCTAACTACTTATTAAAATTTATTTCAGTCAACAAAAGTAATTTTGTCACTATCTGCCAAAAGGTGTCATGAATAGTGACACATCTAAAATTCAAATTCACTGTCTATTTAGACTGAATTAGTCGGAATATTAGTGAGTTAATGTACGCTACGTACGTTTACACATTCAGAAATAACGATTTTATAATATTTTATGACCTTTTTTCGGCCCAATCGAAGAATACCTTTGTGAACTTTCATATAAGGGCAGAAAATGTAATAAAATGTTTCAAAACACCAAGTTGGAACTTGGTGTTTTGAGCTGTGCTTTATAAAGTTTTTGAGAGCTTTTTGTGACGCACAACATTATCGTGGTTTGACTATTGTTACCTTTATTAGAATATGTTTTAATTTGTTAGTTTTAATGAGAAATAAATAATTTATCTGTACAAATGTTTGATTTCGCTCATATTATCGGTTACTCAAGTTCTAGTAAGTTCTACACAGAGTCAATCCTAGCTTAAATAAATTTTTACTAATAATACCATGTATTGACTGACCGAGGCGTCCTCGTGAAGCAAGCTCTGCCTGTTGGGTCTGGCTCGCCCGAGTATGCCACGAACCAAAAACACAATTCTCCTAGTTGGGTCGTGGCTGGCCCAAAAGCCTCAAAAGTACGCGCATGCCTCATGGATAAAGAAAAGTTTCTAAAATAAATACAACTACGGTTAATATCTTTTGGAATTCGCAATATCCTGTTTATACTTGTAGACGACTGAGAGATGACTGGATCGGGAAGTGAACATTATAGTAAAAAAATATAAATACTTCAAAAAATGTTTTCCAGTAATTTGTTTCAGTGTAATATTGACATCCAAAATCGTTTTTTATTTCTTTAAAAGCCGTAAAATTATTCAAACGAGCAGTAGTCGCGAAATCTTTCCGAACCAGTCGCCTTATGACGGTCGGTCTTACTATATGCGGCTTACTACCTTGGAAATCTATACATAGGCTGCCTTGCTAGTAGCCAAACGTCTGCTGCTGACGTGCTAGGCCAGATCACCAATAGTTTTTCTAAATTACAGAAAGTACAAACCAAATAAATATCAGTAATAAGTCTTGTTGTTGTAGTCGCATCCCTTTAACTAACCTCACTAGGTGTCGATAAAAATTAATGATCTGGAAAGGCGTTTGAGGTCAATGTCAGCGTTTTATATTCGCATGTACGCTGGCCATTACGTACGCGATGACTTGGAGTTTAAGCGAGTTACGCTGCCTTGTCATTTAGCATGAGAACCTATTCGTATAACGTATTTAATAAGGGAGGGTTAAGGGACGCTAGGGCTGACGAATTTACGTACTTAAATCGACCGTACAGTGTTTTGATACTATCTCATTACTATATTCAATTTCTGTTACAATCAAAAATATAATCGTGAAATAAGCCCTGAATCAAGTTGGTAATACATGAAAATTGTTCTTATGCAAGATTGTAGATCTTCCATTATTGTTGTGTTAAACTTGCGAAAACAATGTATAAAGTATATCAAGTGAGTTAGACGCGTCCGCTACACTACGGCTTTGTTCTGACATTTAATTTTCGTCATAGTAGCCCTGGGAGGGAGGCACTCGGTCTAGCTCGGTCACCCCGGCAACGTGAGATATTGATCTGCGCGCGCCCCGCGCAGCATCCCCCTTGCCCGCGCCCTTGATTCTGCGACCGCCCTCTCACCCCATACAAATATGTACTTATTACACTTCACACTACGTACTCTCGTAATCCAATGAAGAAATTTTACTCCTGCTTTCAAAATTACATGAAACCCACCTTATGCTTTGGGCC
This sequence comes from Pontia daplidice, assembly GCA_963693355.1. NCBI lineage: Eukaryota > Metazoa > Arthropoda > Insecta > Lepidoptera > Pieridae > Pontia > Pontia daplidice. Next base: position 1,549,767 of record CAVNZL010000004.1, read on the forward strand.
TAATTAAAGTACGTAGAAGTGGCTTTTATGAATTCGCCATTTTTAAAATAAAATCTACGTACAAAAGGCGCCCTATTTTAGCACGCCTTTGACCGGGACTTATGGAACTCGATGTTAATGAAATTTGTCTTAAAATAAGCACTTAAATGGTTTTGATATATAAGTATTTATTGGTAAAAAAACATTATGAATTTACATAAACTTATCATTCAGTGGAACATAATCGATACATTCTGATAGTATATGTGTGCGTCAAGTAAATTAGATATTTAAATATTACCGCTACAACTGTGTTATTTGAAAGTCATTTTATTCGATAGCGTTACTATTATTAACTGATGTTTAATGTACTGTTTTGTAATATAATCTATCAATAAAACATCGAAGATTCTCAATATTTTATTTCCCAATGTTAGAAGACATATAACTTATACAAATAAAATATCTATAATCGCTTAACGCCTCGCAACAGGAGGTACTTCGTAGTTTGTTTTCCCCGGCTCTCTCCCGTTACCTGTGTCCAATTTGCCCGTTGCTATGACGAGAGACATGCTATTATCTCGACTCGGTGTTGTATTTCGTTTACGAGAGGAATTAATTAGCTTGCCAACTCAACCTGTGATTTAAACGAGGCTACTGGAAAATTTTATTGTTTTCCAATCTTAATTAAAAAATTTAATTGCTACTTGGTGGAATTGATTGTGTATATACATGGAATGATGAATCGTCCTACGATTACATTAAAAATAACTTGATAATTTAAGTGTTTTTGTTTTAAGTAACGTTGTAAATTTAATAACATGAATAAGTGAATTGCGTTACTTGGTAATGTTTGATTTTACATTATTGTAAAAAAAAATCTTAATTCAATTGGTTTTTGTTGATTAGTATAGAAATTTTACTACTGTATATCTCTGATAACAACTTTCGTATGTCTCCGTTGATAAAAAGTGAATTATGGATTAATTGACAAACATCGTAATATGTCAAATCAATAAAATTTAAAATCATGCAAAAAGTTACACGAAATCGTCTAAACTAAAATATCTAGTTAGAACAAAGTATCTAAATCTCTTATAATTTTTGCCGCTTGTTGAATTATTGTTCAATTTGTATAATTGTATCCACACTTCAAAAGTAACGTTCTTTCCGCTATATAGACTTTCGCCGACCCTTGTAATTGAATAACTTACATTTCAATGCTCAACATCTGAATTTATATTATTAATTCAGCAACCACAACTTTGAAGTATAATTGATGAAATGGAAGCATTACTGATGGATACGTTTTATTTATATACCTTTTTACCGTTAAGCCTTAAATAAAATTGAAGTTCTTTGATGAAAAATTCAATACGGGCCGCTGCCCTAACTTAGTGTGATTCAGAATACTCATAGAAACGAGTTTGCCACTTCAGACAGAAAATGGTTTACGTCTTTGTTAGAGCTAGAGGGGCAAAGGAATAGTTCGCTGATCAGATGTTATGTGAAACCGCTACCCAGGGTCTTACCAATGTCCTCTACATATCGCAAGGCTCGACGGTTTCCAGATCTAGAGGCAAATTCTTATTGCAGTTGTGCGTGAAAAAGATGCATTTTTATTACTGTTTTATTGATGATCACCTATTTGTCTATTTAGAATCCAAATAGCCTTCCCATTTTTTCATTTCCCTTTCTATGTACCCTTCACCTTCGCCCTTTCCTACACTTTCTACGAACAGGTGCTTATTGGCCACATATAAATAAATTGTGAATAGATCGACTACGAACTACACTGGACGAATGATTATTTTATATTTTATCTCAGGGAATCGATTTTGTCAGTTTCTTAAAAGCTCCTCAAACATTCTTGTAGACGTTTAGACTGTCTGATCCGATAAAGGCTCGCATTAAGCTACTATTTAGGTAATGCCATACCTCTATTTGAATCCGTATCGATATAGCTATGGCTGAATATTAAATGATTGGATTTCAAATAAATCAACATTTTTCGATTCATTGGAGTAGGAGATATGATTTTTTCGCATTTTAACAACGTAGTAAATTTTAATTTGAGCTGTGGCTTATACAAACAGTTATTTTGTTCCTTTATTAAATACTGTATGAATATGGAATTAAAATGTAAGTTTGGAGGTTAGGCTGTCGTAATTAAAAACCCGTTCAGCCCGAAAATCCGTTTTAAAATGCGGTTCCATTCGTTTGTAATATAATTACATTCGAAACAGATGCTATTAATGTTTAATCTGGAAATGTTATTAATGTATTAATAATTTCGTCGTGCACTTAAAAGTTAACTAAATGAAATTATATTTGGTTTTACGTAATCCATCACAAGTAATTATGGTTAGTGTTATTAGATTAAAATACCATTAATCTGTGTTATTAATACTAAGTATAAATTTTCAGGCCAACAATATATATATACTCTACATAAATTTCAAAAGGCTGAAATCTTTAAGACTCCGCGGAGGCAAATGTTTAGCGCATGGACCCAAAACAGTCCTGTATTCGCATTGCTTGTTCATCTCCGCTAACGTGTGAATCATTGTTTAATTGAAGCTGCGCAGGGAGTGGGGGCGGGCGGAACGAATCGATCGACTCCCGTTGCCATGACAACGCTCCCCGCACTCGCCGCCCGATTCATTTGTAATCATTTGTTTCGCGACCATCGAATAATGGTGCTCGTCAAATAGCGAGAATTTGATAAATTACTATGAGATACAACGTTACATAATAAAATGCGACAGTGTGCACACTTTCCACATCACGAGAGGTGCTTTTATCGGAAATTTTCGAAGCGTAAGATGTAATACGCCGCACGTTAGCTAAATTGTGACCGATCATGCGAAAATTTCGTCATTTTTAACTTTCAACTTTTACGCTTGGTAGTACGTAGCTTATGTGATAACCTATGTAAACGCGTAAATCAGGCTTATTTATATGAATGTTGCGAAAAATTGGTAAACAAATTTTGTGACGTAAGAACTTCTATATTGACTCGTTATCTCTACCAATTAACTGGACTTAGACAGAAATACATAGAACCTAAAATATATTAGAAGAATAAATATTCACCAGATACGAATCATAGATATTATATATAGTACACTCATCTCTTGATACTCTTTAATTTCGAACAAAGCAATCGTCTGAAACATTAAACAAACAATGTATCTGTATACTATTAGGTTGAATACGTACGTATTATATCATTACAGTCAGGTGTGCAAACAGTCTGCGATTCCTAACATTTACTATTTATTTACTACGACGGTGCTACGCCGTAGATACAATAACTATCTTACAAATACATGTTTTAGCAAGACTACTCGAATTAAATTTATTTTCATACTAGCTGACCCGGCGAACTTCGTACCGCCTTAGCGTAGCTTTGATGCACTATTTTACTTTGTATAGTTGACCTATCTTATTTCGTATTATAAGAATGAAAGAGATATAAATAAGACACGAATCTCTAACTCTCTCCCAAGACGTTGACATTCGTTGAGCGCGTTTTTTAAAAATATGTAATATTACATGTATATTATTCAATATTCCTGAAAGATTATCTAAATATTTTTTTCCGTAAGAACCATCCTTGGACTTCCACAAACATTTAAAAAAAGAATTATCGAAAACGGTTCAGCTCACTCGTGAACGCGTGCAACGCGAAACGGGTTTCTTTTTTTTATATATATAGATGTAAGCAGTAAAAACAGTTATTTCAATACAACAAAATCTTTTATGTACATTTTATATATACTACTATAGATAGACTACAGAATTTTTTATAGAGTGAGAACGGGCGAATGAACGGACATGACGAAGGGTTCCTTTACGTAGACTGCGGAACCCTAATAAAAGTAGCCTAAGTGACTCCTTTATTACATCAGCTACCAATCAAAAAAAGTCCCGTCAAAATCGGTCCAGCCATTCCAGAGATTAGCCGGAACAAACAGACAGACAGACAGACAGACAAAATTTAAAAAAATGTTATTTTGGTGTATGTATCGTATATATATTCCTATGCATGTATGTAGGACGGTTATTTCAATATTAAAAACAGACACTTCAATTTTATATATTAGTATAGAAAATCGGCTTCAAAATTTTTACTTTTGTCTACGTTGTTTAAATACGAAAAGGGCTTAATGATACGTTTCCACGCAATTGTGAAGTAATAAATATCGAATATATATTTTTGCACAATTGTAAAATAAAAATTCAATGATTTATATAATATGGAGAAATATTTTTGCATTACGAGTTACACATATGTTTTGGTAGAACTTACAATTTCGTTGTGGACATATATATTTTATTCTTCCTCTTGTTTGATTGGAACGTGACTTGACCCCATAATCTTTAATGTGTTTACTAGTAATGGATATAGCAAACGTCGTATATAGAATAAAACATAAAACTGCCTTTAAGTTTAGCCTTGAAGTGTCGATCCCAAACATACAATAAATATATAACGGAATTTGTAAAATTTAACTGCGCTTAAGTCGTTTCGTGAATTATTTGTCTTTACATGCAAGAATGCAGGGCTTGACACACATCGCCCATTGTTTCATTCTCAATCTTAGACTTGAGAACTCGCTTTAATTAAATGTCATTGACATCAAAATGAGTAACAATATACCGTATGTTTATGTGTGTGCCAAACCGTGTAGTTTTAGTGAGCTGTTTTAATAATCACGCCATTTTTGTTACAATTTATTTTACAGAACTCGTAATAACTTAAAACCGATAAGGATTAATTCTAGAAGGTTTTTTATTAATTATCTCTCGATCAGACAACAAAAGGAAAAATAGTAGCCGTGTGCTGAGTTGGGGTGACGGGCAACGGGCGAACGCAAAGTGTTGGGTTTTCTCGAATAATTTTAATAGAAGTTCTGCGTGGGTTGGTCCGAAGGATGAGGGAGGGGTGTCTAGGGTTGTCAAATATTGTGATTTTTTGTTTAGTTATCGTGTGTTTAAATTCAGTTTATAAAAAATAATTTAGAAATATAATAATTTTTTAAGAAATACTTTACAGACCTCACGTAGATATTCACCTATAAATATGTCAAACTTCAAATAGAAATAATAGTTTGACAGCCTTAAGTACCAAACTACAGTTAAATGTGTTGGAAGGAAATCATCTTTTTTTACGAATCCTTAATTCAATGTTTTTAGGCCTAGAAAACAAGTAAATCCAAGTAGACACTAATATTTGAAAGAATATTCTTTACAAAGTTAATATCTATTAGTTGGGCCAGCCCTGCGTGGGTGTGGGGAGTTGCAAAATGAGATTTCCTTTGAGCCAGAACCCGGCGAGTTGTGACCGCGACCAGCTTCGAGTCCTGGTCCCTCATATATCATGCGACGCACTCATGAACATTTCATAATACGCCCGCCCGCCTTGTGTAACATTCGCACACTTTTGCTTCCATTATTAATTGCACTGCCCAAGCTTTTAGGGTTGCGTACGTTCAGCGAAAAGGGAGGCTTGTTTTAGATACATTTATTTGAAAAATCAATAAAGTATGATGGATTAGATAAGTCGTGTGCCGGATTCTGACTGAATTCATGTTTGAAGTATTCCGTTGTGATTATGTAACTATTTATAGTATTTAGAAATAAATTTGTATGACCAACTTATTTATTTTATATTTACCTACTTTTTTGATTTAGCGAATACTGGAAATTTGATAAAATTAATGGACATAAATGCAATAAACTAGACAACGAATATTTGTTAAGAACTTAATAACTTAACCCTCGATTTATGTATGGGATTATTTCGTGCTTCTGTCATTTAAAGAAGTTTGATTCAGATCCCTCTATTACCTGTCGAATGTTGCTTGAACGCATTTGCCACAAACGTACCAGACATCAGCAAACGGGTCCCGAGACACTATTTATTAGTGGGTATACTTCCGTAAAATCACATAGGCCCCTTCCGCCTGTCATCAAGAGGGCTATTAGAGTATCGAAGGGGAATCAACAATGTCCGTCGCTGGTCATATTAATTTGACTTTACCTTTATTTGGTTACCTACGATAAGCTATGTACCTCAACTTCAAATATATAAATTCAGTCATAGTATTACAATATAAACAAAAACAACATTCGAAAATATTGTGGGATTGGTTCAACTAAACAAATTCATCAGCTTTATAATATTAGAAAACTATGTAAACTAAATGAAAAAAAAAATCTAATTTTGCACAATACGATAGTTCTGAAAGAGCAGATTACATTAAGCCCAAAGAAGATTTACGTTTTTAAAGATATACGTAACTCAGACTTAGTTTTCCAAGAACAAGAAAATGTAAGTATCATGCATTTTCACTAGTTCGGTGCGCAGATTTACTACCTAAGTTGGAAGGGTCTTTTCTAGTTTTAGTACATGCTACTTGGCAGTTCTGATTCTAGAGCAAAATAGAATATTATGGCATTATGGGAATACCAAGATTTGGGTATATATTCCCAACATTGTCAAATCTTCAATTGTAAAACACACCATTACGTGTTATTAAAAATCGTTTTCTTTATTAAGATCAACAAAAAATTTGTTCCTAACAACCCTTGGTCAAATACAAGAAGATAAATGATATTCATATTAAGATATTTCATATTTACAGTAGGTACGTAAGTAATATAACAATAAAAACAATCGTTCAATAGTCGCCCATCCGACAAAGCCTAAATTTACAACTTTAAATGAAATAAATATTAGTATTTTATTTTTGTAAGTATAAAATCATATCTTTATATACGTAGGTATGGCCCTATTTTTTTTGGGTCTAGAACCGATTTCCTCACGATGTTTAGTTTCACCATATGAGCAAGAATTGTTTGCATGAATTTGTGCATAGTCGTCATACGAACACATGGCCACATGGTTGAGAAGCCATTGCTATCATTTCTGTAAATTGCGGTTAATAAATAAAATGAATAAACTTCACGTTCAATTTATTCTATGTTATATTATCAGGACCCAGCTGCTTCTACGATCAATTTTCTAAAGTGTAGCTAGGATGGTCCTAATGTCACAAATAACTTATCCAGCCACAGATAATGTAATTTTCTAGCAATGACAATGAAATTCGGCGTTATTCGCTCTCGCAATGTACATCTAATTACATTTGGATAAATTATTATTCCTTTATTTATTTAAAACAAATCAGTCTAATTGCATCTTTAACTAAAGTACGGTTTCATTTCTTACTTCCAAATTGATTTTTCTCTGTGACGCAAGAGACAGATGGGTAGTTTCATCATTGCAATGGGACACATTTTTCATTAAGAAGGTAATATTTTATCTTTATCACTGACACCGTTACCATCACGATAAAAACCCAACAGGTGTAAGACATAGTCAATTTAAAAGTTCTTTTTTCTGAAAGTGAACAATATTCATTTAATAATTTACCCATTTATACAGACAAGTGTATTGTCCTTTGTATGGGAAATGTAAGAACAAGAAATAAGTAGGTTTATATCTATATTAAATTCCAGTGCTTCTCTTTAACTCAGCTTCCGAAAGAATCTTTTTACGTCGTAGATTTTATGCGCAGAGGGGGTTGAAGCGAGCACCAATTTTTTCCACGACCGTGCACACGCTCGGTTGCTTGAAAAACCTGAAAACTCGTATTTTAACCTTTTTCCTAACATACATCGCTTTCGAATTCGTAACAAGACTTATTTTATTTGCTTGCCGCTCTACTAAACTTCTCTTGCTGCATTTTTTAGTTATGTTGTTACTGATGGAATTTCAAGTGAACTGGTAAGCTGAAATTAAACAATATATAATAATTTTAATGTTATATAATAGTCTCAATGGGAACGTGATATTAAAATTCGTCTTGAAATTAATTTTGTGACGAATTACACCCAGTTATAATTATTTGTAATATCGTCAAAGAACTTGAAACGTTTTATTAAATGATATGAAAAGGCTAATTTAATTTCTTTGATATAGACATTCTCAACATTATTAGTTTAATATCGAGAGCGGTAGTCATGGAGATGAGGTTTGCCCGGGCTCGCGCTGCCTCGCTAATTCACCTGTCTCCTACGCAAACGTACACCATTCTTTGTGTGTAAGTTATATTGTGCTTTCAGACTTAGGTTAATTACACTAGATTGACTGAAATTTAAATACACAATTTGCTGAAAAATTAAACAATTATAGTATGTGATTATGAACTGTGTGTAGACATAGTTGAGGAAAGACATTGGCAACTAAATATATTAACATTTTATATTATTAATATTTTATGTATCGGTTACCTACTGGATTATGTGATAGGTCTGCTTTAGTTTTTTTCTTATATTTGGCTTAAAGTTTTTAGGTCGTCGTTTACTTTATGAACGAGGGATGCTATCGTAAATTATTAAGATGATCGTTTCCAAACATTGGCATTGCTCCAACTTACGCTCAGTTAAGCCTGGCTTTTTCAATTTCAATATAGCTCGTAATATAATAGCTATAAAATACATTTTACTTTGTCAAAACTTTATATATAGCAGTATTCCAATTTGACCTCAGTAGAGTACAAAAATTAACAATTATCATTGTTTTACAGTGGGTAGACATATAATAATATGAACCGACTGATATTTTAATGTGAATACTTAACTTTAAATATTACGTGGAAGGTAAAAAAACTAAACTAATGGAATTATTTGACATATATTGTCTAGTTTATCACCAATCAGATGATAATAATTACTCTTCAAAGTGTATAACTGAATCTGTATGACTTAATCTTTCCCACGTAAAGATAATTCCAATTTGGGATACGTGAATGAAATATAAGCAGTAAGTAAGTGTAATTGTAATAATTAAAATAAGTTTGGAGATTACGCGTAAGCTGTTGCGATTATTTCGACTGACATCGCAAATCCACAGCAAGGCGGATGAGTCAAAAATTGTAATGATGTAAAACAAAGCAGAAAAAACAATACAATATATTTATTTGCTATATATATATTTATGTTCTAAAGCTTAAAGCATCACTAAATGATTCGTTGTATTACATTTGACGATACTACAAAACGTCATAGTTGAATTCTCAGAAATAAATAGCAATTTAAAAGAATTTGCTTTATAATTAAGTTAACTGAAAATTACTCTAATTAAAGACCACCAAGATCCCATGTATTACAAAACCGCTAAAGCATAAACAACCTCCTTAGACGAATAAGTCTTTGCAATGTATTTTCAGCTGTAATTATGCTGAGCCTCTTTAGAAAAACTAGAAAATTTATTTTTATTCAAGACGTTAAACCAATAAAAGCTCTTACACTCATATTAGCCAAGCGGAGTGCTAAAAACATTCATTACCACTCTCCATGCAGGCATTCATTAAAGTAGGCTTTGAGTCGGTGTTTTATTAAAACTGTCGCAAGCTTCGGAATATTGCATTTCGAGCACTACTTAGCTAGGCGCCTGGCACCATTCCAAAGCCCAAAATGCTATCTTTACTCAGAGTCTACCGATTACTATGGAACGCGTACTTTTATTTTCATTTTAACGATTGCTTGGTCATTCTATAATACGAGAAGGAAATTGTCATAAAAATAAGTGCAAGTCGTAAGAATTGAAAGAAGTGAAAATTTTTGGAGGTGCAACCTTAATTTTGGCCTCAATGTACTTTATATTTATTCTGTGGTTTTCTTACATACTTAATACAATACAGGTTAGGTAATTTGTGAGAGTATTAATGAGTATGAATGTATTAATTATTTGATAAAATTGTAATTAAAATAATGATCGTGATTCCTTTGGAAGCAACATTTTATGTAAATTTTATACAAAAGTTTTTTATCTTGTATAAACAATACCACAAACATAGCCCGAGGCCATGCAAAACATTAAAACCAGGTATGCGTCGGTTAAGTACATTTTTGTTAGAAATGAGGAGCTGAAAGACAAAAGAAAATAATTAGCAGTAGTTTTTAGCAACTTCCGTTAACGATCTCATTTACGACCGCTCGCGGAGGTTTTACGGCACCTAATAATTGTGTAACTAAATTTACGTATAAGAACATAGGTATAATAAAGAATTGTAACAATTGTATACATCTTTTAAAGTATATTAAGCGTTATTGATCTTAATATTATACATAAGCAATATTACATAAAGATTTTCTTTACTTGTATAAATTAGTTTGTTTGTTGTAAAGTCATACTTAAAATTTGGCAAAAACATTTTTTTTTTAGTTTATTTTCTCCAGAAATTTTTATACAACAGCTTAGTGCATACATTTCATAGTGGCCTAAAAAAAGGCTAGCCTGTGTAGGTCTCCAGGACCCAGTCGTCAGCGAAAATACAGTTCAAGATCTACCTCAAGCTTATTATTATACATACTAATTAAACGAAGTTTTACTAAAATTAATAAATAAATAAATCTAGTTTTTATATTATAGTACTATAAATAAATACATAAATAAATAAATATTATGGGTGGATTACAATCATTTATCACTAAACGGCATAGGTATGTGTAGGTGTGTGAGTGTGTGTATGTATGACAATAAACTCACATAGTCTTTCTCATAATGTTGCATTATATTTTTTAGACACATATGAGTAATTTAACATAATTATTGAAATATATTTATGTTAGAAATGCTGACAATAAAATCAATAAAATTAACCCCGTTCCAATATTAAAGGCCAGGTACATTACACATAAAAGAAAGAGGTTCTGAATGAAATATCTAATAAAGATATAATTAATTAGGTTTGTAATATGATTGTTGGCAAACCTCGCAACGAGCTGAGGGACCTGTTACGAGCTAACTAACGTTAGGCTATTTTCAATTCAAATAGGACGCTACGTTTCGTAGCTACGAGTTTGTGCGAACATTGCTTTTGTGGCGTGGAATGGCTCTTAAGTTGGTGCATAAATTTAATAAAATTATTTTAACAACTGTACTTCTAATTACAGTTTCCGTTACAGCTTCCTAGCTCATTTTGCTCGTGTTTACTTTTTAAAAAATACTTATATCTATTATAATTTATTACGTAGCATCCACACGTCCATTGCATAACAAAGGTTATTATAAAAATATAAATCAATATACTCACTAAATACTACTTAGCCTTGGTATATTTGAGTAACTATGTATGGAAGAATTGACCACAACCGGACTACTAATTGTTTCCAAATTATGTCTACCTATGTACAAAAATAAAATCCAAATTGGGGCATAGCCAGTATTGAAACAGTTTTGGGTTGAGAGCGCATGAGAGTTGTACTTCTTATCCATACGAGTCTATAATAAAATTACTGAGAAGTAACAAGTTAAAGATATATTAGAATCCACTTGTTGATTAAAACGTAACGCGCAAGTTCCGCAAAGATTAATGATATTTTATTTACATGACTCAGCGAAAGTTTATTCAGAAGTTTGAGGACGAGATGTCATTCTAATCGCACAATTTTTCTCACACCTCATTTTATGGCAGCGTAAACCAAATGAGATGGATAGAGAAGTGTACCCAGATTATAATTAGACTATAATAGTTTTTTTATGAATAATTTCAGTTTTTAAATAATTAAGTAATACAGGTTGTATACTTCACGAATAATTCACGAAGCATAAACTTATTTGAGACTTGCGGGATTCACAAACTATTGATGCCAGAAAGCCGAGCGGGTCGCAAAATGTCTTTTTGTTTAAACCGGTGTTTGGAAGATAAATAAAGGGATCGTTATTGGAGAGTTGGTAATGAAGAGTACTCGAAGGCTTAGCTGGGCTTCCCTGGACCTCGCGATGCACCAACCCTTAATTGAATACCCCAGCCGGGGCTAATCGCATCCCTAGGGTTGCCAGATATTGAAGTACTTGAAGAGCTAATCTGTGTGTATTATTTATGCCAGGCGTGTAAGAATAATAATTTTATAAACTTTGTTCAACTCTGCAAAATTTTAAAAGTTTTAGATAATGTTATATTTAAATTGATATATTTTAACCAGTTGTTGTGTAATATAAGCTTAGGAATTTCGATACATTAATTTATACACCCATTATAAGTCGCACACAAAAAGAACGCCCAAAAGGAAATTCTCGGAAAAAATCGGTCTGTGGTACAAACATAGAACAAAGGTTGTGCTCGTAGTTTCCCGGATTTCCCGGGCATGCAGCACCCCTAAGCTCAGCTGAGAGCGGGGGAGATAGCGGGGAGCGCGGGGCGGCAGGGGATGGAGCCACGCGGGCTGGCCGCGCCCCCTGCGCGCGCCGCCCGTCCCGGGGAGCTCATTCAAGTAGCGAGTGCGCCCCTAGCCAGCCGCAACCCTCAGGTATGTCCATTTTGCTTTTGGTGTTTGCTCGTCGCGTACCGTTCCGCGCTCCGCGAGTGTACCGAGTGTACGTGTACCGTGCCGGCAGGTACGTGTGTCTAGTGACGCGCTGTGACAGTTTAGGCTAGTACCTATAGATTTGTGTCGTTTTTATTTAACACAGTAATTTATATCGCACCTCGTGCTTAATGTCTGCATGTCCTGAGCTTTTTTTGTTTCGATGAGATCACAGGTAAGTCATTTACTATTTGATAATTCGTAACGCGTTTTCTTTCTCGTATGTTTAATAATGTTATTAATGTGCTCAAACTTTTTTTCAAATCATTCAAAAAATGTATAGTACGGTTATTATTAAAGATTAATAGGGGTTGCAAATAAAAATCAATGCTTTTCATCCGGCACGGAGTTGCGAGAAAATTTCTAGAGATGTCGATAAATCGGGGAGGGAGGGGTCGAGACTCGGAGGCTGGGGCGGAAACGACTTTCACTGGCGCCACACTTCACCTTGTCGCCTGGCATGATGCCAGGCTCTACCGCTAAATAATCAGGCGCTCAGACAGAATAATTTTGATACCAACTAAGGAAATCATAAATATACGATCTTCAATATAAGAAATGCAGCTTATGGTATATGGTTAAAATGTTTGAAATAAAGGAATAACTGTGTGTTTAAAAGTGCATTTCGAGTCGTAGTTGCTTTATGTGTCGTTTCAATGTTGTATGTATATTGCACTTATGTTTTTGTAAACGCAATGATTTTATAAATAATTATGATTTGATCTTCATATAAGACACAATTTGACGTTCATAATTGTTCTCACCTACATGAATAAAGATTTTTGACTTTGAGTTTGATATCACAATGTTAATATACGAATAACTTCTGATGATATTGCGAACAAAAAAGCAACGTAGATAGTATCGCTTTACGAGTGTCACTTTGCATTAAGTCACAGACTACAGTTAATATTTTATATTAATGTATAATGCGTGAGTGTATTTACACGCGATGCCGTATTTAGGGGGAATTTATTGAGTACGCGTCGTGCTACGGTCCGTAGCTCTCGCTACGTTGACGCGCTCTTAAATCTTTTTGTTTTTCGTTTGCGCTTTTTGTTTCAATTATACTAAACTTCATAAATCTATTAAGAAGCTGGCTCAAATAATTTTACAATCAAATATAAAAACTTATTTATAAAATAATAGAATATTTTTACCTATTTAAAACAATATTTGCGATATAAAAATTAAAAATCTATGTAAAGTAATATTTATTTATTTTAAAACTAACACTGACGTATTTTAATATCATTAAAGGTGTGAACAGTTCTGTGTACTATTTAATATGTGTGATAATTAATCAATTATAAAAAAATAACAAAGCAGAAAGTTCAATTTCTAAATAGCATAGCATAAGAGACCGAAAGTCGAGAGTATAAGTATAAACATTTGTAACCTGTATGTTTTACGTTTTTATCGATTATTTGAGTTCGATAAACATATCAGTGCAAGTGCTTCAACGCCTCCATTGATAGTGTGATAACAATTATTTTATTGTTTCACATAAAGTTAACCAATTCGCATTTCTAGTGTCAAGACAAACCCTTCCTTTAATGGCACTTAAACTTAAAAACATAACTATGTTACACCATGCTTTGTATAAATAAAAATAATGAAAGTTATTTAGCATATCTTTTATTTAATTATGTCAAAATATATTTCATAATGGCGGCTTGTACTCAGTTTTTTGTAGATATATTCTTAAACTGTAACTGATAAATAAATATAACTTGGTAAAAACCTGAATCGAAATGCGACCCTTACTTTGTATCGTATGGTTGTATAATAATGTAGTCGCATATTAATACAGATTGTATCGTTAAACGCAGTCGGGGTTAGGGTATATAGATCAAAGGGGCGAATCAACTTTGGCTTATCTAATATTTTTTCAATTTCTTTTAAATTTCCCGTCCAAGAACAAAAGAAAATTTTAAGCGGTAATATTTTGAAAAAGTACTCCTAAATTTAAACGAACAATCGAATGTATCATGTTCTGGTTTATCCCAAATTAAGAAGAATGGAAATAAAAAATAACTGTTCGGGTTCTCAACTAATAAACACTTGCTGCCTCAATTCAATCACTCATAATCTTATTGGTAAAATTTTCTCCGAGTATTACCCCTATTTTTTTTAAATAAGGATTGTATAAAATTAAAGAATCATTGAAACAAAAGGCCGAATTGAACAATGCGATTGTAATAAGAATGGGACCGTTAATGATATTATCACTTGAAAAGTACGACTCAAAACTTTTGCAAAAGAAACTTACTAAGTTACAGTGGCGTTACAATATGGCCAAGAACCATACCTATTTTTGTAGGTTTTTGATTTGAGCTATGTAAATCGTACTTTCATTCAATCAAAAAATAAAACAATCAAATTATGCTGATAAAATAATGATATTGAATTATTATACTACACTGTTAACGGTGGAGTTCTTCTCGCCTTATAATCTCCGAAAAATTACACATTTGACTACTGAAACCGGTTTATTTGTCATGACTAAGCGGTAGTGTTCACATTTAAAATAATTCCCCGAGGATAATCAAAAAATATTGATTACTAAGATTGTAATACGAACTACGAATTTAATAAGCCGGCTTCCCTGCCATATTGCATGATGCGTGACGCACACGACATATGCGCAGGCGACTGTCAATAAACGCGCAGCTGCGTGCGTTCACCCCGGCTAGACAATACTAGGACAATAACACCCTGTATTTTGGTGATTAATCCAACCCGCATTGTCTAGCCTTATGCGCACGCGTCACTGTTACATATTAATATTGCATTTAATGTGCACTATTTAATCTAAACTCGTTTTCAATGGAGATTAAATTCTGGACTCTTTATGTAAATTCGTGTTTAATATTATTAAACATAAAATATTAATTGTTTTGTTCTGTTTAGAATCTTCAATAACATGTATAAACAAATTTTAGAGATTAAACAAATTCAGATTTATTTTTATTCCATTCAATTCAATTATCCATTATTTATGAAAATGTAAAGTTTATATATTTTCAATTACGGGCTTCTATCACCTTATATTTCTGAGAGTGATCCTAATATCTAAATACTTGCCCAGATACTTATATCAACCAGTATATAACGTGCGAATTTCACCCAATTCACACATCCATGTGACCCATTTAATTATTATTGACCCCATAATTGTGAATCAACTGAGAACAAAAGTTGAATCGAACAATCGATCCATCGATTTTTATAACGACAGCTGCGGGGTGGGGCCGCAGTGGCGAAATGCGGGGTGACATTTTCACGTTCTCTTACTGTTAAATTTATAGCACTGTATTTGTCTAGTTGATGGGAATCATCAACGCTGACGTTGCGAAAGAGTTATACTAACAAAAAGACTTAAATTCAATTCGGTGAACTACAACTTGTCACCCACTTGACTTAAATATCGATGAGGTGTCCGAACGAGGAATAGTTCAAATTAACTTAATGTTTAAAGAAAAACACTTTGTTAACGGATAAGTTATGTATTTTTACAAAATTTAAAATAATGTAATATACTTTAATTTTGTAAAAATACATAACTTAATCCGTTAACAAAGTGTTTTTCTTTAAATGAGTAATAGTTATGTTAAAAAAAGACAATATTAACTCAATGTTAACATTTTAAGGTATGTATGATGTAATAAATTAATGTTTATGTATAATAAGTATTACTACTTTTGATTAGCTACTGATGTGGCAAGATATCATCATCAGCCTACATTCGTACTGCTGGCTGGCTCCAAGATAATTTATGTCATATTTAATATTACATTTGTCTTATTAAAACACACTTTATTTACTATATTAACACAACCGTTAACTTAAATTATGGTACATATAAATAAAAATAAATTCATGAATAGAATTACCAATATAATTTTTTTCTAATAATATTTAAATTACAAAAACAAAACCACAACGCGTTCGTGAAATAATCAATTAAAAATTAATAATATGATCGGTTCATCGTACCCGCCACGCGTCTAAAACACCCCTCTCTGATATACCCATTATTCAATTCTTTTAAAATGGTCTTAAAAAATTGATCCAAGCTCGCATTTGTGACGACATAACACTTATTTTTATTGAAACAACTAAACTAATGCACTCTGTCAATTGTAGGAGTTATTGCATCGTGCCTCTTAAATATTTTATATATAAAAAAATAAATTGGCTAGTAACTTCAATGTAAGTAGTAAGTAGAAAACTTTTGAAATTAATTTTAGGAAAAAGCAGCTTTTATTTGTATCTTTTGTAGAGTTTATCGTAAAATAAATACATTATACATTAAATAATTTATATATTCATATTTGGGAGGTAAACTAAAAATTATCGAATCGATAACGTCTTTCACCATCTAAGTTTAATGCAAATACATTGATTATTATACATTAAATTTCGTCTAAGGTACGAAAGCCCGACTCCAGCACTGAGTCACGCTCATAAACAGTTTCTCTACATTACATTATACATAACACTATAATACACGCATAAAATCCATATATCTTTTGTCTATAGTTTTAACCTATATTTAACTCTTCTGTATTATACTGTCTATAATTTTAGTGAGATGTTTGGTTATATACATTTTATTGCACCTAGCAAATATTTGTGTATTGCATTACACATAATATGTATAAAACATCATATATTGTATAATCGCCACTTACAAATAATATGTTTAAAACCTCTTGTATAATCCTCTTAGTGTTGAGTATTTTGTTCATAAAAAATCCATCATTTTTTTCTGGCAAGCACGTGTTGATAAACACTGTCAAAAGTTCAATGATCTAGGAAAGGGTCAACTTGTGGTGCTATCGGAAGTTGACAAGGGCTTCCCTCTTGCCACCGCTTTCGACCTTATTTAGTTTACTTGAAAAATGCAGAGTTCGATTTTTAAATTGATTTTAATGTATGGCAATATTATAAAGCTAAAAGACCAAAAGTCAGGTAGCATATCAAACGATTTGAATTAATTTCAACATCATATATATATTCCACAATTTTGTGACAAGGGCTTTTACTAGCCCAATAACTGCCGGGTTGTTTTACATCTATGTACAGTCGGTTAATCAAATCACTTCGAAGGTTTCATTATGCAAACTTACCAAGCAATGACCGACAGACTATACTTATGTAACTTTGTGTATCACATGATTAAACAGTATACTATAATATTAGTCATGTAGAAGTTATTATTTAACTAAATATATTAAGACAAAATCGATGGAATATTAAAGTGATCCAATGGTTTTTTACAGAGATATTTTTTAATTATGTATAACTGACAAAAGTTGTATTGTAATAGTATCTTTGTCTTTTTCTCACAGCATAAACACAATTCGACAGAAACTAACAGCACTTACAGTAGATAAAGCGAGCAATAGCCTGTTTTTTATAAATCATCTTTGATTAATTTCGTTACTCAAGCGATTGGGAAGGTAAAGAACTTTTATATAGCATTATGCGACGGTGTTATCATTCCTTTTCAAACTAATTTCCTAACTTCTGGATGTACGAGTAGACTCGTCCACAGAAGTCCTCCATCGCGTTCGATCTTACTTCGCATTTTGTCTCAGTCAAATTTATTACTTTCTCTGTCACATTTACAACAACGCCATTTTCCGTGGGAACGTGGCATGTCTGTTGTTGTACTGGGAGTTGGGGAGTCAATTCAAGAGTTGCTCATTAGGAATATCTCGCATTCGCGGGTAGTGACAGATTATTTCTAAATTTAAATTATATCACACAGAAACTGTTCCGCGTTAATTGGACACATCGTAAAAGCAATCGTCGTTTCATCATTATTTCATTCAACAGAGCTATTTTAAAATTACGTTACCACCAAAAATGTATGAAAATCAATGCTGTCATGATCATCCTGACTATGATCATCGTAATAGATGACCATGATAATTTATGATGATAATTTGTCAATTTGAATTCTTGAGACGAGCGCTTTCAAACAAAAATCAAACCTTTCAAATAAAATTGAATGTCATACAGTTTTTTGAAATATCTTGCCTTGCTCTTTCATTAAATGTTTAATCAGTTTTCAGTATAAAAAGCACATTTTTAAAATACCTTTGGAATTAGAACGAATGAGTAAGGGCGTTACATAACAGGGTGTATTTCCCTCTTAAGCTCTTGCGAGCCTTTTGCATTCCAGCATATTTTGTCACATTGTTGCATTCATTAATCTTTTATTTATATATAAATGTAACTGACTTAAAAGTCAACAATTTTTAAACAATTTAAAAATTGTTTATATTCAAACTTTGCTACTTGACATAACCATTTCACTATTTTTGCTCACGAATACTTTCGGCTTGATACACGATTGCGGACCCTATCCTTATGTTTTGGTGTTTCAGACACTTCTCATTTTCTTCAAACTCTAGTATTGACTACCAATATTATGATATATTCCAATTCTTGCTCATTCAAAAAACATACAACCAAAATCATCATAATCGCACTAACGTACTCATTTTAGTTTCCCTTTTCATCAGAGCGTACAATGTTCTTGATTGAGTGTTCTTTATCAAAACAAAGCTATTATAGTGTATATACTGTCTGGAATATAGTCTGTCAATCGTAAATATACGTCACCGAATACAAATGCATGCGATAAAACCTTGATGCTCATCCTAACTGTTTCTATTAACTGAATTCATCGGCTAAGTTCGGTTAATAAATTTAGTCTATATTAAAGAAATCTGGACAGTTATGTGAATTGGAGGGGTTACCCCTCAATTACTGGCTAATGTTTACACATCCTCACCATGGTAGCCCTAATACAAATGACCTAGGGTAAAGTGGTTTGCGTTTATTCAAATTCGCTTCTATGTCTTCTATGTGTGACGTAGAAGCATATGCTTGCACATGTGGAGGCAAAATCACTTTTAATATACAAGTACTTTATACTTCATTATTTATTTATATAACTATTTATATATGTAACTATTTATAATAATTATTTTATTATTATGCTTTCAGAACCCAAAAAAGTTTTTATTATAATTTTCCTCTTGAGACAAATTGTTTCAAAAGCAGTCAAAGCCGCCTATTGATAACAATATGTAGTATTTGTTGTCAAATTATTATACTCATAATTTCCACTATGTACAATCTTATATTTTAAAACATTTTTTTTTTAGTTGCGCGCGATATGTTGTAGAATGTATATTATTAATTAAGCAGTCTGTGTGCTTAAATTAAGCTCAATTTCGCATTTCATTTAGACAAAATAATAACGTTTAAATAGAATAAGCTCGCTATTTGGCACGATGTTTTTGTGGTTGTATAATCGCGTGTTTAAATAGTAGAATGAAAACGAAAGTCGTATAAGGATTTCCATCAGCTGATCGCGTTCGTACCGATCTCCACCAGCTATATTTGTATTAATAGAAACAATTGTTTCCTTTGCACACGAAGCTATATACTATAATTCTAATATCTAATAAATTTTTATCTTTTTAAGCGGATTTTGTCTCAAACTCACAATTATATTTTGAATTCCTATTAATTGTACTGATCGTGTACATTATCACTAAAATTAAGAAATGGCTTACATATTTGTGTTATAATTATGATAATTTTGTATTGAAAATTATTTGTGTGAATTGATCTAATATTTGTTTGCTGTATTTGAAGAAGTATAATGTTTATTAGTACGGCATTGTTTTATAGTCGCTCTCGAACAATTTGCAAAAACCAATCATGCATGCGCTTCAAAGTGTCGTAGCTTTTTCTTTCTTGAAATATTACAATATATATATTCGTAATTTAAAAATAATAATATTGAAGAAACTTAATTATTTATACGTAATGGCATACATAACATTTGATCAAAACTCTGAGGAATACAGGGTTGGGTCAATGACCCGATTTTGCTTAATACATCTTCAGATATTCAGAGATTTACCATGTATTTAATAATATTATTAAAAAGGCTGCCAAAAATAATAATTCGTGCCTAATCAAAACACGATGCAATAGCCAAAAATGTTAACAAAAGTTAGTCATTTTTATTCCCTACGTTTTACAATAGAACAGCTGCATCTATTGTGTAGCACCCCTTGTGCTAACGGGACCGTGTGTAGCACATGTCTATGAAAAAACTTTCAAATTTGATAGGGTTCAATGCCCGTTAGAAGAGGCCCAGTTTTAGAATAGAGTCGCGAGAGATATGTATGGCCGTTTAAAGGTTACATTGTAAGCACATTAAATACTATTTAACTGACGTTATTTGCTTAAATTTAAACTAGAACTTTGAGAAACTATCGGAGACACAGAGAAACAGTAATTGGTTATAATATAAAGTAATTGGTTTTATAATATAATTGGCATGAGGGAGTTGAAATGTGTTGCTACGCTAGATTACAACAGTCAGTTAAATATTTCATAGACAATGTGTTAATGTATACTAAGTCGAATGGATTCTGATTTTAATTATTTATGAAACCAGTTCAAGGTGAAGACTGATTTACCGTACATAATGTAACAAACAATCTGCACAACCCTACGATATATCTTGCTACTAAATTTATGACAGGCGTAATATAGTTTAACGTTTTGTCTTTTATTTTTTTATTCCTGTAATTTACTCGTACCTCTCATATATAAATTAATGTTAAGGTATATTTTCCTTTTTTTTAATTCAATAATTAAAGGCTCTAGTCTGCCTTCATACTGCGAATGCAATTATTTGTATCTTCTTGAGTCTCCAACCAATAGATATTCTCTAAGTATTAATTTATAATAATGCTTATTAAAGAAACTACATAAGTGCATAAAGTAAGTCTTACCCACTATTTTTCCTTACACTTTGTTGCACTATAAAATAATTAATGTAGCTTCAAAGATTACTTTAGAGTAAAATTCAAATTCGCTTATATGTCTTCTAAGATTAGTCTGTGGGTAGCGGATACGATTAAAGCAGGACGACCAATTAAAAAGTATGAATTACGATTCTGCTCAGTCATTTGTTTCATAATTCCAGTATTATTACACCTACACAAACTATATATAGAGGTTTTAATTTAATTATAATATAAAATTTTTGACAATTGGTTTAATAAATAATTTTCTATAATATTCTATGATGTTCATAATTCGATGCTTGATTTTCATCCGCAGTTAATGAAACTATTTTTATAGGAATGGACTAATACAGAAACGAATAAAAATTTAGACAATGTGAACGAAAAAAATGATCAGATATCATACTTACATTTTAATATCCTTTACTCTGGTATATTTTCATATTCAATCAAAACGTCACGCCATATCTTTTAATATTCATTACGCCTGCCAATCAGTTCGTAGCAAATATCAATACTTAAATATTATATTTATAAAAATAGTTTTCAAAGATGCTGCTTTGAATAAAACAGGGATTCCAAAACTGTCATGTTTCAAATATGAAACAATAGACGCTTTATAATCCAACCCATAAATCTTCAAATGAAATATATGTAATAGCGAGCTTGAAAACCTTTTTGCAATGAACTACAATCATTACAAATTTATTTATATATTCAAACAGCTACATGTATGGTAAAGAAGGAGAAGAAAGAAGAACGGAAGAAAAGAAAGCAGTCCACATCCTCGCGTTCACTGCAGGCCATTATGTTTAATAGTTCATAAGGCACGCGGTGAATGCCAAGAGTGGGCTCAAACGACGGACGAAGCCTTTGAAGAAAGCCTTTTTTTTTATAAGTAATCGTATTACTTACTGTGCCTTGCGGTTTTAGACCCGCGTTAACAGACCCAGTTGGTAAACACGCGTAATATTTTATTTATATAAAATTATGTTGATTATCAAATTCTATTCCTTCCAACATTTTTTCAATTCAAACCATATTCCTCACACGTTCAACCCAAATCAAACAAATTCTTCAATTTTATAATATAAGTATTTATATTTACATACTTCGCAAACTTGTTTTGACATACATGTGATTTCAATTTTCAATTTATAAATATTTTTTATTATATAAGGGTTGATCATAGAAGGGTGAAAATTTAGGATTGTATGTATTTTGTATCATAAAAAATATAAACTAAAAATGTTGTCTAAAAAATAAAATAAAAAATTTAGGGGTGTACCACCCTTAACATTTAGGGGGATGAAAAATAAATGTTGGCCGATTCTCAGACCTTAATACGCTTAGAATGAGTTTCATGAGAATCGGTCAAGCCGTTTCGGAGGAGTTCAAGTTCGAGACACGAGAATTTTATATATTAGATATATTATCATTTTAATGCAGCGTAGTGAAAATTAGAATGAATTACAATCACAATTGTAGGTTTTTTCATCCCGTCACTATACTTGTGACTGATATTAGTCGTATTAATTCAATCAAGTTTTCACTCACACACCTTTTTTCTCTCATTCATATTTAAAACATGACAATGATCTGTACAGTAATGTTTAGATTTGTTTTAAATTTTTAGTTTTATTAGTAATAAATTATGCCATTGTCTTAAAAAAGTAACAATAGTTCCCAACCTTCCACTAACGTATGATATGTACCTCTCATTTTCAAGGCTAACCTTGTATTCTAATTATTATAGAAATATAAAAACTACATGTGTTATATAACACTATATTTATTGATATAAATAAAGTTAGATGACATAAATTTTTACCGTATTGAGTTGAATAACATTATCAAACCTTATAAGTCGGTCAACTACCTCGTTCTGAATAAAACAGCTGACTTCATTATTTACAAATACTATTCCGACGTTCGTGGCTGTTTAAATTATTATGAATCGATTCGTAAAATTGCAATATTTGCCAACTCGCAACAATTTTTTAGGGCAATGCGCTATAAATATGACAAATATATTTAATACACACAATATTACAATTGTGAAAGTCTGTCTTTTACGTCTGTGAACAGAACTGTTTGGGATGAAATTTGAAATCGAGACTATAAATTATTAAATTATTTGGGTGGCTATTTGCATTGGTGGTGCATAGTAGACAAAAGTATTGTTTATTATGTACCTAATGCCAAATTAAATTATTTAATATAATTTAAGCTTTTAATTTTACTAACACAGTTGTTAAGAACAAATGTTACTAACCAAATATGGACATGGTCTGAAATAAACAGTTATTAATTTCATTTATTATAAAATCTTACTTATAAACATAAATGTTTGGGGATGAATTTGCACACAGAACAGTATGTCACACAGTTAACAGTATCTATAAAATGTTTAATATTTAAGAGATTTATTATTAGGAGATGAATTTATTATATAGCAGAAAAAATATGAAGGGGAATTGGACTATGGGATGAATATTTTCGATGAACTTTAGCTTTTATGAACGAGGAAATGACATCTCAAATTGCGGTGTTATATTATCTGTTTTGATGTAACGTTTTTCTGTATTTTGATTTAATGGGGGAAATAGGCTCTTTGCCTTTTTATTCTATTGAGGATTTTTATGCACTTTGACAATCGATGCACGCTGGGGCTCGTATCAAAATCACGTGCTCAACCACTACGCCGAGGCTACCTCAATTCAATGCCATATTTATTTATATTTCGCAGTCGAATTTTTAAATATTCGAGAGTGGCAATCAAGGTTGCTCAGTCGTGGCTGACCATATTTTATTATACCAAATGCGTTCCATCATTATGCCATGGATATTGCCGAGAGCAGGAAAGTCACGTAGTGCCCAAGGTCCATCATATCTCGATTTACTAATTGGAAGCTTGAGATTCCTTATGCTTCATAATAGGAAGCCTATCAGATGACTTCATATATTATAACAATAACATTTTATTTAATTAATTTTTATATTTACGTAAAATTAACTGTTCGATCCACATTTTGTGGAGCATCCATAGATATTATACATACTCGTGGGTTAAGCGTTGGCAAAAAAACTTTGGGTTTTTTTTCGGCGCAAAAATTTTTTTAACTGATTGGCAAACCTTTAGATCGCTTTTAATTATGTTTTTTTGTATAATATGGGCTTCATACAGGTCACCATTCATATTTTATTAGTTATAAAATGAATAGGTGTAACTGAGAACAGAATGAATGAAGTATCTATGATACTGCAATGATATAACGAAGTCCTGGTGATATGATAAAATCGCATACGGCAAATTAAGCTTCCTAGACTATCTCTACTGAAACTTATTCTATCGTACCAATAACTAAATAGCTTATTTTACCGTTAGCTCCGACAACTCTGCGAATATAAAGAGCAACTTTAAAAACACCAAAGTTTACACCCTATTTATAGAATAACCCAAAGGACGTCCACTAATAATGTACACGTATAAAAGAATTCACACACCTATACTTACTCATAAAACGAGTACCTAATAAAATTATTTTGTAATACGCAACGAGCCCATAAAAGGAGAGATTGCAATCGAAAAAAGTACAATCTTTTATTTTGGCATTGGTGAGCTTTATCGCTGTCTTTGGATCAATTATTTAAAACATACAGTTGATTCATAAAAATAAATTTCTTTAAGTATACTATTAGGTTTAAGTAAAACATCGCAGCCTAATCATAAATAATAGACAGCGGATGGTTTGTTTAAAGTCCTGACACCACCTAGATTTACTGTAAGAAATTTTTTTTGTGTGAAACTTAGGACACAGATGAAAGCAACATGTCTTTGAAAATCCTAAAAATACGTAGAACAAAGGTTACAGAAGTTACAGAAAAGAAATCAAAATATATAATGTGTAACTGCTATTTAATTTAGTTGCAGGATGTAGGATGGCCTCAGTGTTGATGACAATCATTTTAGTATTCATATGTATTATCAATTGGCAAATGTAGATAGAGAGCGTGAGGAAATGTCTGATAAGATGTTATCAGCCGCATTACGTAGAGTTGGCACGTCCAACGACTTTTGTTCGTGATTAGCTCGTTTTCTATGATAAAGAGTTAGAAGTTATAGTCAATTGTTTTTTTTTTTTTTTATATATATATATCTTTTTTTTTAAATAAGCTGAAACCATTATAGCCCGCCTCTTGGAATTGATTAATTGTAAGATTATTTAAATTTAGAACCGATAAAACGTTATAAGATAAAATTTTGAAAATTCTACGTTTGGTTTGCCTAAGATAAGTATTTATAGATAAAACCTTTGAGAAAACATATACTATAATCCCTAAACTCTTAAGTTTTCTTAAAGAAGCTGAAGAAGAAACTTCTGGTCGTACATGAATTATAAAATTTACGTAATTATGTCATATTAAACACTACAAAACACGTCTTAAATCTTTTCAATTGTAATGTTTCTAGTATTCAAAATTGACCCGAAGATATATTATATACAATCTTCGGGTCACTTGTATAATTGTATCCATATAATAGCCACAAAAAGAAAATAGAAGTATATTTTGGAAATTGTACCGAAGATACCATTACATACATACATACAAATGAGTATTTCTGAGAGAGTTTCATACGGCATGCTACACAAAAGCTTAATAATTCTGTAAAAATCTACCTACCTGTGTGTCGAACAGTTCTACCCAGATCGTGCACCACTTACAAATAAGAATTGGTGAATAAGAAAATCTTGAAAAATCAAGTAAGACTAATAAGATCCAATGTCCAGTATCGTTATAGTAGCCAGTACGGCCATTCGAATAACAAAAGAGGTTAAAAATATAAAAACGTAAAGAAGACATTATTACATATTTCTAAAAATACAAATAGATTTCGTAATGATATACAGTAGAAGGTTTTAATGAAGTCTTCGTTAGACAACTTATCAGCAATAATTCAAATTGTGCTGAAATAGATAATCTATGACCTTTTTTCCTTTACTTAATGCAAAATGGCGGAACGAGAAACTCAAAACAAAAGTGACGACATATACGACCGATGAAATCACTCTGTGGGCCAATGACGTCACATTTTCGTAATAAAATAACAATGATATATTTCAGTTTGTATAGATTCAAAATACCTCTTAAATTACGATGTCTAGGACCTCAAGAACATGAACGTATCAAATATCTTTTTTTTGAAACAACTCAGCCGAGTTTTGTTTACAGATTCTTACAAAAACATTGAAAATTATAACATTTTCATAAATATCTTTATATGTCTTGGTTAAGATGCCATTCATCATCACATAATATCTTCATGCCATTAAGGCCCACCACGTACATATATAGTATAAAGATTTGTAACTAAATTATAAGCACTTAGTTCATATTCTCGCTGTTGAACAATAAATAATTTATCTATCTGTTAATATTTAACATATATAATAAAAGCAATTTCTCGTTTGACTTGTGGTGAGATCGTCAATTTAGTTTATATTTCTGTATAAAATTAATCAAAACTTACGTTCAGTGTTCTAGTGTCTGGTCTGGGTATATCAGATATGAAAATATCGTATCGTCAAAGATTTGGTTCTTTAACTATGGTTCACAATTCCAAGTTTTGAGATGATGCCAAGCTGTATGACAATGGAGGAATTTCGCAGTGGAAATGATGCCAACTCGTGACTCACAGGCGTCGGGTTTAACCCCATGTATTTTTTGTGATACTACAGCGTACACAAAGGCGTTATAACGAGATATTTTTATTAGTTTCAGCTCTATTGCTCAGTTTCAGATGTGGTAGATGGTATGGCTAATGTTTTTACTCTATAAGGATCCGCCCAAGTTCCACCATTGTCAAAATTAAAACTAAAACTTCAACAATTTTTAATTCTGATATAATTCATTTTCAGCTTTAGCGGTTACCTATCGAGGTAACGAGAGTTAAGAGGTAAGCCTTCACGATAGAATATCCTTACATTGCTTAAAATTTGTCTTACGATGTTTCTTAGGGTAAAAAATTTTACATAAAGAAAATTGTCAGTGAGTAGAAGTGCATTCAAATCGACAGCAAAGCCTGTCCAAGACCGGCTGTACTATACATACAAATACATGGTACATACTTTTAAAAAAATTGCCTATAGTTATTTCAACTATCTATAAATTAACTGTTTATATTAATAACTCTTCGATTAATACTTTACTTACTTTCAAATTGTAGCAAGTCTAAAATACAGACCACTAGACTACATTAATTCACTCTACTAAATTAAATAATAATAATAAATATTTACTTAGACCAAATAAGTTTACAAACAAATACAATATAGACACTGGTCTAAGGAAATCTGTGTTGTGGCTTTCCCGTCATGCAATGAGTTAGAAGAATGTTTAAAACAATACTAATGCTTACAGTTAGAATATGGTTTGATCAAATTAAACTTCAAGTTAGATCACGATTAACCGAATACCGAGATTACACGAAAACCGAATATATGAGACCTTAGATGTGTTATTTGTTTTTAATTTGAATAAACTTGATTTAGCACATTGTCGCGTCTATGACATCTACAATCCAGGTAAGGGTTATCTGGTACATTTTGAGTACTATAATGAATCTTGACCGGCCTTCCCGCGCCCAGTACCCTTATATAGCAACGAAAGAGAGCGCTCCTAGAGGAGAAGCAGCAGCTTGTGAGTGGCCAAATATGATTGCTTGACTCTTGAAGGTAATAGATTAGATAACACAAATTTTCATCAAATACTTATTTCCTAATTTTTACCCAAATATATAATTGACTAATGATATTTTTCTATGTCATTTACCCTTATTATTTACCTACATTATTACACGCGACATAAATGATATTGTGTTTTTAATATTTCTTACATTAATTCAACCTCAATAAGAGAAATAACAATTGTTTAAAGAATTCAACTTTGAACACAGTCAGCGTAATATCATATTCACCTACGAGGTTGATTAAAAAAAAATTCAGGAAGTCAACAGTAACTGTATAAACCTATTGTTTCAAAGTCTAAAAATTATAATGTTATTAATTAGTCTAATAATCTAGGTTAATCACCCATAATGAAAACAGAATGCATTCAAAATGTACGTTCGGCAATTATCATTAGTCTAACTATATCTAAAGATTTGGAATTGTGTAGCAAATATAGTGAATAGTTTCATAGGTCTCAGTAAAATAAAATATATTTCATCTCCGTCAAGAACATTACTGTAACAATAATTAGTTACTCTGTTCATATATACACGCTTATAAAGGCTCATTAAAAATTTTCACAGATCTATTATCTGACCTGATCTCATCTATGTAATAAAGAAATGATTGAATCTTATTTTTCAAATTGGTTCGCTAACAAGAAATTTTCCTGAATTCGCCAGCAATGTTCTGTTAACGTGTACTAAGTAAAATTTTAAACGAACATTAATTCTTGAGAACACGTTTCCTAATGATGTCCGCAATTAGCAGGGTAACAATGTTTCTAAATTGCTGTTGCTAAATGCATGTAGTACTCCATTTTACCCATTAATAATCACAACAAAAGCACAAGTTGTTTCGGCACACAAAGTTGACGTAGCATTGAATAATAAAAAAGTAATTTCAATGAAAGCATAACACGGTAAGCTTCATAAACAATGACCACAGATTTGCATAACGCTTTGTTCCAATTAATTACTCATAACGTAAGCGATTCAAATGATCAATGTCTAGTTATTGTAAACAGCCAGTACCTTTTGAGTACTAAAGTGTAATTGGACAAAGGAAGGTGCTAATTAGTAGTGGACAAAAATAGTCATGGCGGGCCCTGGGGCAGTGACGTCAGCGCGCCAGGGCCGCGGGGGGCAAGACGGGCCCCGCGCCAGTGCCGCGCGCGCCGTCATACGAGACGCACGCCGCCGCTGCCTCCGCCCGCGCCGTCTGCTGCCTCCACACCTCACCCTTCGCTAGGCCACCCGTGAGTACACCCATTTCACCCTGTACCCGCGAGTCATCGTAAGCCACTTTCTGCTTTGAAAATCGCGTTAATAAAAAATAGTTATGCAGTTTCACTCATCGTGCGTGTGTGATGGGTATCAATATAATTAAATATTATACTGATATTATAGATATAACATTGCTTTGGTATATAAATTAGTTATGAGCCGAAGGAGCGTGGCAACCTTGGCGCATCGTGCAATGCAGCGGAGACCTTGCAAGTCACACGTCACAGTAACCTCGCCTCACGCTGCTCGTGCCGCCACTCTGACGTATATTAGCTATCTTCACATTAATTATTTGTACGTCATACATTGCTCTCCGATCACGAGTAATTAGCTGTATCGATGCTTAAGATTCACGAATGTACTTTAATTTATTCTTTTGTTCACGGAATTGACGATTACTAAACTTGTGAGCATCAACGTAGTTCAGATAAAAAATAAGACGCGGTCACTCAAGGACGGTCCACAGCCATCGAGTGGTATTTCCCGTTTGAGAAGTGGCACACTGATCACTAGTCACCAATGACGTCCGCAGTGCATTGAGGCTGATTGCGGTAGGGAATTGTATCTAAAAATTAACACAATGAAGGCCTGAAGGTGCAGAGGGCCTCAGTTTCCCGAGTTATCGCAAAGGAAAAACACGCCATACTTTATCGTGTGTTGTGCTCGCTATCAGCTGTTGCGACGATGCGGTGCTCGGCCGCTAAGTCGGTTAGTGATTTCAAGCAATTTTCACCCTTATGCCGACGTAAGAGCATTCGTGATTCGCTAATTACTGTTGGCTAATACCAAGTGCGTCAATAAATAACGATATATTTTTGCTAAGTTATTATCCTATGGTTAGTTGAACACTAATTAACATACAAATAGCTCTTTTCACACTTTTTGTAATTTTTCCTTTATTTTTGAAATTTACATATTAATTACGTATTTTTAATTAATAGCGATGCGAATTCGCTTCTTAAAGTGAACGAATGATTAAAAGAATCATTTGAATAATTAATTGATTCAGTACTCCACTTAAAAACTGAGCTCGATATTGTTTGAACAATCGGCTGAGTATTATAATAGTAATAGATGTTGTTGAAGTTATTTTATTTTCCCCATATAATTTTTTATCTGAACTACTTCTAAAAAGATCAATGTAATGTCTAATGTCACCGTTTTAACCAAATTAATATTCTGTTTATGTTTATCTGAGCTCTTTCTATCAAGTATTTACTTGATATTACTAGAGAGGTAATACAGGTAAAGTTGCAATCGTCTAATTGGACTGTAATAGGGAATTATTATAATGGACATTAATATAATCCTAACTTCCCCGATCTAAGATTTATAGATGTTACGCGAGAATATATCTCGAATCCACCAAGTGGCAATAAGGCGCCACAGTTAGTTATTTACATATTCATAAATGCTGCTTAAGTAACATTGAAGATAGCCTCTAAACGTCTTTACTCACTTTTTTTACCTCGGTCCGACATTGATCACAGTTTACAAAACCGGTAGGCCGCCGTTACCCTTCACAGAGCAACTGAGATGGCAAAACGTAATTTCCAGAAACATTTAACTATTATACAGATACAAATAATTCACACTTTATGAATTAAATAGTCACAATTGCCCTAATATTTCAGTGTTTAAAATTAAGATTATATCTCTAATGCTCTCATTTCGCAGGTAAACATGGTGAGAAAATATGAAAGGATTAGCGGACGCCAGTCCTGGAGCGAAGAAGAAATGGCGAAGGCCGTCGCTGCCGTGGTGTCTGGTAAGATGGGATATAAGCTGGCCGCCAGAACCTTTCACATACCACGATCCACCCTTCAGAGACGCGCCAGTAAAGTACGCTACCAACAACCGGACGACCCTAAACCTCTAATGGGCCATTATAGGCGAGTGTTCACTGACAGTCAAGAAAAAGATCTAGTTGGCTTTATAAAGAGCATGGAGCAATACTTCATGGGTGTGACCAGGAAGGACATAAGGGAGCTGGCCTTCCAATACGCAGAAGATAATCATCTGAATCATCCTTTCGACGTCAACGCAAGAATGGCAGGGGAAGACTGGGTGAGGAATTTCTTGAAGAGGAATCCTGAATTACTTAACAAGCCCGACAAGGAGTACGACCTCGAGCCCGTGAACTTTGATCAGTTCTATCATTTTATGTGTCAATCATGATAATTTGGGCGCTCAGAGCGGTCTAGCTTTAAGTATAGGCTATGGCCCACACGAATGATCCTCACACCCAATCCTACGTCAAACGTTAGCGAAAAATTATCGTAAACATACCCTTTATAAAATTATATACTTTCCTGATGACCTTAAAGCAAGGCAATCTGATTTCCTTGTTATTGCGAAAGATAAAGCCAGGGGAAGGTGAATGGTGAATGTAAATTTTAAATTGGGGTAATCTTTGGTACTTTTATAAATGTTTTAAACTATAGGGAGCAAAGCTCGTATTACACGTACATTCACTTAGTTTAATGCCATCTTAGTTGTGCTTGGGTACTTAGTATAATTGTAACTAACATTTGAAAGTTATATTTTATAGTTTAAATTATGTTATTTAATAATAATAGCAAAATTACGGGCTGTGATAAGGAGAAATTGTATTTATGGGAACATATCATCGATCGATGTCTGTAGGCAAATTTTGTAGTGCTAAGCAAATTTATTCATATTAATAGTAAACTAAATGATTGCATTTTAAAACATTCTAGATTTGATTACTAAAACAATACATTGCTGTTTGTCCTAAATATTTCTCGTACACCTAAGAAATTATTTTCAAATATTCTTATTTCCTTAAATATCTCTCAAAGAGTGTTTTAAACAATTGTTACAAAATGGCATAGGTTTTATTTGTTTTTTAAGTGTTAACGTTCTCGGTTTTATTATATAAGAATTGTGATATTCTAATTGAATGCATATATTTTTAATGGGCTTAACATTTTATATATTAGAAACCTTTTTATATTTTAGCAATGGCCTATTTATGTCCAAAACGAAGTTGATACTATAGAATTATTAAATATGGCAACCCCACAACGTCTAAGAAAGCTACTCATTGACGTATCGGCCGTATAGTAAATTGTCATTATTTGCAAGTTGTAAGCACAACATGCGCAAAATAAAATATTTATTTAATTAGCAAAAGAATTATATCATTCAAAATCACATTACGTCCGCTGTCAGCGTCGCGCTTACATCTGTCGTGGTAACGCGGGCAAACATAATTTGACGAACGAAAATTACTTCAAATATTTTACACTTGAAATGAATATTTGCTGTCGTTGCTAATTTATTGAAATATTTCTTATAAATTTCAAGAATATAAGTAATTTTTTAGAGTAACATTTTAAGTATCAACGTCGTTTAATTATTTCAAATTATACAATTTCACCCAACAAGTTATGTTACCTGATTTAAGTTTTGATCTCTTAAATTTAGCTTTAGTAAAATATGTTTATGCGATCAGTAAGAAATTTAACTATGGGACTACGGTTTCGCATGCCAAACTATGTTATTAATTTTAAATACAATTTTATCTATGTACTTAAGTTTCAAATCAATAAAAGTTTTTAAATTTTAAAAATATTTTTATTAACTACAAGTGCTAAGTTCGGATCATGAATTTAATATATCAACTCATCTGTCGTATGAAATGGGATGTTACATGCTTTAAAATTTCAATTGTAAGATACAGATTAGCATTAATGAATAAATATTTTACAACTACGAAAAAATAGCAGATATCCAGCAAAGGTTCATCTAATTATCCTTATATGTTTTATATATATATTACGATTTCAATATTCTAAAACTGAAGGGTATGTTTTTGTGGCCCAACTACTGTTTGGAATGGAAAATTTATAACATCGTCAAAACGAAGCCTCATCACATTTGTATACATTCACCAATTATTCAAACGAATTAATTGTAAAACTGTCTCAATGCGCCTTACATTGCGTGGTCATAAGTTGGCGACGAACAAAAATGATAATTATTAATATTACCTATATATAAGTATAAATTTTACATTACACTAAACCATGCCAAATTCAAAAGTAAAGTAAGTAAATGATTTTCATACAATTGTAGTAACGTAACCTTCGGTAATGAAAAAATCCTTGACCTAAAAATCTACAATGTTTTTACATTATAAATTATCTCTTGGCATTAGAAATATTAACGCCAGAGTCTTATTTAGGTAATCTTAGCCGAAGTAAAATTTACATGCAAATAAGATATTTCTGACACTACTTATAGAAAACTGTGAAGACAATGTTTAAGAGTAATACGACGATATTTTTTCATTATGTGCATTTCTTGATCTCTACGGATAGATAGATTTGATAGAGTTGGTAAATGTAATTCTGAAGATGTTTAGACAAACGGTTTATAATATTACTTTAGACAAAACACCCCAATGTATGACGTAAAAAATGTAAAAAGATGTAGCATTAAGATTTAGGGCTCATGCATGTTAACTGCAATTAGTTTAGGAATGCGCACGCGTTTCGATTTTATTAAATGACCTCTAATGCTGTCAGCATTGATGTTGGCAATAAAGACAAATAGTTCTATATAGAATTACAAACTACAAGAGTAACATTAATGAAACATTAAAAAATAAGTGCTCCTTCTTCTGAATTCCTTTTGTCACTGCCTCCTGTATAGAGTCGACACGACTGCTATAGAGAATAGAGATTTCATTTAGACATGTCATGACATGACAGTTACTCTGCCGTCAACATCGTGCCGTTCGTGTAAAAAGATTTTATAAAAATAAAGAAAAAATATTACATTTGAACAAATACTATTAGAAACCTGTTACCGACAGGATTGAACTAGAAATATTTAATACAATTGCTCTACCAAGTTTTCTTTTGTTTTGGATGTCCCTTGTTCATACATTGTCAAAATTGCGCTTACATCCGCAATAAAACACATTAGACGCGAAATCATATCATAAAGTTAGTTAAGCTAGACGCCATTCCATTTAACTACTTAGAGCTAACAAGTATCACTAGTTTAAACAACTTGTGAAGCGCTTACTTAGTAATTCCGCTTGAAAGATGATTAATAAGCTTTTGCAACTTTTGCGCTTTCAGCGGAAGATTGTTTATTCTGTATCAACCATTTACCAAAGAGACAGGAAGCTTTATCAGACGCTACAATGCTGCATATAAAATTAAATTACCTTGTTTCTAAAAGTCTGATTTTCACATATATATTACAAAATCATATTCAAACAAAGGTCTTATTCATAAAAAACCTTTAAATAGTTTCAAGTTTATATAGGAACTTGGAAGTAATTAGCTATAATATAACTTAAATGCGTACGGACTTTAGTACGAGCTGCATAAAACGAGTTTACACGCGACTTGGCGCCATACAAAAAAAAATCAAATATACATTACTATTAAATATTATATAAAAAAATTTCAATTTAAACCGCATCCATCTCACACACATAATTTCGTCTCGCTTTAAAGAGGAAGAATACCTTTTTTCTAACATTTTCCTCAAGTTCAAATAGGTTTTGCCCTCAAAGGAAAAAAGTTTTTATTCACTACTGATTCGAATTAAAAAATTTTTTTTTTTTTATGGTTAGTTGAGCATTATACTTCTACTTCTTGCTGTATAAGTAGTAATACAAGATTTTCTATTATAACCTGTTTATAGATTAATTGTAAGAAATTTATAAATATTTCGTCTTTGTCAGATATATTTATATACGACGTAAGACTGCAATGGACATGAAGTAACATTTTCAGAAAACAAATTTCTTGCTAGCCTATGTAAGCTTACTACAACTAAATTTAAGTCCGCCTCAAGTCTCCCAACGATAGACCTTTTCTAAGCATCTCATTATTCTTTTCCGCTTTGTGCGAGCCTTTGAGAAATAATGTTCTTAGAGTTCTTAGGGTGTATTTTTAAAATCCTCATTTGTATATTGATTATACACGTACTAGCCAACCGTTTATGAGAGTTTCTGAAACATCAGCTTTGTTTATAGTTTTTTTTTACATATACATATACATATACATATGCATATACATATACACATACATATACATATACATATACATATACATATACATACACATATACATATACATACACATACTCATATACATATACATATACATATACATATACATACACATATACATTTACATTTACATAGAAAAAAATATTTTTGTCGACATCCACACGCTAAACAATAAGGTAATCCTTATAAGTTCGATAAATATCGCAAGCCGGAAATGAAAAGCTTAATTAAGTGGTACCTGTAGGTATAGACTTAGCAAAGTCCACTTCTGTCCGAACGTCTCGTTGTTTAACCATCCTGAGGCAATCCAATTACATGTCAGATGTTCAAAGGCAAGTTTCAAAACTCCGCCTCACCGCACTCCTAAAAGAGAAATAGACAGAGCCGTATCAAAATATTGTGGGGCCTTTAAGAAAGGCCAAGTTAAGTTTCGAGTATTCGTATTGTTGTCGCAGAACATTAAATTTACGAAAATTTGTGCAGCGAAACCTATCCTTGTCAAGCCTCCTAAATAATATATAATAATAAATAAAGATTATAAAATGCAATTCTATATTTTGGTGGTTTAAGAGTATTGTCTAGCGTAGGTCACAAACTAACATGACTGAGATGATACAAACGGGTGTTTTAGCTCTCCCTTAAAACTCAGCAACGCATCTTTTAATACAGTGCAGTTCCGTGGGTTGCAATTATTACTGCTTTCGCTGACGCTATTATTTGTAGAAGTACAAGTATCAATAAAAAAAATCTATTAGCTTCTTTAACGTTCTTAGTTCCATATGCAATAATAACTGGCTTTGGGTCCCAAGATCTTTATAATGGAAGAAAGCCATGTTTCTTATTCCGCCCTCGTTAGCTATCGGTAATGCTATTGAAACGTCCAATTTATGGAATATATTTCACAAAGGTATTCGAAAAATCCATTTTTGAACGGAATGCTGTCAAAGCTCACGTCTTTTTATAAATTATAATGTTATATTAATAATGACATTTGCTATTAAATAAAACTCGCAGTTATTGTTATTCGTAAGTTCGTTCAGATAGAACCTGGATAATGTTGAGAGAATGAGTAAAACTTTTGGCGAATTAAAATTTAATTGTTTCGTTTTTCAAATTATACGTACGCGATTTACGCCGCAAAGTCAGCCAAGATTCGTTTTAACATTATATAAAACGCAGACGTTAAAAATTACGTTCGCTTGCATGCACTATTTAATTCATAAAAATTTCGATGTGTTTTATATAGGACGTCACATTATATAACACAATAAATATTTCAGAAGTCATGACGATCCACCATCGATTAACAAAAACGCTCTTCAAGATAACCGAAAGGAGACAATTACAATTCCTCGTGTCTTTAATGTCAAACATATAAATCATAATTAATAAATTACAACCATTTTTTATTGCTATAAAATACAACTAAACAAAAAAATTGTCTTCAAGAATTGTCCATTATAGAAATCTGACATTACTCCGAATACTTTATGCTTTTCTGCGGTCGGTTCTATTTCACAGTTCTCAACTGAAAGCCCTTCCGACTCGCCGCTCTCGTATCAAAAGCATAATTGCTTTTCAAATAGCGAATGACGAACCTGGCTATTTTTAAACTTAGCTAAAGCCAATACGATCCAAGGGAGACCCACCACTTAGTATTATTATGTATTTGTATAGGATATGTTAGGATAACGTTATAACGTTATCCTAACGTTTTATTTATTGGCTTCTGTTGGATGTGCCAATTAAAAAAATAGTAAATTATAAACAGTTTAAAAGTCGCTCAACTAGTTTTGTCTGCAAATGATATATAATAAATGTAATACATGAATATTATGAATATATTAGGAAAATATAGTCAGTTTCTAACTTTTAGATTTTTACTTTATTATATGAGGTACTTAATGCATTTTTTAAAACTGTACATTCTCATTATGTTGTATCAATATAATGTCATACTCCCGAGACCATTACGAAGTTGAGCTATAATGGTCTATATGTCCATTGAGAATTGAGATGTTTTAAAAGGTTGAAAAGAAAACTCGTCCATTGACCATTTTCCAGGAGGTAAGGAAAATGACGCCACAAATTTCCCAAACTTGTTCACGGATAACACAATAGGCGAGTTATTCTTTTGTTGTGAGAACAATTTTAAATATTTTCGTGCGACCCTCTCACTAAACCTTTTATAAACGACAGAGGAAGGTATTACATCGAAAAACCTAATATTGAGGTATTAACAGAAATATAATGACCATAATATAAAAAAATAAACCTGCTTTAAAAATATACATCAGGAAACAGCGGATAAAAATGTATTTTAACTGAAACCCACATAGTTCCCTAACGTAAAGTAACAAAGCAATAATATAAAGTGAAGTTTTATACGTTCAGGTACATAACTAGAACAAAACAAGGACAATTCAAAAGTTTAATAAAATGCAAGTGAACGCAATAAAACGAAAAATTGCCGTGCCACGGCTACTCGAGGGACAAAAGCTCACCGCGAGATAAATATTCATGTAAAAAAGTACTGAAAAACATTTGAATGTGAATTCTATCATCCGATATTTAAATCTGGCATGGGGTGTGCGGCCGGGCGGGCGAGAAATTTCCTCGGGCGAGGGCGGGCGGCGCGGGTCGGGCGGGCCGGGTAATTAGGCGGCCCGGCGGAGGCTGTATTGATCGCGCGGTCTCCTAGCAACGCGTGAGATGGCAGCACGGCCCTCGCACAGGCACACGACGCTTTTTGTTCAAGTTCGCTCTAGGTGCGAGCGTTTTGATGTAATCTCAAAGGAAATGATTCAATTCGATTCGCTTGCTATATTCAACGAGAGATTATGGTGCTATTAGTCAAAACGTTTTGGAACTAAGTAGGAAAATTCCTGGATTATTTCATTGAAATTGAAATACGTACAGCTTTGTGGGGAAATTTAATAAAGGTTCAGCCGTGGCAGCCATCCAAGCGTAATGGAGGCTTTATAAACATAATTACAGAAATATTATGAGGAGCCGTACATTTATCTCGATCATCCAGGGCATCTGCTGCGAGGCACGTCTCGTTTGTTTGCTTCGCTAAGGTATAACTTATTGTCTATAGTACTATAGTATACTAAGTAAAATATACAATTTAAATCCTTTGGCACACGTAAAATGTGGACACCCAATTTTCATATACTTACGATTATAGAAAGATTACATGGAATCCAATTTGTCTTCAATTAAATTTTTGCGTTATAAATGATAAAACATTTGCTTTAGTTCCCATTGTTTTAAATAGCTTTTTGGTAGACAAATGTTATTGTGATTTTATGTAGCTTATTTCAATTGGTATAAGTTTTCCCCCTGCGACGCGACGTGACGAAATAACAATGACTCATTTTTGGTATATTCAAATTTTTGGAACAGTAATTTGTTTATATATTTCGTTTTAGTGCAATATTAGCAAATATTTGTCTTTTTCTTTAACATAATCCACTAGTTACAATCTACTAGCTACCAGTATTATTTAAAGTTGTATAAGAAACATTATCTACTCACAAAGACATGGCAGCATTCATTTCTATGCAGCACTGGGATGCACTATATAACATTGAGCAGTTCAGTGTTTCTCGATAATCTTATATAGATTAGCAGTACCGGTACACATTTATGTCTGAAGGTGAGACACTCGTTATTCCTCCTTTCGATGACTCTTCCCTTAAATCCTCAGCCAGCCAATTCTTGGCGCTAATAGCCGCTAGTCATAAGAAGCTTAGTGTGCTCAATAATGCGCGACGGTATTGCACCGCTTGCAACTTAATAAAGCACGTAATAATGTAATACTGTTCTTAATTCTGGGCAAAAGCTCCAAAGTAGTACCACCTTCCTCTTGATCACATCCAAGGAAGAGCGGTTCGAAGCATCGGCTACAAGTCACTTTCTGAGCGATTAGATCACTTGGCGCGGAGAAGGAGAGTATCTTGCAACTTCTATCCCATTTATATTTTATTATCATTGATACCTGCAGCTGAATTGCGTAATCGGACATCAACAATCAAGAAAAGAGCGTATTTCATCTGAAAGGCCGGCAACGCACTCTAGCATTGTGAGTGTCTATGGGCGGCGGTATCACTTAAGATCAAGTGAGCCCGTTTACCAAATATATTTTCATAAAGCTTGAAAATAAATATGATTTTTACGTATTATTTATTTACAATATAGGTATCCTTCATTTTCACAAATTGTTCAATCCATTATTTGTGTTATGAGAGTCCACTCCGTTCTAATGAAAACAAAGAAATAAAAACGAACTCTCGACTGTAAACATTTGCTGCAAAATTCTCATACGTGCAGAAAAATAAATATAACATGCATTGGAAATAAGCAAAAGGATACGAAACTAGCAATTACCAACAAGTCTTTGTGCGATCCTAAACGACGCAAAAAATGTATGTTTGAAACTGAGCTAGTAAGTATTACTAATTATGCATTTGTGTAATTGAACGCACTAGTATACGATTTTATTATTAAAAGGGATTCGCATACTCAGGGCAGGGACAAAGATTATTAAATTCTAGTTTTATAATAATATATAAATAGTTTTAATTAATGTGACTTTGGATATGTCTTAACGTGAAGTTGAATTTTCGAATTCATCAATTTATATGTATTTTTAGTCGAAACTGTTTAAATTACTAATATCCGGTTTAGTGTAAAAGTATTAAACTAAATAAATTAACAGTATTCGTTATTCTCATCAAAATGTAATATACGATTAACGGTACAACGAACTTCAATCAGTATATTAAAGGGCAGCTCCAAAGCTCCACACTATAGATACATTCCCCGAACACGGTATTAATTCGCAGTTCCGAATTGCACTTAGTTATATACTGTTAATATATAATAATCCATGTATAAATGTTAGCTGACTGGAACATGTCGGCCCGGATGTAACTATTGGCAACACCACCCACTCCACCTCGCGCAGATCACAGCCGATTCTAGGCATTATGTTTACGTACACATAGGCGAAAACGGACTGCATAATTTCCAGTTACGATTGTATCCCGTTGTCAATTGCATCACCTACTGCCACCTGATTCCAGTTGCCCGGGAGGGCGCCTCTGGCTGTTTGCCGGTTGCCTTCGCTTTGTGCCCCTTAATAAGTTGCTATATAACCATGTTGGTGATTGCAAACGACAGCACTGATGTGTAGTAATTACTTTTTGGGATGATTGTTCATTGCAGAATCAGATTTATGCTATCAAAAGAACGTTTTTATGGTAGTATGAGCCTTTAATGTAGTGGGACAGGCCTGATACCATTATTATGTCCAAAGATAATTTTACATGTACGTCACAGCTGTAGTCGTGTACAAAGAGAACGTATGATACTTTAAAGATGCTTAATACTTAAAATTAAGAAAAACGCGTGTTGTTTTAATATACTTACTTGTGTCTTAGAGCTTATAGACTATATTGCAGTATTAATTTGTAAAACCCTGATTTTTATTGATTCATTAACAAACTATGTAAGGAAAGGTATAACTCGAGGAACCCTCTAACCGGGTCAGCATAAATTCAGTAGTTTTATCTACCCACAGGAAACTATTATCAAAATAGGGCCATAGCCATAAACCGTAGTGGTTCAAGCAACAGCGGCGGTACACAGTAAGGATAATGAATCTTAGAAATTTCATGAACCTGTGATAATTAGCTCACAGAGAGGTGAAACAACATTGTCTGGCATCCACACTGTTTTCGGCATTTACCCGAGAATGCTTTGTTTCAAGTAGTAATGGGAATCTAGGCCTTATTACTTACTTAGTTCAGCAACGTTACAAAGCATTATTAGACTTCTCAGATTCAAACCGGAACTATTCAAATTGTTTGATAACACAGAAATTAGCAAAAAGTAAGTTATTGTTAAGATTTTCCGTTTGATTATAATACTTGTTACAGTTATTATTATGCTAATGATGATAACGTGTCTTGGCGTTACGTTAACTTCTGGCTCTGACTTCCAAAAACCAGTGTCTTAAGAACAGCTGCAACCTGTATCTAAGTAAATTCTTAAAGGTCGGCAACGCATTTGGGAGCCCTCCCTCATTATAAAAATATTTTATAATATTTTACAGCAATGTGTTCTGTTATTACTGTACCACTTTTATGCAAAAAACGATGTTCACAATAATTATGGCTCTACAGTACGCGAGTGCTGGGCAAAATTTGAATTTCACTGAATTTGCAATAAACGTTCGCACGTGGGTGTCAAAGACTTGCTCGCTCAAAGGCTTTATATTAACAATGTCCTTTATATAAAAGAGCATGGAAAATACAATATAAATGAATCAAAATTATTACAAAGTTTAGTTTGCTTTACATAATACTTGTTGCATTATGGCTAAGCTGAGTTCAAACTTCTTGCTTTGGGTAACTTTAGTCTTATTTAAGTAAAACGATTAAACTAAGAACAGGTGTTTCACTATTTAGTAAACGTTTAACGTTCTACTTGGAAAGAGCGCCAAACCAATATTCAGATTTCG
Source organism: Pontia daplidice (assembly GCA_963693355.1). Taxonomy (NCBI): domain Eukaryota; kingdom Metazoa; phylum Arthropoda; class Insecta; order Lepidoptera; family Pieridae; genus Pontia; species Pontia daplidice. The sequence continues at coordinate 1,591,586 of CAVNZL010000004.1, forward strand.
GCGTGCTCGATCCACCTCCTTGGCTGAATCTAGACACGTGTGAGAAGACTCTCTTTGGAGGCGAAGTAGTGTTAGCAATTTCTCTAGATATTGCAAAGCATTCAATACTATCCCTTAGCAAGCTATTATAGATGGCCTTACACTTACTTCATATAGTGGAAGCATATCTATCGATATGTAGTGTATTAATTTTGGAAATACTATCAAGTGCGATGCGGGTACTATAGGGTATGTTCTTGGTCATCTCTAGAGGAATATTGGGAACGATTTAGTCCTTCGCGAAAATTGATGCCGAGGAACGAATAATACCAAACACCGGCGGACCAATATGTCGTTGCTTTTATGCTGGAATGCGTGCGAAAGCAATTTATGATTTTTTTTTATTTTATTTATTTACTTCTACCCCCTAACTATTGCATATCAGGGTCTGGTTTTCTTTATTTAAGTTTGAGTATACAATTTTCATTTTTTTTACATTCTAACATTATATGATACATCCTTTACGTCTATTTCTATATTCTACCATCGGCAAGATGCACATTTTTAGCATGGTTTTATTTATGGTTGTCCAATCTGAGCAGATAAGTTGTCTTCGATCAAAGAATACTCGGCATCCTCAGCGCAAGGTTGCTATTACCATTTCAAGGGCACCGCACCCTATCTTGTGATGCGGAGTGTGTCAAAGCCGGCATATCTCCTTGGCGATTGAAGGACTGCAGCAATAAATAACGATACGATATTCTTACGATACGAAAGAACGATAGACGATATTGGGTTTGACGATCCTCTTGAGGTCATCAAGATCTGAAATGAGGAGTGTCGAAAGATAATTTTCCAAGAGTGGAGAAATGAGTTAGGCGCGTGACGTTTCGGTCTAAAAACCATTAATCTTATTTGAAAAAATTCTACGTGGAAAGAGTCACGACCTGTCAGCGTCCTTCATATAGCGAGCTGGAGGCTTTTGTTTGGTTAAAATAGTAGATTCATGAATATTTCCTTACATTTAAAAAAGGTTTTAGTTAGGTTTCAAAGTAGTATTATTTATTATTACGTATGTACGTTTACTACGTTTAACGTGCTAAATAATATCTTACAACCTCTTATTGATGTTCTTAATAAAATATAAGAATACATACCTAATAACAGCTTACCTTACATACCTTATACAAAAAACTGAGATAGCTTAATGTCTTTGGAAGATAACTTTTTGCGAAACCTTTGTCCCAAACACCTCAATCTAGTGGGAGGGGGTGGGTATAAGCGACTGGCCCATTACGGCCAGTAAATGGACCTTGAGGAGACGATGTTGGATGTCTTCTTACTTCGCTAAAATGTCTTTGTTAAGGCATCAAGTTAATTTTTATATTCATTTAAAGATTCGAAGTTTTTCAGTAATCGATAGTTAGCCGCGTGAAAGCGTACGGCTGTCTGACTCGAAAATATAATTGTTTTGTTAAAAAAATATACATCGCGTTTATATTTATTCAACTAATACGATACTCACGTAAATCAAAGAAAACATCTGTTTCATTAATAAAATATATGCCTAAGGGGTTACACAAAGTAAATAACAAGAATTATTTAGATAAGCTGAAACTCACTAACTAAACATTATATTTGAGAATTCAATATTCAACGTTCGGTCCTAAAATACTCCGGACGTCAAATTTCCTTTGTTAAAAAATCGATTTGGCGAGGGTGCGTCCATCAAAAGTATATCTCGATGATATCCCTCCGGGCTGTGGGCTGCGGAGGATGGAACAGCCCAATAAATCACTAATAAGATTCATGGCTGCATGTCACACCACCCCTTTCATGTTCCGCAACTTTTTGCGCTGTCTTGTTGCGTGACACGAAAATTGAAATTTGCAATAGCACACATTATTCCTAGATTGAAATTTCGTATCGGCATTTTTAGGGATACTACTAGTATGAGACAGGTAAATTAGTTTTAATTAGCTCATGAAAGTAATACTGTCTTTTTAACATAATTAATATTAATAAAAACACTTTATTAACGGATTAAGTTATGTATTTTTCTAAATTTAAGTATATTACATTATTTTAAATTTTCCCGACGTTTCGCGTACTTTACAGCGTGCGTGGTCACGGTAGACTAAAGACAATGTTAAGTGTTATCTGTATTTAGGAAAGTAGTTGCATCAGAAAAAAAATTATGGCCGAACTTCTGACCAAAAAATCTAATGAATCTGAAGTAAATCTTATTCAATAATTAATAGTAATCTGGCCTTGTCCGTACGAAAACACTAGTAAGTACTGGAACAAAGTAAAAAGCGTCTTAGGGCATTAAAATTATAATTTAGCTAACATTATTGCCAGCCTTGTTATACGTTCTTCACGCTAAAACAACACGTTATGGGAACTGGAAGTGGTATAAAAGGGAATAATTAAAAACCTTGTTAGACTCAAAGCAATAAGGACCGGCAAAGAACGTCGCACCAAATAAAAATATGCTTTAGACGTTCCTGGGACCTGTATAAATGCAGGCACATTTGCAGGCGTCTGCCCCTTTATTGCCTGCCGTGCAAGACAAAAGAGCTAAAGGAGCGCCTGGGGAATATTAATAAGAGTTTATCCCGTGTTATTTGTTGAGGTCATTTCTTAAACTGAATGAAATGTGGATGATAACCTAACATAGTTAAATCGATCAGAACGAAATATAAAATATGAATAAAATTATAGATATGAAGAAAGATATTCTGGTACCAAACAAGAAAACTCCATTGGCGTAAAGCCAAGGTTAGAATGGACAACTTCAGGGTTGAAAAAGACCCGATTAAGCCACTGGACCACTACTTGGTATTTTTGAATATCTTCGACAAACTTAATCTTATTGGTTACAAATATAATATCTTAACCCATTAATTTTCATTAGAAATAGTTAGGTAAACCATATACTTAATAGTGCTTCAATTTCATACGATTTGAAAACTTTTATATCTTTTGTTTGAAAATCGTATTCTAAATAACAATTGAAATCAGCTTTAGAACGAGCATATAATTTTTATGTAATATGACTTTTTGAACAAAACTCCTCGTAAACTCGTTCACCGATTCTTTAAAAATTATTGTTATTGTATATGATTGAGCAACAACAAATAAAATGTTCCTTCCCATCACCACCTATGCCTACACTTAATATATGGACAACACAGTCTTTTATATAAATTAAAATAATTCCTTTCACTGTACATTGTGAGTGGATATAAAAATTATAATCTAATTTTATATTACCCAATATTTTGAATACATCGTAAGCTGTGTATAGAGAGGGTCTTAGGGAGAGAATGCGCGCCCTCGCAAAGTTCGACACCCTCAGAATAACTTGGTCTTTATACTCACGATTATTTGCGAAGAATGTTTAAAGCTCATATGGATAAGCTGATGCAAACATTTTTATATCCTCGTAAGTTTGGATAATTAAGGCAATTCCGTATACTATCTATAATATGAATGACAATTTCCTTACATTGAGATTGTTTAAGCCGGAAAAATAAGGGAAAACTTGATTGATGTAGTGTGGACGGTACCTATTTTATTCTTGGACCTATGAGTGGACATATATAATAATAAGAACCATTCAAACGATTCATTGAAAACTTCAAACTCATTGTAATTTAAACTGAACTAAAAATTCTGATCTAGATATGACATTAAAAAAGAATCAACCTCTTATACAAGGATGAATATGCAAAACTCCCGTAAAAGCTAGTTGACTTACTCGAAATGGATTCGAAACCTACCTGTGTATAACGTAATGGCGTCACGCTGTCTACTAAAATGGTGGATCGCTCCGTGAATTTACGGTTACTAAAATAAAGTTTAGAAACGATTTATTTTAGTAATATGTAAATATATTTATATATTTGGAGTATAGTAAATGTTAAAAATATACTATAAGTGTATGATTACATCTTGAAACAACTTAGGCGCTTGACAAATGTAACGTTAATTTTTAGTCACAAGTTACCTGACTAAGTTAAACATACTTAACTCATTTTATATGTAACATAAAACCATTAATAAGACGTTTACCCTATCCGTCAAAGTCAACATCGTAGAGCCCCGAGATGGGGTGGTTGTCATAGCGACGGACGGAGCGCGGACCCGAATTTTATCGATTGATACACAGCGTTCTCCCACACTAACGCGATTCATTCGTGTTTGCAGATCTCAGGGTTTTAGAGTGCTGTGACATCCAACTCCTGTTTTATTTGCGCCGTCTTGTGGGGATTTGGGCTAAACGTTTTATGCTTCAGACGCGATGCTGAATAATTCAAAGTTTTAGATCAACCCTTTCATACGTGGTAAATTTAGCTTTTGAATAATTAAGGTATTGAACTCTTCATAAGCTTATTAAAACAAAAATATACTACATTTTACGTACGTACCGTATGAACGCCATAGAAGGATTTGATGTTTAGATGGTTTATGTCTCCTGTATATACGATGTCATAATGTTATTTCTTCCATATTATATAGAATAGATCTTTACATTACAATCTTCAGTTGGCTTATTAAATATTTGTTACATTTTATACAACTATACCGATACCAAATGCAAAACAAAATTTTTAGATATACAAATAATTTAATTTTACGATCATAATGAGCATATTTAAAATAATAATTATAAAGAGTAGTTCTAACGCGCATATTCTCGGCTAGATAATTTGAATATTAGCCCGAAAAAAATAACTACCCTTAGAAAATCAAATGCAGAAACTTTCGAGCTATTTTTGATGGATAAAAGCAATGGGATCACAAAGGGTTGGATAAAACTACTTCACCCCTCGAGAACCCCAATTGTTACCATTTACGCATATTTTAAGAGCCAAACCGGACCGTGGGATACGCTAAATGATACGACATATTATTATCTAAGTTATTTAATTGAGATGAATTTTTACACAGCTCAATAATAGTAATACAAAGACAGTCATGATCTCAGATTTCTGTATCTGTAAAGCTTTTTTTATTTATAAATCAATCAAGAAACATATCAAAATCTCATTTTAAAATTCAGGGTTGAGACACAAGAAATATAGGTGACTTGATTTAATCACCTGGTCTTCGGGAAGAGATGTCAACTAAATTTTATTTCCTTTTTCGAATTTCTTTATTGGAATCACAAACTTTACGAAATTGAGCCGTTATCGAAATTTCTAACTAACTACATGACGCCATTGCATATGCCTCTATTTTTTTAGCTGTATCCATATTCCATCATTATTTCTTTACCACCGTTCATATAAATTTTTTGTTAGCACAAACATTTCTTATATAGAAACCGACAGACTGTATTCATGCTCAAAACAGACCTCAAATATTGTATATTAGTCAATCAACTCAATGTGCAAATCAATGGATCATTTCGCGTTGACACATTTATAGAGCATTTAATTTCCAACGAATTTAATTTTAAAATTGTCAGTAAATAAATTTATTCGTTTTTGTACCTTTTTCGTTAAAATGTAAGAATAATATGCTGCTCCTAAATTTCAATAAGAAGTTGCAGAAGCATATAATTGACTAGCTTTCTTTGTTTGGATAATAATTTTTTATCATAGACGATAAGTATGAAATAACTTACACCTTTTTTAATATTTTGTGCTGTACGTACACATTTGTTATCAACTACTAACTATATATTTTGTTATAAATAGTTAAATAGCTAATCTGTCACAAATAATTTCTTATGTATGGAAAACAAAACTGTTTTTATTAAACTGTAAAAAGTTTGTAAAAAAAATAATAAATATGAACCGGTTTAGATTTAACCAATTTGGTCGTAATAAAGAAAATTTTGTTGAAGTATCGCAGAGTCCGATTAACACAATATCCTTGAGGATGTCGTTCACAAAAAGGGGCACAAGGGGCCAAACTCCCTAAAATATTTCCCAGCGTTGGGGGTGGCACCCCGATCTCTAGGGCTGCATGTTGCGAACTTCTACTGAAAGCTGCGGGAGAGAGGTATCTTTATGAAGCTTACTTAATTTGGCTAGATGGACAGAGGTTTATAGGTTCGTTAAATGAGATGTTTCAGTTACTCGAAAAGTGCGCAACTATCAGAAATAAGATGGTCTTCATGAGAACCCGATTTTTTCCTTCTTTCCCGAAAAAAGCGCGGTTACAGTTGTAGCTAAATGAAAGACTATCACAATGACAACATATATATTTGAACTTCTCTATTCTGCTGTAATTACGTACTCGGGAAAATTATATGAAGTAATTCATCATAGTTTGCGACTACGATGGCAACCCTGGAGATGAAACACTTACCGTGGTGTCCATAATTTATGCCAGCGAGCGGACCACGAAAAATAAATGAGCATCAGAAAGAAAAGAAAAAAGTAACTAACAAGATGAACGAACTTTGGCCAAGGATACTTAGCAAAGTGTAGGCTAATTAATATGAGGACTTATACTACAATAGTTACACACATAATGTTCGAAATTTTACATTATTTTTGAGACATTTTACGAAGCTTATGTCTATCGAATTGACATGGCGGTCTCATGCTTGACGACTATTGCGAGCCAATCGAAACGTTACTTAAAAGTTTTTTAATTAATTAAAATGTCTAAGATAGGTCGTTGCCTTTACTGTACTTTAATATAAGTAACTGAAATGTCTTATCAACGCCATCTTGTCGAGTTTTATAGAACTACGTCTTACTATGAAATGTTATTATAACAAGATGATAGTATGTCTTTATGTGCTTAGCCTTAATAAAGTTATGTATATAAAAAAATATAAACAGAGAAGTTACTGATTCAGTTATGTATAAATGTATTTATCGGTCAGCATTATTAGGCGATTTGTAGTCACCTTCTGTGACAGTTCCTTAAAAGTGAACTAGATGGCAGTAAAAGCTATCGAGGTATTTAACCTTTTTAATTAATTCTATTATCATTACAATACAATGTCTTATACTTTTTTGTTTATGCAATGTACAAGATATTTGTTATTGTGTAGTTGGGAATTAGTCGCGCATGGTGACTTAAATAAAAGCCGAATATCTTCCTCGTCCAATCTTTATAATATTCAAAGTAAAAGTAAGTCATGGCTTTAAAAGTCTTCTATTGATATTATAAATGGCCCAATTTTAATGCCATCAACAGAACTACTGGAAGCATCTTACAAATAAAACAACAAATATTACAAGAAATATTAGTTCATTATTTTATTAAAATGTAAAAGTATTCGAAAAAATTAGAACTATATTACTAAAGTTACAAACAGTGTTACAACTTGTACCGGAAGTACGTACTACGGACCCTCATAAATGTCACGTGTTTCGATCCTTTTTCCGTTTGACAAATATATTTTACACTGATTTCGGGATCCATTACATAATAAAACCTAGAGTACAGACTACGCCTAGGCAGATTACACAATATAAATTATTCACACATTTACAGTATGGCAATCATATTATTTTTTCTAAAATATGACGTCGACATTTCCAAGGGCTACACATATATCCTATTAATACGACCAACATCTTTCTAAAATTGTTTTAAAGCTTCAAGCTTTTTTTATTTGAAAATATGTAATATATGCAATACAAAGAAAATTTAAAAAGGGTAAGGGTAAAAACTATTCTCTGCTATTATAAAAATATATTTTTTTACAAGCAAGATTTTTAAATTCATCTCAGGATAACCACCACTAGCCAAGTCAACAATTCTAAAAATAACTTAAGTAAGTAATATTATTCAATAATTTCCAAGCTTAACTTACAACCACAAAAAAATATTGAACCACTTTTATAAATATAGACGAACGCCCCGTACGTTCAATATACGTACACGTACGCTCAGTATACGATATCATATTTAAATAAAAGATCGGTCTAAGATAAACCGATGTTTTTTAAATACCTTCTCACAGTACAAATTAAAATCAAGAATACCAAACATGCTTGCTTTATAACTTAGAAACTCAGAAATACATTCAACAAATATTAAATGTTTTAAAAGTTAATTAATTAAACTATTTGAAAGCGATATAAATCATTCATCTCTAAGTATTTGGCAACATTTGATTCACACTTAATTAGATATAGTATTCATAATTTCTTTTAAATGTGTTAATCTCTCCAGCACCGACTCATGTATAAATTCATCATCCAATATCGATCCAATTTTCATATAAGTATATGGAGCGAACGCCAAGTGATTTCTTATACTAAGCGAACTATTAAGATCCGGCAACAAATAGGTCAGTTTGTTCACAATGTTTGGTTGAAGATTGCGGAAAACCAAACCTTTGTCGCGATTAGTTATCAACTCTTCCGAGAGACAGCTAATGAAATCGGAAAAGAATGGTATGAGGATGTTCATATAGTTATTATATAATTGATCCTTGCCGTGGTTTGCTTTGTATGCGGGTAGAAGTCGTTTATACCTGAAAAGGAATAAATTATTTTTATTGTATATTTTTTTCATTTTAATCCTGAAGGACATTATGTTAGATAAGAACTCGAAAAGCGTCAGTCCAGTCAACCAACTAAAACTGTGCTATGTATATAGACAGTGATATAACAATTAAAAAAAGCAAAAATTAAAACTAACGTTAAAAAAAACTAAACTTAAAACAACAAACAAACCAACGAAAATGAGATTTAAAATTTTTTTTTTTTTGTTTCTTATTGTACAACCAAGCATGGGGTTGTAGTACGTATTACAATGCAAACAAAGTGTGACAACAGTTAGAGACACGAAAATTTTCTATTTAAAAATGAAAAAGCTAGCTTACAATTAAGGTATATTGATTATAACCCATAAAAATTAACTAACACTAAAGCAAATTTACTATAAACCATAAAATTTAACTAAATTATCATTGAAAATAAGCAAAAATTGAAAAGACAACTTACATTTTTAATAAATCAGCCAACATATCAATCATCAGAGCACTGTTGTTTACCAACGGCATACTCAACACGAGCACTCCGGGAGCTGCGCCTACGCACTCGCCCCGCCCGATCTGCGTACACGTATACGCACACGACACTAGGGCCTGAAGGCCGCTTAGTAAGAGGCGTACGTCTTCTATGAACAAAAAGCATCTTATTTAATATTCGAATAATCTTAATCGGATTTATAAACGAATATCAATAAGTTTATAAACTATTTTCTGATTTAATCAAATTAATATATAAACGTTAAAAAACCTACCTGGATTAATTTGAAGGCACTTGTTACACATATCAGTCAGAGAGTTTGCCACAATCATCGTACCCTCCCTAAACATTTCGTCTGTAGGTTTTCCAAGAACAAAGTAATTCTTTGGTCGCGTACTTGTATACACCTATAAAAAAAAAGGGTATTAAATTTTTTTGCAAAGGCTGTAGGCGTAAAACTATTTCTAATAAGTACTATTTTTTGGGGATTATTGTAATTCAATTTTAGCTATTTTGTAAACATAAATTATAATGTAATGAATATATGGGTATTCACAAAAGTGGTAAATTCTTTTCCATACATGTTTTTAGATACTAAATCAAAAACTTTTTAGTAAATACGATGCATATAATAATATACTTTTAATATCTAAAGGGGCCAGTCACTTTACTAGGTATTTTAAAAGAAATTTGTATTTTTCTGAAATCTGCGTTCTAGGGACTGACGGGTTGTGCTAGGGACTGATGCCGTACATTTATTTTACAATAAAATCACATGTTTGTCTTATATAATTAGTATTTATTTGTTAAATCTCACTCTTATCTTATTCATACACAAATTTATTTCAGAATGCTATCAAATTAGAGACAAATCAGTCTTTAGGTAAATTATCTTAGATAATCTTTCTCTCTTTACTAAACTACCTCTGTGATTATACAAACATAACCCTATTAAAACAAGGAACAAAAATATTTTCTTCTTCTAAATAACGGTACTTTAAAAAACACAAAATTGCAGTCTTATTTTCCTATAACGAATAAACAATAATCAAAATCTAAACACTAGTTACTTCTCTTACTTTTCAAACACATTGACTGGCTTGTTAAATTTATAAAATTTAAAATTTTTCTTAATTACTAATTTAGGAATGGCAGTTTCTCTTCACATCACCGTAAGGCACGTATCATTGTTATTGACTTGAACTCTGTTCCATCTTCGTTACAAACTTGAAGAAATGCAACTTCAGCTCTCCATCGTCATCTCATAATTAGTGCAAATCGCGACTACCTGTATTCTTTTTTCCTCACAATAAACTTGACTAAAACATAATCTCCTCTGACATAGTTTGTTTTTGTTGTTTCTTGCCAGTCTCGACTTGTGCTTGCTAGTGGTATATCATCTTCGGAATCTGAGAATACCGCAGATACTTGAATGCGATTTGTATTGGTCTGGTATTGTAAAATCCCTAATTTATAATGGTCACAGGCTCTCAGAAAACTCAGTGATTTCATTTCAAGTTTATTCGGCATGAAGATATTACCCCTCACTTGGTGTACCAATAACGTACCTTTAAAAGCTTTCTGCTTATCCTCATTCTCCTTGATCATTTTATTTACTCTCTCAATATCGGCATCTTCAATAATAGAAATCTTTATACCTGGACATTTTTCACGAAGTACGCCAACAAAGTCATTTAAATTTGTTATATCACCTATATGAGCTATAAGCTGATCTGCACTTCTTTTACATGTTGCTCCAACTCCATCTGGAGCTCCTTTCCCATGGCCTGCTTCGTGAAAATTCCATTATACTTTACACAGCGGATAAAACTCTTCAATCCTACATCCTAAAAGATAAAAATTGTTTTGTTCCTATATTGGGTTACGGGCCATCACTCAAAAATGCAGGTTTTCTACAGTCGATGGTAAAGTTAGGAGTACTGTTCTAAATGTGCCCAAATACTCCAGGACTATGAGCTAAATTTAAGGAGACATCAATGCGAAGTTGTCTTGTCTTTCGTATAGACTACCACAGTATGTAGCGAAATTTGCGTACGAGAGCCGCCAAAATGATACGATTGGATTTCCTGGTTGCATTTAGTGGTGTAGTTTTCCGAGAAATCCATGTGGATTATGGCATCTTTTTCAGTCAGTGACTCTTTGAGAGATTTAATTGTAGTGTATTGGTGCACAATGTTCATTTCATGTTTAAATAATTTTGGTAGATCACTCTCTTCTAGCTGTCCAATTAAATCATAAGGCTTAATTTTTTGTGTTTCTTTTTTATATTTTGTTATAAATCGCTCCTTCTTAGTTTTTATATCTTGGATTAGTTCTTTACTGTTTCTCCATTGCTTGACTAGAATTTCATCACTGTTGTCGAATTCGTTATAGGGTAAATTTTTTACTGACAACCTTTACAATTCTTGATAAACATTTTTCAGAGTACATCACACAAACGTTTGAAGAGCACTTTGATGGGACCAAAATTTAAAATGTTTACGCTTTTCAATCAACCATTTCAGGTTAACGTTCTCATGGGTGACACCCAATTCACATCGGTGTTAGGCTCACACCCAAAATGGCGTAACCGGCAAATAAAGAATACCCTATTATCATTGAATTAGTCGACAGAAATTTTTGGTGTAGGTTTTTCAAGGAATCTAGCATGTAACGTTTTTGTTTTTTAATATTATTTCGAGTTATGCATTCCTTCTTCCCTCTGCACATCGCTATTGCTGTCATCTTCATAAAACTTGTGAATAATTGCCGTCACTCTGTTCTTATTGCCTTTCTTTATTGATTTTGTACGATTAAATCCCATCTTCTTATAAGTTACAGCTCTACCTCCTAACCTCCATATTTTATACTTCTTTGCTGTAGAACCAGAGAAAACCGCTTTCAAATTATTATTTTCCTGATATGTACTTGTTTTCTTTTTTTCTTCTAAGATTTGCGTCTGAATAATCTCACCAAACAGAGCTTTTTTCACTAATTCTGCCTTTTTATTAGGGTCATTCGCCATTTCTTCAATTCTGCTTCTGGGCGTAAGCGCCTTTTTCGATTTTCTAATTTTGTGTTTTAGTCTTTTGTTCTTCTGTCGTTCGTTAGCAAGTTTTTTCTTTAATTCAGTAATAAGATGGATCTTCTTCTGTAGTTGTTTATTTCTTATCTTTCTTTGCAAAATACTTCTTTTTTTAGCTTCAGCTTGTCTTTTATCAGCAATACACGGATTATCTATAATATCTATGACCTGTAGATTATTTTCTCCATCAGATGATGGTGGCGTATTGTCGTGCATGTATTGATCAGCGTGTGTACAATTTTTTTTATTTTGTCTGTACGCTGCTGAGTAGGTAATCCAGTTTTTTTTCACATTTCTATGCTCACGAGGAGTCATATCCTTGACACATTTTCTCTGCCCTTTTTCCTTTTTTCTGAGGTATTTTAATCTTTCTTTTTCCTTGTACTCTGCTAGCAAAACCGGATCATTTTTTATTTTTTCTAAACGTTTCTTTGCCTGTTCTGACTTTTTTTTTGCCTTTTCTTCTTTAGACAACGGTATTTTTCTTCGCGGCGGCATATTCTAAAACAAAATTAAGTTTCTGAATGACGAATCTATGTGAAAGAGTATAACCGTCAGTCCCTAGCCTTTGAATCAGTCCCTAGTCACATTAACAGCCAGGGCCTGATGGTCTAGGGACTGACGAATCAGAACAAAATCACTCGTAATTTACTTTTAAAAAGTAATACCGAGACTTGTAGATACAACAACATCAAGCAAACAAATCACATTACACCAAACCAGATATAATAACTAATTAACTTTACATAAAATAACTCACCTAGGGCCTGAGTGATTGACTGGCATAGCGCTGTTTCCTCACATCGACACCGATTGCACTAATGTCAAATCGCCGACGTGGAACGGCCCCGCTTACGGCTAACTTCACGTTGTCACTTTTGAACGCGTCAATTTTAAAATGGCCACTTACTGCGATTGCCGCCTATTTTTAAATTTACTGAGTGGCTAGGGCCTGACTATAATTATCGATGACGCTACTTTTCTTACAAAATAAATATGAAAAATATTTAAAGTTGTTTACTTAATAGATCCAATGAATAAGTTAATGTAATTTTTAGTGTATTTAAGTTAAATAAAGTCCAAATACCATCAAGGCGTACTAAAATCAGTCGAACGAAAACATTATTTTGGAAATATGACATGGCTAGGGACTGATATTGAGAATAGAAAAGGATATATTTTTTATAATAAAAAAAATATATCTGTAGCAAAAGTGAGTGACATAGTAAAAAATCGATTATTTCATATGGCAGACATTTTTATTACTGGTTATTTTAAAAAAAAATGTATAAAATAACACTGGAACACAAAGTTACCCAACTTTTGTGGAATCACCCATATATCAATAGGCGAATATTATTAAGATCTCTTATGCCTTAGGCTCTTATACTCTGTTATTCTCTTAATATATACAGTATTCATAATATTGTGAGGTAATTGTATTGAGTATTGATGATTATGTGTGTATGTGTGTGTGTGGAGATGTTTAAATAAACAATCTTACCAGGTTGGTATACATTGAAGTCACAGTTTTAATTATAAGGCACTGTCGCATGGGTTGAGCTCTGCAGCATATTTGAGTGACCACACTTAATATATCCGACACCAATTCTGGGCTGTCAATACTTATCCATTCCAGAAGGGACATTATCTGAAATTTAGATTAATAACATAGTCACAGAGCAGTTTAAACATAATAACTAGATAGGTTTTTTCAAGATTCCGTATTTAAAGGGAAAAAACGGGAATTCTATAACGGAACCTGTCTATTCCAAATTGTGTATAGAACCATGATAGACAATAGAAATTTTCACAGATGGTCCCTTTCTGTTGCTATTACAACAAATACTAAAAAAACAATAAAATATACACTTAATAATACAAACGTGATTCTTTTCCATATAAAATATATTAAATTCAATTTAAAATAATATTAATATAATATTATAAAATAATATTAAAATAATATTATAAAAATAATTAAAATAATTAAAATATTCCATAAAAAATATTATATAAATCCCATATTCGCCAGAACTTCTTGCACTTGGTTTTTCAAAGTTTTTCAATAATTCTAGCTTCTATTAAAATGTAAAACCTGCGTTGACGGTGTTAAAAGCCAAATGCCAAAAACAATTTCAGAAATAAAAAACTTACTTCGGAAAAATAATCCATTTCATTCCAAAAAGGCAAAAACTGCGCCAAAAATTTGGTAATAACGGGTAAGCCTTGCATGAGAGTCGTTTGGAAGATGGCCAGCTGACATAGAAAACTTTCCTTTTCGGCGACGCTATGTGCAGAAGATGCAAGGAAGACTACGAAAATAAAATTGTAATTATTATTATCAGGGCACATTTCACACACGCTCGTCCCCTATATAGTTGATGAACATCATACAAATTTGAATGAACGGGGAGGAATATTATGCTTTCGAGAAACATACCGCTTTACAACAGATTACTGAGTCCCTATGAAATTATCTTAGACCATCTTTAGTACGTAAAAAATTATCGTTAAAATTAATTTTCCAAAAACTGCTGATTTTGAATAGGGCAACCCTTTTTGAATAGGAAGATCTTTCTAAATATTTTATATTAACCTGATTTACATTTATTTAATTTACGATGTTTTCAGTGTTTTATATATTATGTATATTTATTGTATATAACATATTAAATATACTCACAAAAAGAAAGGACATGATGCAAATCGTGTATTAGAAATGTGAATTGATGTTGGTCGGTCAGAGACAACAAAGTGTGGCCCGTTGCGTTGCTAAGCAACGCGCGCAATTTAGCTGGTCGCAACAACTTATGGTTCAAACTGTACTGCAGTAATGATGCTGGCCTGAAATTATTTTAATACCATTAAGTATTGAGATACGTCGTACGAAAAGCAAAGATTAAAATCAAACCTTTTACTTACTCAGAAAAATCTAAATGTGTTCTCAGTGGTTCTTTTGCGTTGTATTGTGACATTTGCACAAACTCCAAGCAGGGGACAAGCTGACCATGTTTCTTATTTATCTTTCCCTTAAAAGTAGCCATAAAAAATAATTAAATTGCCTCCAAAGAAATACAGATAATATATTGATAAAACTAAAACTATAAATATATATAAAAACCAAAAAAAACTCACCATTCCTAAGTCAGCCCATATCAGCTTGTGTTTCGTTTGACTGCTGTTATTTCTTCGAGTCTATAATTTATATTAAGTTTTTTTTTACAAAACACTATTTAAATAAATGCATATATAAGATATGCTAAGTCTAGGTATTGTGTTAAGAAATTATTTATATCTTATATTATAATTTTTTATTATTGTTTTAACAATTGAATATTTCCGTTAGAATTTGAAGAATTTAAAGTTAATTATTAATAGTATGCAATGGATAATGACAGATATTAAAAAAAAATGGATGTCAACTAAATACCAGAAAAACCTTTACTAAGAAACCTTTTGAAAAATTCATATGTTTTTGAGTTTCAAGGAAAATTTAACTTACCTGACAAAACTTGAATCTTTGAACAAGTTCAATATTAAGTTTTTTAAATGCTGTGTGAACAGAAACTGAAGGCATTTGTTCAGGGACATATTCTGGCTTATATGTTTTAAACAAACCCAGGAGAACTTGCAACTGCCTAACTAAACTCTGAAAAATATTTATAACCAATTACATAATTTATAAAGTATATTGCTCAGAGTCCACACAGTCAGTCAGCTTGCAAAATTTGTACATCAATACTTTAGATGATTGAATATTTGTCAAGTCTTATTAATATGTAAAAATAATAACTTTACAATACTGACATTCTTTGTTACTCAATTTAACTGCAGTTCTAATTTTCATTGTTAACAGAAAATTAATATTATGTATTGTAAATAAATATCCACTTACTTTCTTGCCTTCTCTCTTTTTAATCTCTTTAAGGAGTTCCAATACATTTTTTCTTGTAACATCAAAAGGTTTAGTTAAGACATATATTAGTTTCATTGTATGAGATGTCTGGAAAGAGAATATCATATTTTTATAAACCTCAAAAATTACAAGTTAGTCATTATACAGAAAATTTACAGAAAACCAGTATAAATGAAATTATTTTTTCTTTATATGTTAGGTGCATCTAAAGTATTTCAAAACTAGTCTTACATAAAAAGTATTATATTTTCAATGTTTTTCTTATTATTTATGAAAGTAAAATATGCATTGGGGTATTTTGGGAAATAGGCCTCCCACAAAGTTGATACATAGCCGTTGGCCATATTCATGCAGATATTTCATTCATCCAAAACCATCAGGCATATCACATATCAGGCATATGTTTGTATATATACTCTGAACAGATACAATTTGACTTCCTCGGTTGATGATCAAAAACAATGCTGTCAGAACTAATAAAACTTTTAAATCTGTTAAAGCCAATGTTTCTAGAAAATCCATTAAGAAGTAAAAAACCTATTACAAGAAATGAAGATTTTTTTGTTGCATATTATAAAACAAAACCTTGCTTGTCATACATATATGGAACATGCCCTAAAACTGGCGATTTTCACTCTTCATCTAGCCTAGACCGCAACTCATTGGACTTCAAATTGTAGTCGGGTAAAGAGGACATGGCCTACTCTGAATGACATGGCAGATTGAGTAATTCCATAGATTCATGCCCAAACAGGCTTGTAGAAAAGCCAAAGGTGGACATTTTATGTAGACTTTTTTATTATTTCTTGCTGAGACTAATAAATATGTAGGTATAAATTATGTTCATAAAAAAAAAATGCATTTTCATTTGTGACAGAAATCATCAATATGCCTGAAATAATTTATCAGTCAAATCTTAAGATATCTGGAAAGAACCTTACCAGTTTTTCAGAGAATAAAAAACTATAAAATATCACATAGCCCATGTCAAGTGCAGTCATATCAATTGAGTCCGTGTCCATTGCAACTGCAATATATATAAAAAATATTTCAGTCTATTCTCTGCATAGAGGCTTATTAAAATAAAAATCCGTCTACACATCATTAAAGTTTCTTTAAGAAAATTCATAATATTTATTACACTGTATAGTGAATACAATATATGACTGATTTCATTTTAAGAAATCAATGGTGTAATATAGTAGCTTTGTTGGTAATACAGTAATTTCTTATTTCATGGGTTGTATTTTTGTGTTCATGCATTGAAAATGTATGGCTACTATATTTACAATGACAAGTATTTTATATGGTGCATTTTCATACCTGTTAACCAGTCCAATACAAAGCAAATTCTGGGATGAAATGCTGGATTCCTATTATTAGCCAGCAACCATCTTAAAGCATATTCTACAGAGTTTTGTCCAACTTTTTCCTGTGGAATAATGCAGCATCCGAGGTTTATCCATTTTCTTATTGCTGCAATAACACAGAATTGCTGCATCAATATTTACATGATTTCAAAAAATTGCAATACAACAACCAAAATGTATTAAATAAAACATACGTATATTTAGGTTCAGCCAAAGTTTAAATAAAATATGAAAATTAGCATCGTCCAAGCCAGTATTTTGGGCAACATAAGCGAGTTCTTCTAATTTACACTCAAATAACTCTTTGTCAAAACCTTTCTTCAATGATTTGATATAGTCAATTATTTCTTCTACATCACTCATATTGAAGAGATAAGTAATAAAAACCTTTCTAGATAAAAAATACACTGACTCTTAAAAACATAATCAAAGAGCTCTGAAAGTTTGATTTGGTAATCAAAAGTTCAAAACTAAATTCAAAATTTAACCGTTAACCTTAGTGGCTGTAACTATGACGCACACTTCGCTGACTTTGAAATTGACATATATTTTAACCACAGCTAAATTTATGATCAAATATTTATAATTTATTTTCAAAATTGTTCGCTTTAATTATTTGTGTATCTATAAATAAATAATTTATACTAAGTAAACATTTAAAAAAAAATACGGAACGCATATTATAGCTGAGTAGTTTAAACCTATTGAAAAAGTAAATAGTAATACAATGAATGTTAAAACAATTAATTTTAACGGTTGAAAGTTGATATTTAATATATTTTATGTACATAAAGTCTTATTGACATAGGATTTCAAAGCAGTGTTCGTAATTTATTTTAACAACAATTATTTGTCTATTGTTTTAATCTTATATTGTTGCCATTGCATTTGTGAAAAAAATAAATTAGGCACTTTTAATTAACATTATTTGAACTAAAATAAATTATTATTTCTTTCTTTATTAAACTCCTCAAAAAATAAGAGAGCTCAAATCATAATTTATTATTATTATTTAAGAAAGATGAAGTTTAATAGAGTTAATAGAGTTTATGGCAAATTTCTGATTTAGATATTAGCATCCCAAACCAAAGACAATACTTCTAAAATGTCAAACTAAACGAATTGTCGTTTGATGTGAAGTAAACAGTATGGATATTTTTGCCAGTAAGATATTTTAGAGAAATGTGGTTAAATTCATATAATCAACTATTAATTTGAGACTGTTTTAGTCCAAGGAATAAAAATGTGGCCCGTTCTTTTAAATATGACACGCGATGAATGTCGCCGGACGCTTAGAAGACTTGGTATATATTTAGTTTTATAATGGCATTCATTTTCCCTCCTATGCTTTTTTGAATTCAATTCAAGCTATCTATTCTTAAAATTGTTATGTTACTTCAATTTATATAAATATGTATGTATCTTTATAGAGTTGGAAGCATATTCGAATATGATAAGCGTGTTTAGAGCGCAAGGGGCATTAGAAGACAACAGAAAGAAGTTACTCGAGGAACTGCGCGCCGTTTTACATATAAGCCATGACCGCCACAGTGCTGAAGCGCGACGCGTGTCTAATGACGAGCTCTTAGCAACAATAGCTGAACAGTGAGTTGATTAATTTTTTTTCCAATTAAGAAAACTCAACAATAACTTTTTATCTTTTCCTAACTCAGTCAAAGATGGCTGCATGCTCTGTTTCAAAACATGAATAGTAAAGCTAATTTTAGAGTGAACTTCAAAGCTTTCCTATTAGAAATGGATCTTGAAGTTAGAATTGTATCTATTTGAAATAATCTTCAATTAAAAATCTATACAGCCATGTAGAATTTACTTTTTTTATTTTGATATAGATTTAATCAATTATAGTATGCACCTTATACTGAATTATAACTTACTTCATACTGACATCTAACCTAGTAAATGACTGTCATTGATAAGGTTTTTGTAGTATTAAATATTACATTTTTTAATTGTTGCAATTTACTAATTTTTACCTTAGAATATGCATGCATGATAGGTAAATATAATTTTGGTTATGTATTTTAACCTAAAATTATACAAGTTTTGTATATGGTTGTATAATTTCTTTCTGTATAACACATTAATTTTTAGCTTTTTATATTTGTCATTCTTTTTTATAATAATTTCTTATTATAATGGTCAGATAAATCCATAACTTGAGTTAGAAAGTTACTGTTAGTGTATGTTTTAATAACAATTAGATACTTTCAGTATTATTTTTTATTAATAACACATTTAAGTTAAAAAAAAGGAAAACTTTGATTGTAACCAAACCAAAGGGTTAATATGGTTAGTTGTTGTATGTAACAATTTTATTTAATTTATAGCATAGCGGGTCCGAACACAGGGCTTGCATGGATCAGCGAGGGGCGAAGAATTATACCTCTGATGCCCCGTGGTATTGCTCAGACCATGTACACAGAGATTGCAGATAAGGTAGCAGAAGTAACAGCAGTGGAAAATAAAGAACTTAAAAAAATGGAAGAAAAACTTATAACACCAGTTTCAAATGAAGTAGAAATGCCAGATCCAGAGACTGCAGAATCTGCATTAGAATGCAGTGAGATTTTGGATGAGGTTTATCCCCCCATTGCTACTGAAGACCACTCAAGCAAAGTTTGTTATTTTTTTTAATGATTTTTATGATGTACAGTGACAATTTTAATTTTAACTTAAAAATAATAAATATTAATAATTACATAATATAAATTTGATAAAACAGATATAATACTATATAGTAACAATTGTAATTGTATCTCTCATTGTATTAAATAAAAATATAAATGTTAAATATAAAATAGAAATAAAAATAAATGTAAATATATAAAATGAGAAATAAAAATTAACTAATATATTATATAACCAACATAAAAAATAACATATTTTCTTCAGATATGGGAAACTGAAATTATTTGTCGAAAACGGAAAGTACCTGAGGATGGTGAATTTGAGGACACCACCACACCAGTTAAGAATATGAGAAATATTGCTGTTAATATGCATCAGAAACATCTGAACTTGTCACAAGTATATTCAAAATATTCTCAACCCTCTGCCAGTAAGTGTGTGTTTAATTATTTTGCACTGCCATAACAATATGGAAATTTTAAGAAAATGTTTATTTTTACAGGTAAACAGTTAGGTCAGTCTAAGCATTCATATAACCAAGTTAGTAAAGTCTCAAGTAAACCGTGTCAGACACGTGCGCCGAGACAGCAAAAACCTAAAGTGAATAAGCCTAGGGTCCCTCGTCAGAAAAAGCAACCAAAAGATGTTCAATCCCCACCTGCTAAACAGTTCAATCCAGTTTCTTTGCAAATGGAATATTCTGGTCCACCCAATTCCTTCCAGGCTAGTTACGCCCAGTCCATATTGTCGAATAAAAATAGAGATTTTGTGGACGAATTTAAGCCAAAAGTAAAGTCGTCGCCAGGAATGGTTAGCGAGTCTCCCCCCATGCATTTGTTAACGCAACCCGCTACAGTCCCACATGAATTGGGTCTTTCGGAAAACGCGCATCCAGATGATCCAAAATCATTGCAAGCTCAAAGCACTCCGATTGCAAAACAATCACCGAACACCGTAAAGGCGTCCCAAATTATACTCAAAAGCAGAGACTCTGAAAAGAAAGTACCAGTGCCTGATATAAAAATTGTACAAAAGCCAAATGAGAACATAAAAATTCTGGCGAACAGACAAGTTGTCGTTGCGCCGAGCTCGGCACAGAAAACATTGAATACGAGGAAATTAGTCACGGCTAAAGTGATAGGTTCAATTCCGAAGGTTAGAACAACCGCAACACCCGTAAAAACCATATCCGATAAGATGGTTGTTGTGTCCAAAGCCCCGATCGACACGAGAATATCGCATCCGAAATTCGTTATAACCTCATCGTCAACTACTACATCCATGAAAACCTCTACCCCAGTTAGTTCAAATAACTATTCACCACCCACTTCGGAGAACTTGACCCCCAAGGGTATTCCAGCTACAGATTTAAAAGTTTCAGCAAAAACATTCGTGAATCCTAAATCCGGAAAAACTATGGTTGTTCTACCAGCAAAGACGAGCAAAGAAAGTCCGCTGTTCCACTTTAAAGGAGTTTCCACTGCCATGAAACTCGTTTCAGTCAGCTCACAACCTAACACCATGCCAACATCAAAATTTAACCCTGGTGCATTAAAACCAGTCAGCACATCCAATCCTAAAATAATTGGTACGGAGCAAATAAAAACCGCCAATTTAGCTGACATCGTTCCAGTTAAAGGTGTAACACCAACACAGAAAATTATAAGCCCCATAGTAAGACCAGTCAGTGCAAAAGGAAACGTAATAGTTGTTCAGAAAAGTGCAAACCTCGGAAAAACACTTAAGTTCACTAAGAATGGCAATGATATGTCAAAAATTATAATGGGAAAGAATGTAAACCAACTATTGCAAGCGAAGTCGGATCAGGGAGAGCTGTCTAAATCCAATGTTATTGTGTTGGAGCTGAATAATGAACAGTCGGGAAAGACGACAACTATGTCGGAAATTATAGATAGTCACATACAGAAGCCAGCCGAGGAGAATAAATCAAATAATATTATAACGCAAGACACACCTGTGTTATTTGATACACATCCTGCTGGAGAGGGTAACGCGAGCAGTTTAGATTCAACAGCGTCTGTGGATAAAACGAAAGAAGCAGCCAAAGATTCGCCCAGCGTGGACTGGGATATGGACATCGAATCGGTTCCAGATGCGGATAAAAGCAAAGACAAGGCGAACTCCTTGCATTTAGACCTGGGTATGTCGAGTGAGAGTGACAGCGAATATATAGCCGACAAGAGCATAGCCGAACATTCGTCACAAGATAGTGTCCAACAGGAAACACAGAGGGGTAAGTTGCGTTCATAAGTCACTGTAGGTTTAACCGCCTTTGAATTAAATTTACGAAGAAATGGTATTTAAGTTTCTATATGTTTTTTATGACAAATAAATGTGGTATATAAAAACCGCAAGGCGTGTTATGGTAATCGTAAAGCGTTAAATGTATCTCGCGTTAGCTGGTCCAATTTTCTGTAAATACTAATTGTATTCAATTTTAACCGACTTTCTTAATTAGTATATTATCAATCATTTTATAGTTTTTGTGGAATAGGTGAACACTGAAGCGTGTCTTTCGTGGTCCTTCGGAGTGTTAGTAACAATTTTTCTTTGTCGCATATCGTCAATGTCAGAAAAGAGTTGGTAAATGTAACCATTACTATTTTAGGGGTGAGCAGTGAATTGTATAGTGGGGGGAGCATGTCTGTAGCCACGAGGACGTTGCTCAGTCAGCTCCAGGACGATGGCTCGTCGAGCAACGACTCCTCGTTCGCGCTCAAATCCAAAAAAGACGCACACACTAATAAAATCGACAAATCCGAGTCGGAAGCACTGTTCAAGGCGAAAGCGAAGCTAACCCAAAAGGTAGCAGAGGCGCAAAGCCAGCAGAAACGAATAGATGTTTATAGTACAGCAATTTCGACGTCTGACATAAATCTTGACTCGTTTTCGTATTTAGATGAGACTTTGATGGCCGATGACGAATTGCCCGAGGGCAAGCGAGAGCCTCGCCGCGATATTCTAGACGAGCAATTGAGCCGCCTTTTAGCTGAAGACTCTGCCAACTCGTCGGACTCTCAGTCGGTCGAACGATTGCCGACCAACGAGTGACCGTGAATGTGTTTTCTGTGAAAATCGTTCTCACTTGAGGCTAATGAGATGACATATTTTTATATGTATGTACATTATGTTATAAAGCGTTTACAAATGGTGGTCAAGTACCGAAGTACTGTAACATTTTAGTTTGATTCGGTGCAGTGTATTTACCAAGTGCAAGAGTTGTCGTAAGCTATATTCAGATCTGTTATTCAAAATTTATTTTTTCTGTGCTATCAACTTCACAAATGTTTATACTCGTTGTAAATCTCAAACTTGAACGGATATTCAGCATAACTTGTACTTAAATATACATAGCTAATCTATAGTCAATTTTTTGCTAACTACCGCCAAAATAGAAAATATAAAGATATTTGGAATGGACGCGTTTGGAAACAGTTTGTTCCGATTTTCATATACTTTCCTATTTTCGTCCCCTACATATCGATTTTGTAAAACTTCCTATGAGTAATGTAGTCTATAATGCTCAAGCAATAACCTATAAATTAGTAAGTATACCTTTTTACATATTATATTCACGATTTACTTTCGTTTTAGAATAATGAAAATATATTTTAATTGAAAATTAAATAAAAATCCAACGTAAAATAAATTCTATGAATTCTCTTACTACGTCTTATTAAACAATTGTTTTTGAAGGTTCATTTATTTATTGTCTTAAATACCTTATCTATTTAACCGATAATCTATGTAATATATGATACCATTGAGTTAAATTATGCGGTTTTCATAATAATGATTTTCAAACCTTGTATAATAATTATACGCACAAATAATTTTAATGTTTATATTAATGCGTGGAATGTGAAACCAGTTTTTTTAATGTTACACAAAACTAAATTAAGTAATCAATATTGGCAAAATTTAGTTTGATCTCAATGATATAGTTTGAACTTTCACATATCTCTCATAGCTGGTTGTAATTTTATATGGTGCATAATAATTTTAGGCTAATGGTTCTGTTATAGATTTGTTTAAGTTTTATTGCAACTGCCATTTCCATGCACCCGTAAGTTTAAAAGTTACTTCAAAGCTTCTAATACGTATAGGTTTGGATTCACGTATAAGTAACGTACGTATACGTGAAATGGGGTGTGGAAATGGATATTTTAGAATAAAAATAGAAATGTCAATGATGTTTGAGCCGTTATTCAGATTCAACATTGTGAATATTAGTAATTTGAAATAGTTCAACGGTGCAATTAAACCGATTTTTATGAAAAAAGGAGTTCTATGTACTGCGTTTACATAGGATATATATTCACAAGAACTTATTGCAGTCTATCATAAGGTACTCTATAGTACCTAATGTCCTACATGACTATGTTAAATATGTCTTATCAGTCTTCCTGTAACATTTGCTAGGAACTGACAAATAGGTTATATTTATTTTTCCTCTTGAACTTGTGAAAGACTGGTATACTATGGAAACGGCTACTGACGTAATACTGCCGTCAATTCTCTGTCAGTGGTACTTTGACATATAGTTCACATGTAAACTTAAGCCTTAAGCTAAAATTTGCCACGCCGTGTGGCGAAATGCATGGGATTGCAATACGTACATTTAGAATGAACGTTATTAATAGCGTGCCGATGAGATTTACTGTCACTCCGCCCTAGTATAGTGTGCGTGACGAGTAAAGGACAGGACTGAGTTGTTGTACTGACACGCAAAAATAATTAGCACGCGCTGAGCCATGACAGTAGTCACCACCCACCGGCGTGGAATCAATGTAAATTCTAGCTTAAATGTTCATTCATCAGGGTAATTCGAAAAAGTATGAATGAAACCCACTGTATTTTTTGTATTGTTTAAATAATGCAAATCTGTAGACCACATAATTGAACGGAATACGTTTTTATCAATTTACTAAAGTATGAGAGTATTGTATCTAATAAAATTTCCACACAAAATTCTTTTTACGACATAAACAGTATTAAAGTTCCCTACTTGAGGTAGGCGCTTAGTTTTGACTAACAAAGTACAGAAATCGCTTGATTAGCAGTTAAGTTGATTTTGTGTGTACTCTCGAATGAGGATCAATGTGGTACCAAAACCCATCTGAGGGGAAAGTGGTATTTGCATACTATTTATTGCGTATAATGTGCATTAATTGTGCCATTAATAGATTATGACAAATGTAAATAGGTATTGTTTTTATCTATGATTAATGTATCATATTAGCTATATTTCTAAATACATTGTGTAGTTAGCGTAAAGTAGTGAAATGTTAGTTTTATATTTTGTATTGGATGCAGGTGAATATGATTAAGATTGTTCTCGAGATAAAATCTATTGAGATGTGTTTTTAAATATATAAGGCGTACTGAAATCAACCGAATTATGTGTGGACTCTCGTTTTGTTGTACCAACATTACAAAATGAAGGAAGCTTTTTGCTCGTTCTGACAATTGATATGTTCCGTCATAAGATGCGTAACATTGAGTTCCCACTGCCAAATAATAATTTAATCGCTGTCAAAAATAAAATGTCGGCAGTGCCGAATTTTCATCACAGTTATATTCGTAAATATATTTAAGTTTTATTATTTTTAAGTATGAATATATTCATGCAATAAAATGTGAAACTTGCGCGTGATATTAGTTTGTATATAATCAAGCTGTATTACAACTACGCCATCGCCCAAAGCTATATTTTATTTAAGTCAATGTTAACGATTGACCTGCATCGACAATAGAATAAGGATTTTGTTTGTCGGCTGTAAATATCGCATTCGTTTTGTTAGAATCACTGAAAACATGTTAATACAATTTCGTGTTTTTTCGCATCGCAAGTTTATTTTATCAACTTATTTTAAAATAAACAGTTTTAATTATCACGTATTTGCTTTTTCTTGTTTGGCATGTACCATAATTACACAGAAAAATGAAAAAAATAATTAAGCTTATTTTTATTTCTGAGTAAAACAAAGTGACGAATTTTAAGGGGGTATAATTGTTCTGGTATTTTATTTAAATACTGTAGCGTTAAAAATGATTTGAAAATATGAAAAAAATTAGATTTTAACACTACAAATTTAAGAACAAAGATGAAGTACCAACGTTGGAATATACCACTAAAACACAATTTCATTATGAAAATGAGATGATTCATAAGGTTGGTCTCAAAATACTTTTATTGTGTCAATTGTCAAATATTTCTATCACATTAGTAATTCTGTAAAGAAAGGCTTATGTATGTGTATGGAAAAATAAATAAATAATAAATAACTATATTGTCTGGAACTACGCTCCAAAAACGTTAACGCCAATAAAAAATGTGGGTAGTAATAAAAATATACTAAAAGTTACACTTTTATTTCTATAAATAAAACTATAGCAAATATATAAAGTGCGCGAAATACATCTGGTACAGTAAACATTTAATGCTTATGGCAGTGTTACTTAGATCTAAGAAGTGACCTTGTGCATGGCTTCGGCGACGTAGTCGACGTTCTTTGACGAAATTCCGGCCACAGAAATACGTCCGTCCTTGGTGAGATAGATGTGGAAGTCCTTGGTTAGTCTCTCCACCTGTAATTGCATATAATTTCTTCTCTATATTTTTGTACTTTTGCAGAATGTATATGTTTGTATTTTGTAAGAATGTATAACCTAGTACTCGGTATATCGATAGCAATATAAAATAAGGAGCTGGAATTTTATTGCTCCAATCTTTAGTGGGAATATGAGTATTCACAAGCAAACTTGACCTTGATCTTGGTTGCAAGCTAAATCTTTACATATAAAGAAAATTTGGAGTGTTTGTTTGTGATATTGAAATAACTAAATGCATATGAATATATATACACCAAAATATTTTTTTGTCTGTTTGATCTGACTATCTGCATATTATTATTATTGGCGGGTACCTGATGTAATAAGGACTAACAGACTTAGGCCACTTATTTTAGAAAAAAGGCCAGTACCGTGCAACTCATGCGCATGCCACCACAGCTAGTCAATAAAAATATAACTTAATTTGGAAAAACTATTAAATGTAAATAAAATTTTGAAGGTATCGCGATATTTTTTTTTTTTAAATAGACTGTTAGGCGGAACATTTTGAATAACAATAACGATATATAAAAAATCGAATAATAACGAAAAAGTGAGATTCGCTGACTCTAATAGATTTTTAACTAATTTAAAAAAGGGACAGATTGGTCAATTTGAACGTATAACGAATAACAAATATTCTTAGTATGTAGTTGAGTGGTTCAGAGATCTCATGGTGGCGCCATGATAAAAATACAACAGAATTTGATGACAACATAGAGAATCGTAATACACATTATTACGATTCTCTAGGACCCATTAATATTTGTTTCAGATTAGAACCGAAAACGAACACAAATAAAAAGCGTAAAACCTAAATATTGTTTTCATTGAAATACAATATTGAAAATCAACACATTTTATGAAATACGACAGCAAATGTATGTCTGTGACCTGACCTGATCTGGCTTGAGTCCCGTGTAACAGAACATTCCGATTTGGTCAGTGATGTGTTGCCAGGGCATTTTGTTGCCGGCTCCCTCGATGCCTGCGCGGAGCTTAGTACGCATCGAGATAATACGATCCGCCATTGATTTCACGTCCGCTAACCTGAAACATTTGCAGCTATGAGCCGTGTTGCCTAGGGGCTGCAGCGGGCAAGTCTCAACCCAGGGGTCGTGCGATCGAATTACTGGCTGTGCAACATCCTTAGACCAAAAAATACTTGCTACTTGCCGATTGATAAATTTAGTCAGTAAGGCGCCGCTCATAATACATGTATTAAATAGGGTTAGTGTTGAGTGACGGAGTTACAATTATAGATTAATTTTTTTTCTCGTATGAAGAGATCCCTATTATTTTTTATTTTTTTTATTTTTAGAGTTAAGTGCCTACTTATATTTAGAAAATAAGTTCTATCGTATTAGTAATGCTGTAAAGATAGGCTCATGTATGTTTGGAAAAATAAAAATTAAATTATCATGACAAAGAAACGTCAGTGTTATATTATATTATATAATGAATGTTATACGGGTGCGTTCACGCAGGTCCGTATCAGTATTTTAATTAGAACGTGGTCTCTGTGAATGCGCCTTAAGAGCCTAAACGTATTCAAATATATCCTTATTATTGCTGTAATAATAAAGTCTCATTATTGTATCTCCCGTATTTTTTTCAATATACTTATTACAAAAATTAAATTCTTAATAAATAAATCCATTTTTAGTTTCCAATTGCACTGAGGCTGCTATAATTATTTTGCATATTATAAGTGAAATTAAATACGGCGTCAAATAACAGATAATAAATACAGTAGGGTGGTGGAGGTTAGACGAAGTAAACATCTACAATACAATGAATAATAATACAAAAAAAGTCAGTGTGATTTATGAAATTAAGATATAATCAAACCATTGTTTCTTGAGCTCCGGGGTGTTCAGAATTTCTTGGACGAGCCGTGCGCCGTAGAGTGGTGGGTTGGAGTACATAACACGAATCATGATTTTCACTTGCGACATGACTTTAGCTGCTGATCCCTCGTCACCGCAGAGGAAGGTCAATGCCCCTGCGCGCTCGCCGTACAAACCTGTCAATTGCAATATTAAAATTTAGCTAAGAACATTAATGCAATTTGTGCAAAAAAGATATATATATTTCTAGGAATAGGAGCCCCGGATAGTCGAACTGGCTACCTATCACATGACATACAGCTTGGTAACAGACGGACAATGCACACAGCAAAGACAATAATACTGTTCCCGTTTTCTTTACGCGCGGAACCCTTAAAAGCTATGTGCCGTCCATAGTATTAGAAGCACGTTTTTGGGTCTCCTCCAGCATATAGGCAGGCTGGAAACGAACGATAGGCCAAAACCGAAACAGGAGCGGATAGCCTTATGGACTATAGAACCGTAATCCTTTTAATTATCCTGTTTTAACACCTTCACTGAGTAGTATTTATATCTTATAGCCAACAACAACTCATATCTACCCTCTTTAACATAGCGTGTAATTTAGTTCTACAATTCAGTCAATTAATAATGAGACTAATATTTGTTATTACCAAAACATAGTTTACGTAATTATAGATACCATTCATATGTTCTTGCGTCATAAAACTTATTGTTTGTATGACAACATAATTATTTTGTTTTCTTTTGAGCTAGAGGATAGAGGTCAAGACCTCGCTCTTATTTAATCATTTTGTTGTTATATATATACGGTAATTTACGTATATACATATATATATATATATATATATTATATATATATATATATATTACGAACATATGTTATCTGTTGCATTTGCAGTTAGGTCAAACTTTAGGTTAGATTGACTTTCGTCTATAAGAGGTCGTCCCTCCCACACTTTAAAACGAGTATATTATTTGATACAATTAGGTAATATTTTGAAACTGAAGTAAACGTTTAACCGTCTATAGGCTATAAATAGCTTCCAGATCCTGTAAACGTACAGGATTCAAATGCAAGTCCAAACTGCATGTATTGTGTTTGATTAAAAACTTGTCAAACTGACATACTTTTAGTAAAACATACAAAATTTATCTGTACCAATAAAGCCGAAAAGTTTGGCTGAACGCGCTAGTCTAAACTATAATGGAATTGAAATATTATTTGTTTTCTATCAATAAGATCGGGTGGTAAATAAAAAGTTTGTGAATGTCCCTCGATTCTAATGTATCGTTTAAAATTGTGTAGTGTGAACATACCCATGTTCTTGGCGAAGCTCTGAGCCAGTGTGACCTGGTGACCTTCCTTCACAAAGTGCCTCACAGCGAACGCGTCGCCGTCCACATCTCCAGTCGCGAACCCTTGGTACGCCATGTCGAAGAATGGGTAGAGCTTACGCTCTTTGATCACCTGTGATGAAAATTAAGCATGACAAGAACTTCACGAGCCAGGGCTATACGATTTATGATGTCATACTCACGTGTGACAGCTGTTCCCAGTCCGCGGGTTTAGGGTCGACTCCAGTGGGGTTGTGAGCGCAAGCGTGGAGCAAAATTATTGAACCTTCGGGAATTTTCTGTAATCAGAAATCCTTATTTTATTTTCATACTAATTATGACGAAGATAAACGTAACTGATACACCATGAGCAGTGAATAACCGACTACAGAGGCTGTACGTGTGTGGCTCGAATGGAGCAATGGATGCAGAGTGCGTCAACTATACAGAACCTTTTTAGATGGTCTAAATAGAAGTGAGGGCGTACATATAAAGCTTTACGCATTTTAAACTGTAGATTTAAGAGAAACCGTGCCACATGTCACTTTATTGCACATACAGATAATATTATTAGCAGTTTTAAGACCCAAACTAAATGTGTTTGGAAATATTTGCCACCTACTTATCTCAGAAACGACAACGAAATAGATGCACTATAGTGCCTCAAGAGTTGTGACGCTAAAGCATTATTATTAACTAGCTTTTTATAACCTTCCCTTAAAGAAGAAGACTTTCGTACTTAACACATATGCTAGTCTGGTATACATTTGTTTTTATTTCTATATGATATTTATGTGGAAAAATACTTGTTGCATGAGGAGTGCAGGCAATGACAATGTATTAAGTTTCTTATATAGAAATAAAATATGGTGAAATAACAAGATATAATATAAACTCTGACAATCTTGTCGATTTAAAATAGTGGCGGAAAGGGAAATGGTAAAGTTAGAGACAGAATCAATGAAATAATTACATTTACCGTGTGTCTGAATTATTTAAATGCAACCAAACTAGCGAGTTACAAGCCGTTGGACTTAGCTGGTACGAGGCAAAGAGCACAGCCGAATATAGGCGCAAGTCGTTTGTAGCCCTTTTGTGGGGTGTCATAGGACAACAACGACAAGAAACCGGCCTTCTACCATGGTTTCCTTTAAATATTTAATGCGTCTTGCATACTGGTTAAAGAGCTAACTTATAAGCGATTTTTCACTATAATAAATATCATCTAATCTTATCACACCATACATTATCTAAACACCCATGACATTGCTAATGACCATGACCCCTCGTTACGTGAATTACGTATATAATTATTTTCTATTCACGTGATAGTAAGATAATTTTATTGTTAACTAGCTGACCCAGCAATGTTGTTTTGCCATACATTTCGATTTACAATTAATTAATAAAAATTAGGAGTTGATCGTAAAGGGGTTGTTTGTTTTTTTTTTTACACCACAAAAAAAAAAAAAAAAAAAAAAAAAAAAAAAAAAATATTTTGGGGGGG
Source organism: Pontia daplidice (assembly GCA_963693355.1). Classification (NCBI taxonomy): domain Eukaryota; kingdom Metazoa; phylum Arthropoda; class Insecta; order Lepidoptera; family Pieridae; genus Pontia; species Pontia daplidice. Next base: position 1,622,873 of record CAVNZL010000004.1, read on the forward strand.
AAAAAATTTTCCCCCTTTTCCCCCCCCCCCCCCACCCCTACAAAATTTTTTTAAAAAAGGGGAGGGGCTTTTGGGGGGGGGGGGGGGGAAAAAAAAAAAGGGAGAAAAATTTTTTTTTTAAAAAAAAAAATTTTTTTTGGTGGGAAAAAAAAAAAAAAAAAAAATAAAAAAAAAAAAAAAAATTTTTTTTTTGGGGGGGGGGGGGTTTTTTTTTTTTTTTTTTTTTTTTTTTTTTTTTTAAAAAATTTTTTTTTTTTTACCGAGTTTAAAAAGGGGATATCCTAATTGGACTGTATTATATTTTTTCTTGGATATTGACGTGATATAAACAGTGTGGAATGACCTGCCGCCACCCCTGGGGGAAAAAATTTTTTTTTCCCCTTTTGAAAAAAGGGTTTTACCTTTTCCCCCCCCCCAAACCCGGGGGTTTTTTTTCCCCCCCCCCCTTTTTTTTTTTTTTTTTTTTTTTTTTTTTTTTTTTTTTTTTTTTTTTTTTTTTTTTTTTTTTTTTTTTTTTTTTTCCCCCCCCCCCCCCCCCCCTTTTTTTTTTTTTTTTTTTTTTTTTTTTTTTTTTTTTTTTTTTTTTATAAAAAAAAAAAAAAATTTTTTTTTTTTTTTTTTTTTTTTTTTTTTTCCCCCCCCCACCGGGGGGGGAAAAAACCCCCCGCGGGGGGGAAAAAAAAACAAAACCCGGGGGGGGGGCGCCCCCCCCCCCCCCCCCCCCCCCAAAAACACCCCCCCCCCCCCCTTTTTTTTTTTTTTTTTTTTTTTTTTTTTTTTTTTTTTTTTTTTTTTTTTTTTTTTTTTTTTTTTTTTTTTTTTTTTTTTTTTTTTTTTTTTTTTTTTTTTTTTTTTTTTTTTTTGTTATATCCCTCTGGCATAAACGATTCTGTTCTGTTATACCCTCTCCAATTAAAAATGCTTTAAAATTTGAGGTTATAAAGAATTTACAGCGATGGCTAGTCTCCAATTCAAGAAGTAATAGTAACTCTATGTTAATCTAGTACAGTGGTTATAGTGATAATAGCATGCGATAAGATAAGTATTTAATGTAATAAACAATAATTCGACATAATAAAACTTATAATTCTCCTCGGTTTTGCAGAAAACAATAGAAAACATTATATCCATAGTAGATAACATCTTAACGAAATAACAGCTATCAAGTTTCCTTACATTGCAATTCAAGTAGAAACTGACCTAATAGACACGCAATAAGCCAATTACAAATTCTATAACTCAAACTAAAACCTATTTTTTCATGTAACACTTTTAAACGTCAAATATACTTAATTTACATTTATCACTACATAAATTATTTGTTAAACACAAGTCATATACATATTTAATTTACGCAAAAAATATATGTTTTACATGTAAAATAGAACTTTGCTCTATATATGAGGGTTTTTGATACAAAAAATACTTACAGAGATATCTTCAATAGCTCCCTTCAGGTCAAAGCCGTGCGTCTTAGGGTCATAGTAACGGTACTTCTTATGAGACAGGTTGAGTGTGTTACAAATTTGAGGGTGGTTCCCCCATGTGGGTGTCGGCATCCAGATTTCCTTGTTCTTCGCATAGTGCTTCGTGATAAATTCGAGACCCAATCTTAAGGCTCCAGTTCCGGATAGAGTCTGAAAATGTATATTTATAATTTACATGTCCCTTTTTTTACGATGAGAAATCCTTGACAGACCACACCGGGACAACATGGCATGAGGGGTGTGGGGAGTCAGAGCCCATAAACGAAGGGCCCCACTACCCACTAAAACCCATCGGTTATAGGTACATCCTTAGCGCTAATGACGAGGCCTGGTAACAGCTAAGCCTTGTCCAGGATAGGTTAACTGTTCCCTGCTTAGGCGAACATTACGTAACTTTTCCCAAGTTACGTTGTTTATAAATATAATCTCAAAGTTGAATCGTTCAAACAATATTCTCAAATGTATGTCATGTCAATATTCCAGTGAGGATGCGGTGATATTTGAAAATGTTTTATCAGCCAATAATACAGTAATCTTTGTTACGCGAATTAAATATTCAGTGATAAAAACACTAGTAAGTGGGTATGAGCTTGCATCTATTATGTACGGAGCTATCTACTATCGAACTCTTGTCCAATCAAAAATATCAGCGTCTTTGGCTATCTAAGGTGACCTTCTGTGCCGATCTAAACAATATTTATTTCGCCGGTAATCGATGCTATATTAAACGTCACGTCGTGAAAACTAAGGCAATCTAAGGGACATATACTCATTAGCATTGGGTCAGGCTACCTCGGTCTAGATAATTCTATCTACCTAGACTTGCAATCATCACATGACTTGCGGATTGCGCTCAATAACTACGCGGCTTTTTTACTCATTTAGATGTTGTTATTCGAAATCCATAATTTTCATTAGTTGATTATTAAAATAGACGCAAAGAACGAGACGTATCGTTTCTAGCTTTATAAGATATTTTTCGTCATCAAAACAAAACTTTAACCTGGACTAAAATAAATGGTACAAAGTATTTGTTTATCAGCTTTGGCAGTTTTCCATGAGCCAATATTAGAAACCTTGACATATTATATCCAGCTATTCAATGTCAAGAACTTAGTTAAGCATTGATAATATATTTAGAACAAGATTTAGATTTTAACTAAGTATTCCAATATAATGATATTTCTTTATTTCAATAAAATATAGACTTTATATATTGACCCAATCTTACAAATGTTATCATATATAAAGTAACTAATTCAAAATATAATAGAATTGATATAACCTTCAGAGCAAAATTAATAGAAATAGGACACAATCACACTGTAACTTGATAACGGACATTACATTGATTTTGTTACGCCCCTGTCCCCTTAAAAAATTCTTATTTAGGAAAAAGGTTTGACCATAATCTAGAATCAAGGTTTACTTACTTGAACGGTGACATTAGATTTATTCTGCAGAACAGGACTGTTTTCACCAAAGGCCAACTTTGCAACAGCATCTGTGTAAGATGCCTCACCGCCAATAGGAGCATACTCATGGTTTAAGGCTTTTTTGTGCAGGATCTCCTCTGCCTAGAAAACATCTAAAGCTATTAACATTTACTAGCACACAACTTATTTATTACTTATGCAGATGGATAAATGGAATTGGGAAGCATATTATATTCTTAGACAGAGTGATACATATGCAGTTATTAAATAGATATAGATAAGAGAATAAAATAGTAATAGAGAAAATAGCTTCTGATGGTAGATCTTGGTCTGTTTTGACACAAAAAAAATTTGTTGATAACATTTGTTTACTTGATACATCTTATACAATTTATTAGTAAGAATAAATAATAAAGAATATGAAAAAATAAGTGTAAGGTATCCCACACAAGAGACTGGGGGAAAGAATTTTAGATAATATTGATTAATGCTATACAAAACTTGAACTCTTTTCAAAGTGAAACTAATTGTAAATTCTGTTTTTCTATATATAGTTAATATTGTTTAAGACACTTACCTTTCTGACTGAAGGAAGAACAAATGGATTGCCATTATCATCACGGTAGGCACCAACACCCAAATTTACCTTTTTGGGATGTGTGTCCTTTTTGTATGCCTCTGTTATACCAAGGATAACATCAGGCGGACCCATTTCAACATTTGACCACCATGTGCTAAAATTTGTTAATTTTATGTAGTTTTTACCTTTTACAATAACAATAACATAAATTACCTACAATTATAGTAAACATACAAAATACTATATTTAAAATTATATACCATTTATTGTTATTTGCATAATTATTTCCTTTGCTGTGTTATCCACAACATCCTATTTGATTCCAAAATCTAAACTTGCAATTGACTTTTGTTATATAAGCATGCAATTTTTAAAGTTTAATTTTGTAACTAGATTTACCCAGTGCTTCACTAGAATAAATTTGTAGCTTGGTGATAAATAGCTTCTCTCAACAACGGGACTATCAAACAAAAAATATTATCACAAATATTGTTCTGATGATGATTATAATGAAATAAATGAACACATTTATTTTATCTATTAACTGGTTACAATAAATTCCTAAATCTTATAAAGCCTACCATAATGAACTTCAAGCCACGAACGTTAAGCCAAATTTGAGATCAGAACCAAAACATAGGCAGACAAAAATTCTAAAAATTATTTCAAGTTCAAATAAGCAAGTAGTAATACATAGAACTTAAAATTTTATTATCAAAACGATATTTATAAATATATCTACAGGCGGATAAATTTAATTATATGTATAGAAAGATAGAAGGTACGTGTCACCGGTGCGTTACGTAAGTGAATATTAAAAAGCCGGCTCATACCTATTCGCCCTAACAGCGGTATTTCCAATTATCGTGTCCACATTGTTAGTTTTTAGAACGTGAGCGGTTAACTTTCTTACAGCCTGGGCCATTGTAATACTGTTCGATACTAGAGCACAACTGATTATTTCTAAGAAGCACTTGCTAGACCGAGAAATTGATAATTTTTGATAAAATTCGCCGACAACTCATTTGTCAATTGACAGTGAATGTTGTGATTACTACTTGTGATTAGTCTGGCAAAACTTCAAATGTATGAAACGCCCGTAACTTTTGGTGGCGGTATTAATATGTTATTTGTCACTACGCAATCGCCAATTTTGATAAAAGAAAAACATTTTTTTTTGCTAAGCTATTTAATAACAAAATATTGAATTTTTCAATTGCAATTTTGTTGATATTGGTTGTGAAACAACTCATCATTGTTTTGCTTATATTTATTTGATTAAACAAAATTAATGAGGAATTGTAATGAACCTAACCCGATTTAACGGCTAAAATCGCATCTTTATAAAAACCACCCACATGATAGTTGTGTAGTGTAGGATGCAACGCCATATTCTATATATGTGTGATATATTTATTTATATATATATTTTTAACACAGGAAAATTTACAAGACTGAGTCGTTAGCGACCGATATAGTATCATTCGGATTCGTTAGGATGGGGCAACCCCTCCCACGTGTTTGAGACGTGGGAAATGGGTGATAGTTAAGACCAGAGGGTTTGGGTAGTTTTTAGACTTTTCGAAGTCGCGTTTTGACGTTAACCTCACCCATTAATCTATTGTAGGGACTTCCAGGTCATAGAGGAGATCGACGTTTCGAACGTAGTGAGTTGCATTCCCACTGATAAGAAGGTCAGACTGATGTCTGACCATATAATATAATATACTTACATCAATATAATATTTTGATTATATAAAAAATATTATTAACCTCGTGGGAGATGCAATATAACAATAGGCAATGTTTAATAATGTGCAAACACTAAAATCATACATAGACGATAGAGTAAGTTTAATATATTATATGAAAATATCGTTTTCCTTGTCCTAATGAATATTGGGAGTATAATAGTAAAGTATAGAACATGAATGAAATGAAAGATATTATAAAAAGAAAGGAATTTTGTGTATATTAAATATTTTGTGAAATATTTCATAAAATATTTTATTAAAAAATATTAAAATATCATATTTGAACAAACCAATGAAACGTCAAATTGACATTTATTATTATGACGTTTAAGTTTTTCTTTTAGGTACTTGTAAATTGTAGTTTGTACGAAGAAATTAGTGACGAAGTGTTTACAGTGTAAATTGAATTTTCATAAAATTTAGAAATATGGCTGCAGAAATAAAGCCTGCTCCTAGAACACCAAATGATAGGTTTTCTACAACTAAAAAACCAGCTCTTCTTAGTAAATTAGAAGGTTGTACTGACGATGTTAACGCTGCTGTTGTGATACCTGGTGAGGACGGAGTAATTAGCGTTTGCGATGATAAGTAAGCGTTTTTCATTATTATGCAGATCATAAATACTGTATCCTATCAGTTTTTTTATCATTTAAAACTAATTACTTTAGTTGTTTAAACTGGCACTTCTCTAACAAGCTCAAACGCCTTGTTTGACAACTAACAGGATCAATTTAACGGTTTTTGTACCTTATATGCTATACCTTTATTACCATAAATTAATTGCAGTAGTTATAAAGTTTTCTCATAATTTGAATTTTATACTTACATTGCACAATAATTAATATTCTTTCTTGTTGTTTGCAAGGACTGTAAGAGTATGGTTGAAAAGGGACTCAGGTCAATATTGGCCAAGTATATGTCAGTACATGCCATCTGGATGTACTTCAATGTTCTATACCCCAGAGACAAGACAGCTTTTTATTGGACAAGAAAATGGTACCATTTCAGAGTTCACATTGGCCTCAGACTGTAATAGAATAAATCCTGTGAGTAGTTTTGATTTTTAATATAATTTTTTTTATTATTATAAATTTTAAATTGGATAACTTCAGTGATCAATGGTTGTCTCTTCTTATAAAATCTTATAAAGTTTGTGAGATTTTGATACTATTTATATTTTGGCAGACACGGGAATATCTAGCACATACTGCTCGTGTCACCGCTGTAGTCTTTTCACTAAGCTGTGAGTGGGTGTTATCAGTAAGTAGGGACAAAATGTTCTCTTACCACTGTAGTGAAACAGGAAGGAGAATTGGTGGTTATTCATTTGAAGCATGGTGTACAGCCTTGCAGTATCCTTTTGAACATTATTTTATGATTGAACTATATAAGTATTATTAATGTACTAATTTTAAACCATAAAGGTTTTTTTGTTTGTTATGAAATTCAAGAAATAATAATTTGGCTCAGTAGAATTTGTACTTTTATAACTAGTGCAATAGTATAGTCAATTTGCATTTAGGATGCAGTGTGGTAAAACTGAAAATATAAATGCTAAAAAAATACACTTAAACATCACTAAATTCCTAAGCAATTATTAGATTTGATTCACAATCAAAGTATGCTTTTGTTGGAGACTATAGTGGACAAATAACTATGTTAAAATTAGACAATAATGGATCAACTTTAGTCACAACATTAAAAGGACATACGGGGTAAGCCATTTTTATTTATCATTGTGTATAATTTTTTGTGTCTCAAGGCTTTGTAAAAAGTGTTGTTAAGGCTACATGTATAATTTATATATTGTAAGGGATGAGGTTAAGGTTGCTAGAAGTTTTATATATAGATGTACACATTTTTCATATTTAATCAAGTTAACAACCATTCCTTGATATGTTCAGCCATTCAATCCCACTTACTAGCGAAACTACTACTCTAATCTTAATTAAACTTTACATATACTATACTTATATTGGTTTTACAAAAGTACTTAAATAAATTTGAAATTTTCAGTTCTGTTAGAGTGTTGAATTGGGCTGCGATACCACAGCTCCTGTTTAGTGGATCCTTTGATCAGACAATAATTGTGTGGGATATTGGAGGTCAAAAGGGCACTGCTTATGAACTTCAAGGGCACAGGTATGTTATGAGGAGTTGATAGTGGCTTTTGTTTTATACCAATATGCGATAGCAAATGAAAATTTAAAGTTTTTTTTTTAAATGAACTCGTTGTCAATTACGCCGTCGTTCATTTTTTATCGGTTTAGTGAGATAGCTTTCGTGTTAGATTCCTTTACTTGACACCCACGACAGTGAATATCGTTATTTTAAATTTCTGTATTTTTTATAATGAACAAAAACAAGACACCCAAGACATTGAATGTGAACAATACAAGAGATGAATTGTAAATATTTTTTGTTAAATTTTATGGAAAATTTATAATGTATGAAATGTTTATGAGCTTAAAACTAACAATGCAAATTAGTATTAAATTATAATATTACAACTTACCCACAAGAATGTAATGTTATCATATCAGTTACTGTGGTTATTCAATACTGAAAGCTTTAATAATACGTCTTTACATTCGGCTTTACAGCACTACATTCGTAATTTTATTCGATTATTATTACACTTAGAATATGCTTTTAGTTAACTATATTAAATCAAGAGTTGCCACCCGCGGTTTCACATTTGAGATTGCCTTTATCGAAAAAGACAATCATTTCATATTTATAATATTATATATTTTAATTAAATATTACATTTAAAGAAAGTTGTTTTTACCGTACCTTATTTGATGATTGTATGCAATGGTTAAAATGTGAACTGCCAAACCGAGAGTTCCTTGTTCGATTCCCAGTACGGTCATCATTTGTATCAGTTATCAGTTTTGTTAGCAACCATAATACGAGCTTGAAATAACCTTGGGCCTAATCGACCGTGTTGGAAATTTATTTTGATATAACAATAACGATAGATTAGAAACTACTTAAATAGTTAATTTATTTTTACTTTTATTTACGTTTTGGTAGTGGCCATAACCACGGTTGCTGAAAAGCATTACACATAGTGATAAAAAACACTAATAGATAGTTCAATTTTACGTAGCGGAAACATCCTGAGGATGCACCGTCGAGTGGTTGTGGGTTTTTTCTCGGAATATTGTTTTTAGATTGGTCTATTAGGGTTTTGTACTAGGGACTTCTGCATAGTAGCGCCCGATTCTATTAATTATACGATAGTGATATATTTCAGTAACAAAGTAACCGGACTGTGGTATGTTGGAGGCTGTCAGAGGTTGATCTCAAGTGGTGAGGATGGAGCGCTGGGAGTATGGGAAATGGGTGTTCCCCGCAAAGAAACACCGGCTTGGCGCGAAAGTGATATCTGCCAGCTCTGCCGAGCACCTTTTATATGGAATGTGCGTGCTATGATGGAGAAGAAGCAGCTTGGTGAGTAACTCCAAAATCTTAATAAGTTAACAAACAAATCATCAATTTTAAAGGAGGTGAAAGAGTACATAAGTGGGCTGAGTTCTATTAACATAACGAATTACTTTAATTATATGAGGACTTTACCGTAAAGATACTTTGTAGAGAGAAAATTGATAAAAGCAAAGATACTTTGACTGTCTGTGGTAAAAATCTTGTATCGTCAATCATTGCTGCATTTGCCAATCTGTGAATTCTGAACAACAAATATTCATTTGGCTCCGTTTCGACTTATTACCTAGTAGATTTTTAAAGACCCAATAGACGGTTCTATATATGCTATACTAGCTTTTTACCTTTTATACTTTTTAATTTCTCATAGCTGCGTCCTTTATATAGATTTGATATGTTATTTAATCATATATCACAATTCTGGTGAAATGGGTCAGTGCATAGGCCATATACATTGTCTCTGATCAAGAATCTTTGGTAGGTCTTCGTCAGCACCACTGTCGTTGGTGTGGGGCAGCAGTTTGTGGGGCGTGTTCCCCTCACCGCTTGCCATTACCCATTATGGGCTTTGAGTTCCCGCAACGAGTCTGCACTGGTTGCTATGACACACTTCGACATGAGCCGTGAGTATTCCTACAGGAACCCTTTATGACACCTTTTTTATGAGTCGATCTTAAAGTACTAACTGTTTTGAAGGCCTGACATCGCTATCCCCGGTTTTAGTATACAGTTATTAATGCATGAACAATTAATGAACACACATTGTACAGTGCAATATATTTGCAATCAAAAGAATTCCGATTTTACATGTCCTGCTAAAATATTTTATATATAATTAATTAACTATAGCTAAACGCGATGTAATTATTAAACATGAAGATAAGCTAAGTTATTGATATTGCTTTATATGCTGACGCTATATAAGACACTTTAAAAGCCTTCCTCGATAAATGGAATATCCATCATCAAAAGCTATTCATATCATTATATGTATAGTATGATATATATATAATCATACTATTATTGTTTAAAGAAAAACACTTTTTTAACGGATTTAAGTTATGTATTTTTGTAATACATTAAATATGATTACATTATTTTAAATTTTTCGGAAGTTTCGCGTGCTTTACAGCGCGCGTGGTCACTGTAGACTGAAGACAAAAGGTGTTAATTGTCAAACTAAGTGTTACAGCTGCAGAGAGGTTGTGTTATCTGTACGTATTGCCCCGGAGTTGGTATCGACTAAAACCGAACCGATTTTTACAGAACTAGCACACGGTGTCCTCCATTTTCCCGGATTGTAATGTAATCGAAAATAATGTCATCATATTTAATTTTTTACAAAATCTTAAATCCGTTATGTATTTGGAAAAAATAATAGTATTGTTTCCAAATTGTTTGCGCTGGAATCGGGAAGAAATAAATATATACATTTCTAGCCGCGAATCTCTAGCCTCGTTCCACGATATGAAGCACGCGGTGGCATCTCTTTATGTGGACGAAGCCACGGGACGAATGTGCACCGCGGGAAAGGACAGAGTTATAAAGGTATGTTAGATACTTCTTCAAACAATATATATATATACTAGCTGATCCGACAAACGTTGTTTTGCCATACATGTGATTTCAATGTTCAATTATTAAATAAAAAATAAGGATTGATCGTAGAAGGGTGAAAATTTAGTGTTGTATGTATTTTTGTATGTTGTATCATAAAAGAATAGGAACTAAAAATTTTGTCTAAAAAATAAAAACAAAATTTAGGGTTTTATAAACAACTACCGTAACAACTGACTTTATTTTATTTCACCCGCATTATACAGATCAAATACACTATAACAGGGTGGACTACCCTTAACATTTAGGGGGATGAAAAATAGATGTTGGCCAATTCTCAGACCAATACGCTCACAAAGTTACATGAGAATCGGTCAAGCCGTTTCGGAGGAGTTCAAGTCGAACCCCGTGACACGAGAATTTTATATATTAGATATACTTTCTAGTGTTATACTTAGAGTTCGTGCGCGATTTTCTTGATCATTCCCTCAAGGTCAATGTTTATACTCAAAACTGATGACGAACTGACAGCAAAACACCTACTCTATACATGTTTGTATAATGTTCTGAATTGGTAAACGCCGGGTCGTATTAACAACTATCGAGAATTGACAATCATTGAAATAATGGTGTATTAATTTTCGGTTCTTAACAGTAGCGAATGACGTAACACATACAGGTTGGGTAATATTTCACAAACGGCCTTGTGGCCAAATGAAGATTTCGCAGCCAATTTTCGTGTATGACTAACATACATGTAAATATGACCTAGAAATATATCGATTGTTGAGGTGGCGTTTTGTTTAAATCTTGTCGACAATCACGAGCGGCACTTCCTTGTGAATATTATTTAATGCTATAAATTTAAATACGATTGTTTTAAAATCTATTATTAAAGTTAGTTTAAGGGTTAAACATCGTCATTTCAATATTACCACAGAATTTGTCATCAATTTTATAAATACAGTCAAAGCTTTAAACTAACACTACCACTACTGTTGTGGCCATTATTAAAACAATATTAATATACACTTGCATTAGAAAATACATTAGAAAATGTAGCCAGAATGTTTTTATAGGAAATTTATAGGCGATTAAATTAAATTCTTTTAATTAACGTTGTATATACTTCGTAACCTTCAGTGTCTTTGTGCATGTAGATAATTTGTCATTGTTATCAATAATGGTGCACTGATAATTAAAAAAAACAGACAAAAAAATATTAACATTTTAATTGTGTTTTCTTTTTAAGAAGTTTAGCATTTCATTTGTATATTGGCAGGTTTGGGATATTAGCGTGTTGCTAGCGCCTGCGCCGAAGCCCGGAACCAGCGACCAATAATTCGGAAGCAACTACGAAAATTTGGGTAATAAAAATATACGATTCTAGCCGAACGAACTGTCAAAAAAAAATATTTTCTCTATTTTTTTTCAATTATCCATTGTTTTGATTAAATTCCTATCCAGACGTAATAGATGCGTTACGCACTTTTGTCGGAAATAATTTTAACACTCATACATAGTAGACCTCTATCTTGAAACTAATACATACATAGTAGATGTAACTAACTATATTCATTGTGGTTAAATCAGGTATTTTGTGGCAATAAATACTATTTAGTAGACATTTATAACTGATCTCAGTCAGATATTTGCCATTATCTGATATATGTTAACTTGTCTTTTAAGGTTAGGTCTGTACTATTACGAGCTAGGGACAGACACAGACTAGAGTTGTATACTTGTTGTTGGTCATAGATGGTAGAAAGCAAATTTGACAGTCGTTCCGTTTACGTCAAATACTGTTACTCTTTCTATATTTTTTTTTAAATTAGGAATATAATTTTTCTGTTTTATTATTATTATTACTACAACCTACACATAACCTAAATATGTAAGGTCACTTCAAGGTCTATCTGACCATATTTGGGATGAGTGAATCCGTGGTTAGTCAGAGAGATAGTTTTATTAAGTTATTAAGGTATTTAGTATTTGTTTATTATTGATGCGTAATAACACAACTCATGAAGGGATTTAAAATCGAAGCCTTTGAATTGTTGACTATCTAATACATACACAGAATCTATCAAATATACTTCATAGATGGCGTGCTTTATACTTGAAGTGCGTTTACAAGGCTCATTACGTCCCTCCATTTGTCTATGGGTATATCACTCAAACGTTTATTTATAAATTCTAGCATTTTTATCAAATGATTAATTTAAACCGGTTTCATTAAATGTCAGAGTGAGGTTAGGTTATAGATCAAAGTTATTAGATGCAAATTATGTGGTTCAACGAATATTTCATTGTCTATGTAAGACTGAATATTTCAATAAAGAGATCTTAACCGTGTTTACTGATTTTAACGGCACTTTTTGAACCGAAGAGATGGTCCTCACACGACGAAGCTTTGAGGATTTTCATATAATTTTCAACGGTTTGAGAGGTGCAGATAAAATTATGTACCTTCTTTGTTAGTCGTGTGTTATAGTGCGTAGAGTAATTACGAACTCCGTTCAGCTTTGTTTAATATAGTTTTTTTACATCTATAAAAAGATCTATAGATCATTTCAGAGGTGTTTTATTTTATAAAATTAAATGTTTTATTGTTAAATTACGATCGATTACTTCATTGTATATTAAAATTTATAGAATTAACGAGTCACGCCTGAGTTTGTTAATGCTAAATCGATTTTGAGGAATTTTCATAGAATAGAAAATGGTTCTTATTACTGTGCAAGCGGTGCATAAGTTATAGTACTGTATATACTATGTTTGTAGAGTATATAAAATATATGAATAATTCTATTTATTTTGTATAAGATGCTGTTTTAAATTATATCCTTGCTCTGTATAAAATATTCAAATTTCGCTTACAGGGTGTGGCAGTTTTCGGTTTTGCATAAAAATACTTTTTCCTTAACAGTATTTTATTTTTGTATTGAATACCAAATTCTGTGACATCCTGTATACGCAATGTTTTGTTATATTTCACAACTCAGTTATGGACGTCAGTGATTGTGTTTGGTTAAAGCGACAAAGTTAAGTGAACTTATAATTTACAAAGTATCATGTTATATATCTTATTAAATAAAATTTTAAGGTTCTATATCCGTCATGTCTACGTGGTTAATGCTCTGTGTTATAAACTTCGTCTATAATTGTTAATTTATAGTAACTGATATTGCTATTAGTAATATACATATTTATTGGATTCCCGTGCGTAGTTCATTCATTATTGGTGTTTTTCTTACTATAATAGTGTAATATAAGAAAGGTGTGGTGAAGCCAGAGTCTACGCATATAAAACGAAGAAATCGGTTAAGCCTTTTAGACTGCCCAGTAAAACAATCAATACAGACAGATTTAAACTTAGACGTTAAACGGTTGATATACAAATACTGCGTAATATATTGAGGGTAGATAACACTATAATTATTTCCTATTTCATCGAATCAGTCGGTTATTAGTGGTACATGTTGAGTTTTGTACTGACGAAGTTTAGCTGAGTCGTACAGCTTGAGTTTTGTATTGACGAAGTTTAGCTGAGTCGTACAGCTTGAGTTTTGTATTGACGAAGTTTTAAGTTTTATACAGAACTAGTTCAGATTAGTGCTAGCTGTTACAATATACCTTGAGACACTCTTAAAGTTAAATAAATCTGAAAAATACCGTAACCCAATCATGCACTACAGCGGTGGAGATGTTGTTATTTTTAGATGGGATTTAAATACCATGTCGATACAAATAAGTCATGTTTTTATTGAATATAATCGTTTATTTTTTACTCATCGAATTTGTTGAAAAATCAAATTGTGTACTTCTTAGGAATAATCAAATGTTTGGATAATTTACTTTACATAAACACGGTTTTCTCTTCAGACAGATTTGTATTCTAACAAATTTAAGGCGGGTCTTGTATGAAAAGTATTTTTACTGTTAAAGGAAACGATAGCTGGTATGTTAAATAATCTATTAATCTAATGAAAACCTCTATATATACCTCATTATGTGAAAGACAATACTTTCATATTAAAATCGAAGCAAATATACTAAATGTGGATTGCCGTATTGGGCTAAGCTTTATTATAAATAGAAAATATTTCATACTATCGTAGGCACGTATAGTAGGTACGTTAAGTACAAAATACATTGGATACTATAGAACAGTACTTTATACAAATATGACGCTTTCTGACGAATGGCTAAGGACAGCAACGTATTTAATGGACGGAGGAACCATTTTTTTTTTAATTAACAAACACGGGCCAAATATCTGAATAAATAGCCAATTTATCTGAATTTTTTTAAATGAACATCTTTGAAGTAGACATAAGTGTATTCGTCTTTTAACTTTTCTCGCATTTGGATTTCATATTTTTAGATCCCTTACGATTTAAATATTAATGATATAAATGAAACATAATTTGTTGGTTGATTCGCGCTTTTTATTATACAAAATCAAAATTAATCTAAAATAAATTAATAAGCTTAATAATAATATTGTGTATAAATTTTAATCTATTTTTAAATGTAAGCGATTTCGTTTTATAAATAGACTTATAGATTTCTCAAAAACCAGATTTGAAAAAGCGATTCAAATGAGAATAACATTAACTTCGCCATATTGTGACGTCACGGCTATTTATTTAGGTTCAACTTTTTTGCATTAAATTGTAATAAAGTAAAACTAATCGATGTTAAATGAAAAATAAATTTTCTTTATATATTTTTAAAGTGATAGGCAGAGTTCATGGATTAATTCTTATTTGAATCCCAATACAAGGCAGTACAATTAACAACTTACTTCAATTGTTTTTTTCTATAACGCAATACAAAATAAACATGACATAAGGTTCACACCGGAAAGTTGTGTTGAACTTATTTTAGGATCTAAAATATCTCAATTGGAATACACTTTTTTGAAAGTGCATTTATTCGAATTAAAATCAAGCGCGTAACATTTGAAGTTTTTATATAATGATTAAGATAAATTTATTACTTCCGCCGCGGACCAATTCGATTTTTAATTGGTTTGAAAGGTAAAATTCGGAGACAAACTACGCGCAAAGTCTGTCAAAGTGTTTGACATTTTACAGTATTTGCAGGAAGTCTGCACTAAAAGGTACCTTATACAGCTAAATGTGTTTACTCTATGCTTTGACACACGACCGTATCTTCCACGTAATTATGTTATAATTTACGCAAAGATCGTAAGGAATGTTCAGTTATTTAATTGTTACTTTATAAATCGCCAAAAGTTAAAAAAAGGATTTATATTATAGTTCTAGAAAGACTAGTCTGTTCGTAGTTTGAAATATAATAAATCATTGTGCGACACGTGTTTATCATAAATATGTATTATGTATAAGTTTGTATTAAAGATATATTTTAAATAAATTAAGTTTATGTTATCGAAATATATTTTTTTATTAATTGAGCTTGTTGCGTTTGTAAGTTAAAGCAATTGTATATCTAGTTTGCTTAAATGCCAATAAAATGTCGACTAAAATAAGCCTATTATTACAAGAGGTAGTTAATGAAGTACTGAAATATCTGTGAGCTCACAGTCTGTATATCAGGTACAAGTGGACTCCCGAACTTCGACGAAGCCAGTTGACACCATGGGTAATTCAGTGACAAGTGTAAGTAACAGCTCTCCATCAAAATCCGATGAGCATTTCATTTGGGAGAGTTATTTGCACACATACTTACACTAATACCAAAGGTGATACTCAATCAGGACATACATATTCATTATTAGGTACACACACCTGACCATTAAATATTTGTTCACTAGGACACGATAGATGGGTCTTTTGACCATTAACACAAATGTTGTAATTCTTGCATCTAGTGCCAGGGACTACGAAGAAACCGTCGCTTTTACAGTGTTTCCAATTATCGATGTTTTGCTTACGTGGAGTACCGCACTCGTGACGTGAGGGGTCTACGCACGCGTGGCCGTCGAAGATTTTACCGCCAAGGCAAGATAATGTGGCTAGTCGGTCACCGCCTTCGCAGAAGAAGTACCTGTAAATTAGATTGTATTATGTACAAATGAATAAAGGATGTTAAATTTACTTATCAGTTGTAGCGGCCTAAACCACGAATTACAGCACACTGGATATTACTTTTTAAATGCAGATTTTAACAAACAAGAAAAAATATTACAGAAATCAGGCCAATACTAAACGTTGTAGCTGCACTGAGTTTTAAATAAACCAACTAACTACCACAAAAACTAAATCTAAATGTATACAAGAAAAATGCACTGAAAAGTGTCTACTCAATAAATTAAATCATGAAACTCAAAGTTTTTGTATAGCAAAATAAATTTTCTAAACCTCTATTTATACCTGCAATATGGAAATACAAAAGACTTACCTGCGACAGTTTGAGTCAACTTCAGGGTGGTAACCATCACTTAATCCTGAACACGAGTAGTCTTTAGACGGGCATAGATCTAACCGTTCCGGAATGCAGGACTCTCCGTCAAACACATTACCAAGCGGGCAAACGTACATAGCTTTCTCTTCGTTGATACATGCATAGAAGGCTCGGCAACTGGCATCCTTTGCGCGGTAATACCCATTCGCACGGCCGTAACATGAATCCTTTTCCAAGTTCGGGCATAAATATTCATTCTTGGGTACACATTTTGAGCCATCGTACACCTCGCCCAACGGGCAGGTAAACATAAACTGCAAGGTGCCTTCGCAATGGTAATACTGTGTGCAATTTGATTCAAGATGTTGGTAAGTCCCACTTGGCATCCCCTCACAACGTTTCGATAGTTCAGGCCCTGTGCATTGAAAGTTGTTCTCTGACACGCAATTTATTCCATCGAACATTTGTCCTGGCTCGCACATTCCACGTGAAACTACTCGTCCTCGTCGGCAGTCATACCAAGATAGGCAGCTTTTCCAGTCCCTGTATCTACCGTCCGGGCGGTTGAAGCAAGGGCTTCGTGCCGGTGACGGACAATAGTTCCATTCAGCCGACTCACAGCCCATTCCTGTGAATAAAAATCCTGGCTCACACACTCCGCGACTGACGACACGACGCGATTTACAAACGAAGTATTCGCGGCAACCAGTAGAACGATCGGCGTATGCGCCATCCTCTGCATTTTGACATAGTGAGGCGCACGTTTCGTCTGAACAGAAGTCTGCGTCACCTACCGGTATAGGAATGGCCGTAAATCGAGGCACCGGGCAGTTATTAGTGCACACGCCATTGCAAGATTCCACAGCTCTTACTTCTGCCCCACGACAGTGCAATAACCGGCGGCATTCGTTTGAAGAGTCTGGATATTTTCCATTAGGCAAACCGGCACATACAGGTTCATAGCAAGTGCCCGCGCCTCGGGAACAGGCTTGTCGGTCGATGTCAAACCAGGATCCGCTAGGACAGGTGTGATCGGTTACGGTACCGTTCTCACAGCGATAATAATGTCTACACGCGGTTGTTGGGGTTGTGTATGCGAATGAATCACCCGAGGCGCAAATACGTTGTATGCAAGTTCTACTCGGGCTGGATATACAAGCACCTGCCACTTCACTGAACACCCTTCCCGCGGGACATACATATCGTCCTTTCACTTTCCCCGAAGAACATTTTACGTATTCCTCACAATCCGCATCGTAATCGGCGAACAATCCATCTTTACTGCAAGAAAAGTTTTCGCAATCTGTAAAAAATAATGTAAATACTCATGACATTGGCATAATATTAAATTTATAGAACCGGATATGCTGATAAGTGAAACTGCAGCTTTCGTAACACTTACGTATGTGCATTATAAGGAGCAAAAGCGCGGCGAGGCATGAGGCAGGCGTCCGCGCAGGCATGTTGGCTGCGACTGAGCGCCAA
Organism: Pontia daplidice; assembly: GCA_963693355.1. Classification (NCBI taxonomy): domain Eukaryota; kingdom Metazoa; phylum Arthropoda; class Insecta; order Lepidoptera; family Pieridae; genus Pontia; species Pontia daplidice. Next base: position 1,641,015 of record CAVNZL010000004.1, read on the forward strand.
GTCAACACTCGCGCGGCGAACGTAACGTCAGCCCTCACAGAGAGTGCTCCTTGACATTCGTACTCAATCCTCTACCGTAACTTGATCCTTACGGCCCGGATGTTGACTCCAATTGGGAATTTAGACACCTCTCGAAGCACTGAGATGAACTTTGTTTGCTTCGACCGTGACTGTCTTACGTAACAGCTGACAAAGGTGTGAAATAGCTGAGCGAAATGATTAATGCTTCCGACTACATGGTTGTAACAATTATAAAGCAACGTTTATTACTTTATATTTTTATTTATGTTTATATACTTGACTGTTATCAATTACATCGCTAACTCGGCTGTTCCGTCATACTCGTGGGAAAATAATGCAAAAAGCAAATGGATAGGTACAGGTCGGCCGACATAATAGATGTATTTTATATGATCTTAAAACGATGATCCACCTTTCCTATAAGCTTCGATTAGACCCGAGAGTCAAGTTTTGTAAACGTAAATATATCTCCGTTGTAAAGAGATGTAAACTGATTTTTTAAAATGTAATATAACACCAAACCAAAAATTCCTAAGTTATGTTAAACATAAATTATTTTTTTATGTTTATTCAAAAGATTTTTTTCACTAGGTCACATATTTTCGAAATGTCAAATGGCAAAGACATAATAATTGGAGTAAATTCCAGATGTGAAACCTAACCTCTGATCTTGTAATGATAAGCGAAGAATGTTATCCGTCAAATTAATGTGTGTGTAATAGATTTTTATATACATCCTTACAATATGATATTATTATTTGATTGTTGTCACAATTTATGATTTTCGTGATATACCATAGGACATTCTTTTTAGAATATATGTAATCTGAAAGTAATCTATCTCTATAATCAATCTGAAAATTGAAGTAAAAGTGGAAAAAAATAAATTAATAAAATTAAGTTATGTTAAATGAAAATAATACTTAAAAATGTTTCGTTTTGCAAACTCATACCATAATTTGCATTCTTCCATTGTAAGATGCCATGTATGATGATGAGATATAGTGACGCAGACATTATCGAAATAATTACAAGTAACGCTTGATTGAACTTTACAAATAGAAGAGGAAGACCTGGAAATCTTAGGTCTTGATGATGAAAAATATAGAAAGCAAGGTGCTTTACATCCGCTTCTGAGGAGTAAGCAAGTTTTTGTTATAAAAAAGGCAGAAGACTTACACCGCCGTCCATGCAGGTGCATTGTCAGCCTGCATACATACAAGCAAATTCTAAATCAAATTGCATATTTTGGTTTATTTATAAGAAGCACTATTATTGGTTATACGGTTAATACATGTCGAAAGTAAGAAATTAAATTGAAATTTTCGCAAAACGTTAAAGATGTAACAGCATACTCCGTCAAAATTATTCTTCTGTATGAACTGAAACACTTATGGTCTTATTACTAACAATACTAAAAAATCTAAATCTGGGGTCCATTATTTGTATAATGTTCAAAGCTCTTGAACAAAATTGTGGCGTCATTTAAATCGCAATTTAAGACGCGGATCTGAAACTAATAAGGAATGTACTAAAAGCCAATTATATAGTCGAAAACAATTTTGAATGTTAACAATTTAGTTTGGATTTCCCAATAGTGGAAATTCTGAATTTGTATAGACAATTATGCAATATTTACATTGTTCTCAATCGTTTGGGATTTACACGTAAGTTTAAATAGTATCTATGAAACTAAAGAGACTTTTTGTCGAAGTGTAAAGTAGCGTTCACTATTTTTATTTATTGCTAAGAAGGTCATCTTTGTGTTTGATAGACAAACAACTACTTTTTAAAAAAAATTAAATCCGTGCTCGTTAATAACATAAAAATATTTTTGCCTCATTTCTTATCTGCAGACAATTATTGTCATTCATGTGGTGGAGAGAAATGGATTTTTTTCTTTGCTAGGTACTCCCTTTAAACTCATTTTTTCAGACTTGAAATACATAAAATTTTATAAAGTTTGAAATTATTTACTTTGATTTTAAAAGTTTTCTGGTTTCAGTATCGTTTTTAAGAACAGTTACTAGGAAATTCTATAAGAAATCTAAAATCAATTATTGTAAAGTTGGCTACGCATTTGACCTCTTATTTAAGGAGAAATTTTACAGGGTTTCGAATCTAAATTCAAAATTGCGACTAAATTCAACTTGCGTCAGCCACCATCTTGATTTGAAAGTTATTCGTTAAAAAAAATTTCAACATTAATGAATTGAAGTCTTACACTTTATAGGTGCAGTTTAATTGGATATTATCAGTTTTTTTGGAATTAGGCTTCCTGCATTAAGGTCTACATAATTCTCTACTACAAGTTCCTATAGTGTTTTTACGCTGTAGCTACAATATTCTTATGAAGTCGCACTCTGAATTGCGCTCTGACCATAAATTAACTGCCGAAGACCGTGTCATACACGGGCTTCGGCAGTTAGATGTTCATCTGTTCCAGGATCTTTTGGTTGGAATAAAGTTCTAAACTTGTTGATAATGTTTCGTTTCTCCATTTTCAAACGCGTGTAATAATTTTAATTTGTTTTCATTGTCTATTTTTAACAATTACTCCGGCCGATTTGGAGAATAGTAAGTACTCGATTTGTTTGAGTAAAGAGATGATAATTTTCGTAATAAGGTAATATTAAGGTAAGTTACTAAAATTAGCTACACTGAAAATATTTTATATATATATCACACTGATGTTGTGATAGCGAGTTTTACGTCGGCTTTATTATTTTAATAGCACAAGAAGTCAATTAAATTATATTTTGAATATAAATATAGTCCTTATATCTTTATCAACTAAAATTTAAGCCACAAATATGGTCACGCTATGGGTAAAGTATTTTCATATAATCATCAATTTTCCTTACATTCTAAATGGTCATGGCACGGTGACCAGCTCACGTCTAATCACAAGGTCGTTCAACTCACGGATACAATCTTTTTATTGGCAACCCTACGGTCGCATGAAAGTCAAGGGTCTAACGATCATTAATGTCACAGCTGTATCATAAATTCTTTAAATAAAAAATAGAACATATAAATAATACAATATTTAATAGAAATTGTAGATTATCAACCCCTCAACAATAAAAATGGCAGCGGCGGAGCGGAAACGGTAATTTTTGGCATGTTTCAAAAGAATCTGCATCGGGTTTGAAGTTAAGCCTTTACTTTGTTTATGTTCAAGATTGATTATTGAAGTTTATTTCCGTGTGAATGAATACACATATATTGTTATTTATATTGGTATGTTAGATCAAAATCTCAGGCGGTTATCTTCAATCAAAATCGTGGGTATATTGTTTTTACTCGCATTCCTCTTGAATCTTCGCGGTTCCGCACTTCGAATTTAACCATCCGGGTTGAAGGATGTGCCAAGGTTAACCAAAAAAGGAGGTCGACGGTCGTCAATATTTTGTACCGTTTTAGTAATATGCGCCGCTGCTTAATACGTAATGAATATCTTGGGAAAATAAGTATGAGGCGAGTCTGTTAAATGGTACATAAACCTTAGAAATATTAAAAGTGATTTGAGTTCCAGTTCATTGTATAGCCCTAGCCAATGTCCTTTACAGCATTTTTCTTTTATTGTAAAAATTATACTTCATAGAGAACTGGTTTGACTGTTCTTAAACCCAATTACACTTTGTATTGCTTCTATTTATGGTATACGGACTTTAAAACATTCTTCGAGTCACTCACACACATGAAGATAAAGAAAAATAACTATTTGTTGCAAAAATATTTAAAAAGCACTAGGTATACATAAGATATTGTTCCGAACGAGCATTTAATTATTCATCAAACAGCTTTATATGTGTGAATGCTTTTTTTCCTTAAAAAACAAGATACAAACGGATCTTCCAAATTTGCAGCTAGCGTCGCGCTGTCTACTAAATATTTATAGTCTATCAATTTATTCAAATCCATTTTGATGTGAATTTTATTGTGGCGAATTTAAAGTAACCAATGAATGGTTCAGTTAGAATGGTGAAGTTAATCGTCTTAAAATATATTTTAGGTAATTTATGTAAAGTTTTTAGCCGGAGTTTCGCAACATATAATGTTTAATATATTTTTATAAAACTAAACTTGCTATTTTTGTTACTCAAAATACAAGGAAAGTATGAAACAAAAGATTTTTCCATCCACAATAATAAAAATATCCCTAAAAATGGGGGAAATTGTTACATGCATATGCATGCACGTTCACGTCGCATGTTCATGTTTTCACTCAAAAGTTTTAATTCAATTTTTGATAATCGTAAGAAGTTAGTGTATCGACGGTATTCGATAAATGGACATATCCAATATTAATATTTTTTTCAATTCGCACCACTATTTGCACAGATTTTCTCCCGATGGACGAATATGCTTTTTATATACATAGAAATAAAAACGGAGCGAAAACGTTCGAGGAACATTATATTTTTTTCAAGCAACGACGACGTACTTTAACGGACAGTTCACTAGTGTTTACAAGTGGTGTACGTAATGATATTATAATTAAGCAATAATAATTTATCTCAGTCCATGCGGATGTGCAAACTTTGCATAATTATAGGAATATTACCTTCGGAGCTCTATATCATGACTTATTAAGTTGTTTGCTTATAATCATTTATTTTATTAGTATTTTGTACCTTTTCTAAGGGGATTTTGCAACGTCATGATGGTACTTAGGGTATGAAGAAAGAATACAGAATATTACGAGTCGCTCTTTTCATAGATGGAATGACGATGATTATCAGGTTTATATAAAATGGATGTTTTAAAATTATAAAATGTTCGAAAATCGAATTTGTTCATATGAGTGTTATGAGCTGCCAACTTTGCCACGGAGTACGGTTTCAAATTCGCTTGAAGCAAAGCCCTACACTTACTAGAATGTAAAAATTAATATAACATTAAGCGTGTTCACAAACAATAACTGGGAGTGTAGAGGTCTTGACACTGTTAGGCAACCTCAACCCTGTTATTACAGCTTAATGATTGAGACCCGACTTCGCCTGCTTCAAATTCTCAACATTTTTTCATAAGGTGCTATCGGTTAGCTAATGTAGCATCCAGATAAATAGTTTTTAATATCAAATTACTGGTCACAAGTGTCGGACGAGTTCTTCTGTTTTAGGTCCTCGCACACATTGTATAGAAACCATAGACAACGATCAGATAACGTTAAATATATATATATATATATATATATATAATATACGTATAATATTTTACATAAGACAAAAAATTGTGGGTTCACAAAAGACGAAAAAATTAAATCATAACGTTTGCTTTTCGCTCTGTATAATTGTTTATTATTAGTTTTATAACTTAAATCTTAATTATTATTACAAACATAATGCCTTATATTGTCTTAATTAGACCTAAATAATTACAAAGAATATGAAATAGATTCTTTAACTACGTCAGTTAAATCTTGTAATGTGTTAAATACTATCGCTAGCTTTGCTTTGTATATTTTATTAAAAAGTTGTGAATCTATTTAAATTTATTGAAAAAACACGGTTTAAACAACCAAATTGCATTTGACCTCAACATCAAGATTTTTACGAGAAGTTAGCAACGCAAACACAATTTGCATAAAGTTTTTTTTTCGCGAATCGTATCCTGTTTCTCATCAATTGTTGTAAAAAAGATGTCAATTTTAAGCAATGAAATGGAATATTATTTTTATATCTCATAAATAATTTACTTCAAATGGTAAATGTTATCGTCATGACGACTATGGTTTTTAAATGGTCATTATGTTTCAATACTATCTAGGTGGAAATTAAAAGACCATCACAGGATTTTCATTGTGAAGAACATATCAATATATCAATATTTTTATTAACTTTAAAGTAAGTTGATTCTCCTGTTTATTATATGATATCACTATGTGTACTATATGTAGTTCCCACATTAAACAATTTCAACCCATAATGGTAGAAAGAAATGGATTTTAAATCGCACTGTTCATACTATACATATATTTGAATTTGGAAAATTGTAGCAGCACAGAATAATATATTAATAAATAGTAACACAGATGCAATTATATAACACGTAATAATCTTGTCATGTGATCAATCACTGATATAAACAAAGTTACATATAGACATTTTTTTAAGTCACGTACAATTAACAATGTAATTGTCCACGTGGCATATCAATTAAAACGATTTACCCTTATTGGAGGAAAATACCTTTTGACCATTTTTCAATTTATTACTGAGGATATTGTGGACAAAAAATGTTGTTGTTATTTCAATTAATGTATTATTTCTTACCAAATGTGAAATAAAAAGAATCGCCACCACCTGGTTTTTAATATAAAAAATATTCATATATATAGCACGAAATAGATAAGTCTCGTGAACAGATTAGCTATCTTTTGTATTTGAAAGCCTTAAAGCGATATAATTTTGCCTGTTTTTCCATTTTTAAAGCATTTATGCATTGGGAATTGTACTCATTACGTGTACGACTACGAGTACCCACGTCCGAGTTAGCCACAGAACATTCGCATCTTGAAATATAAAATCAAATCGTATGGTTATTGTCCAGAAGGCTGTGTATTGAAACAATGCCATCTATCGCATGCCTTTATGTACTACCCACGGCACTTCAATGCCTTGGAAGCCTTAAGGTTGTTAACTTTGTGCTGTATACATATTTCGTATACAGTATAAAAAGTATATAGTAAGTCAATAGCTATTGATTTATATACTGTCTAAGGTAAACGCAAGTGTATTAACATGAAAATAATTTTATCATAGTCGAAAAACAATAATTAACGACTTCATTAATAATATGTTACGTTCTACTTACACTAGATGGCGCAGCACTTGTCGGTAAAACAGATGAAGGCTTATGGTGATATTAGCCGGCTCTAAACGTTGAAAATCATAAATCGTTTAAATTTATATCTACCTCGCTTTCTGTGTACACACCTATGCATTTTTATGGTTTAAAAAATAAATTTAAATGTGATATTGAGGTTGTTTTGTTTCATACAGGTGGGCGTCGGTAAAACAGTCGCCCCGGTCCGCTGGCGTAAACGACACGCAAGCTATACAGGTAGGTTAACATTTACGCTCTGTCGCATTTCGTGGTCCCGCGTAAGTTGTCGCGGCCCTTCCGTACTGATGCCGATATGCCCGAAGTTTTGTGAGTGAAACTGTGTTTAAGTGCTTGTGAAGTGTGATGTGATCAGTGCTGGTTCGAGCAACACCAGATCTTAACGGTAAATATAACGTTGACCTCTGTTTACAGTCAGTCAGGTGATCAAATAGTATCCCCCATGTTCTACTTAAAAAGCGGTTAATTTATACGTACATTACCGCTTAGTCAGCATATATCCGATGTATTTGGGTTCGATGTGTTTGCATTTACCGTTTGTCGTTACTAAGGTGGAGTGAAGTGAAGATTCTTTACTGTATGTTGCTTCTTATTAGAATCTTAATATGATGTGCTCTGAACTTTACGCTTTCACGCCGAAATATGCACCAAATATATTGCAGGCTCGACTTCGCACCGCACACTTGACTGTTGAATGTATGGAGATGAAACTTGTATACACTGTGACAGTTCGAATCAGATTTAATTTTGTTGCGCTCAGTCTGCCGACGGACAAATGATGTTGTAATTAATACCGTTGATAAAGCATATATAATTCCTGTATGTAACGAATATATGAAGTAAACATGAACGATTATAGTATATAAGGATATCTTTAAAATTATTTGTTTGGTCATCATTCGTAACCAGCAATGACTCTTAATCATACAATTAACTATTACAGCTTGGCTGACGTCACTATTTATTGCATATAATTATAAGTATCAGTCGTCTATATGTTGCCTGGAAGGTATGAGTTATTAGTGTCCGTCCTGATAATGAAAAAGTGGCATCATCTTTAAAAAAGTTGGGCTATTTTGTTATTTTCAAATAATGAAACCTCTTTCTCAATGTCGGAACGTAATGTAAATGTAAGGAGCTAGTTTGGTTTCTCATAATACGTTATGGCTTACCTTGTTGGGATTCTAACTTCTCCTGTTTCAAGTGATACTCCATAGTCGTCTATGTTGCTTCTCAATCATAAGTCAGTCTGAATGTATATAAATACGATCAGTTAGATATGCAGAAATCGAACGCTACAATAAAAACCATTAAAGAAACCAACGCTATATTCAGCCTTCGCGTATCAGGAATAAACAATACAAATTGGTTTTCACAATTCCCATAGAAAGTTTAAACATTATTGAGTCGATCATGCTAATATTGACGTAAGAAACAAGATATCACAAATGAGAAATTATTCATGCGTTCTTCGTGATTTATTACATGTCCGCGATTGTTCAAATTGTTTATATTACTTCCTATAGTATAGGTACTTCATACATTGATACTAGGATACTTTGTTAATCAAGCTTTTGCTGTTGTAATATTGTTACTTAGTTTTTTACTCGTTTAATAATTTCGTATATCTAAATCGGTTCAGAGATTCTTACTAAACACAAACAACAAATTTTCATAGGTCCTATATTCTTAGATCACGTCTATTCATATGTACCGTTAATATAAGAAAAATATGCGAATTTTCCATTCAAAATTCGTTAATCTATTGTAAGTGTAAAGAAAAACTTCATAAAATTGGTTACTTACTTAATCTTATCCACTTAAGCAATTAAGAACTAATTTAGGTCATTCTGCTACGACTTAGTTTTCCTAAACCAATTAATTGTAGCTAATTTCGTGTTATTTTGTAATTGCCACTTTAGTCACTGTCTAGACATCTACTGGTCTGATTTTTGCCGAAAAGTTATTTTTTATTCACAAAACGTTTAACGACGTAAATAAAATCGCCGAAGATTAATTTTTTAAAGTCGATTTTTTGATTTTTTGATATGATTTTTCGATGATTGATTTGTCGATTTACTTGATATTCTTGATAAACTGAATTAATGATTCTTTAATATTTATTATTTTTAGGCAAGGATTTAATTAACAATGCAATAGTATTAACATCGATGAATTATCTCTTTAAAGTTATCCTCAAAGGAGCTTTATCATGTAAAAGAATTCAACGAGACGCAAGCTCGTATGAATCAGAGAGAGAATTTATTTAATTCTTAGACGACTTTACAGTATGTATTTATACACAGTGTTAATTTATATTCATATATCATATATTAAAACAGATTAAAAAAATACAAATAAAACGTCCCAAAAACTGATATTTTAATCAACGTGAATTTTTAACATGTTTAGTTATAAATGGTTTTATTTTAAAGCTTGGCTAAAACCCGTAAGTTCCTTGGTATTTTAATACCAGGAATGCAGTGAATAGATTATTAATTTAGTGTGCTTTCATGGTTACATGGTTACAAGATTATTACGTTTTAAAAGTTTATATTTAATCAACAGCAATGAATAGGCAAATTAAAAATACCCTTTCCTTTTATAGAGAATCACAGTACGTTTGTGTTTTGAATGAATAATCATATATGTATTATCATGCGACTTTCACTATACGCTTGAGGTCAGGTGCCCATTAAATTGATTCGTCTACGTTCACTATGCAAGTTCATGGACTGTCTGAAGAGACAATGAAACGTTTCGACTGTTAAAAAAAAATTCACATACGATTATCTCCTTTTAAGGCTTTTGTTTAAAACTTAAATAACAAGTCATGATCAAGGTGATATTTACATAATTGATTCTACATAGTTTTGTACTATAAAATGAAAAAAACTCTTTAAAAGCGATCAACGCAATTAGGTGCACGATTTCGAGGAAGTTGCGCGGATCTGTTCGCTCAAACTTAACTTTTAAGTCCTCAATAATTGTTGTACACTCTGTAAACCATTATTGTTTTATATTTTACACGTTTAGCGGATAATAAAAAAAACCTCAAGTATAATAGGTCACCCTTGTTAAACCCCTATTTTGTATAGATTAAGCAATTTTTTAAATGCCGACATGATGCCATTAAAGCGAGTTTACTTTCGTAATGAAAGTATTTCGTAACGCATGTGACATGCGATCGTACTTAGCGAAACTTGTATTGGCAAAGAAAGTTTTATTTAATATAATACTGGCTTGCTATATTTGTAAAAGCACTTTCGACGAACTGACAACTATAGGACGTGTGGACTGTGGATATTTTGTGAAAAAGTACCACTATGTGATTTACACATGTCACCTTAATATGTGACTTTTTACAAAACGAGCAAACTGATTTCAAGCTATGTTTTATTGTTCGGGGATAAAAATATTAAAAATAATCACTTATTAAATTTGATATATTAATTTTTATGCACACAATCTAGGTTAATTTTTTGATCGATCTTTTTTAATATAATCCAAATTTGTTATTGCTGTTAAATAGGAACTTGGCTATATGAAGTTCTCGATATAAATATTTTTCCGAATTTCATATAATTACAATTCATGTATAGGCTTCGTTTTGAATGTCATTTAATATTAAATATCATTTGAAGACGTGACACACTATCACGTTATTTACACCTGACTCTCAACTTACGTCGAGAAATTAGCTGTGTCAATACATAGCTTTACACATAAATGGTTCTTATTACGTTGTGTGTAGAGCCATTTTCGTCTCAACTTTTGGTATGTCTCACTATTTCACAGAGTGGTGTTAAAGTTGTAGTTATCAGTTAAATAAAGATACGTGATAGGAAGATAAGATGACAATGGCTTTATAGAAGATCTTATTCCTCATTAAGATAAATGCTAAATTAATGTGGTTTGAAATAAACACTATAAAACATTCGACATTCTATGTTCTCTTCATTAATCGTGGTCATCGTCATACTTTCGACCACAAATGATAGGTTTTTGTATTTTCCTCTTGAATCTTCTTCATAGTGTAGCTAAAAAGAAACAAAATGCTGTATAATTAAATCTAAAAGTTAGCCCGTGACTGTTGACATAACGAAACGAAATATTACGTTGAATCCATTGAGACTTGGATGATAAAATTATTTTTTTAAATAGTAGTTTAAAAACTTGGGGAAATTTTTATGTTTTAGATAGCATGTTGTTTTTACAAGAAAAACTTTATATGAATAAAACAAACGGAATACTAAAGATATCAACTAAATACGGAGAGCATTTAACCATTTTAATAAAATTGCAAGACGCAATTAAATTCAATTTCTTAATATTACATTCGTTATGCCTAATAAGATCTTATAATGCAATTTCCCGAGTGCCATTTCCTATAAAAGAGGTGTAATATGGTTTCTATCTAGCAACATCGGGTGTACGTGGCCCACATACGGCTTCATGCAATTACGATATAAATCGATGTCTTACTATCACATTTCTAACCATAGATATACATTACATTGCACCCATATTTATTTCACGCTGTGCTCTGTGATGTTGATGTTTTCAAATGGAATATTTAAAAAGAGAATATTTTTTCAATTCGAATTTTTCAAAGATTAGCGCGATATGTGCAACAAAATCTAAATTTAGTAGATCTGTATAACTGGCACGTTTTACTTATGACATATACAGATAAAAAACTATATAAAATATTTACATAGCCTTTTCTAGTGGACTATTGTCCACTATATAAAATGAGGAAAAAGCTTTTTGTGACTGTTTCATTTCAAATTTTGTGAGGAATAGTTATCAACTGTTATATAAAAATTCTTACTGAATAAAAAAATTTCGTCTATTATCTTTTACAAACAAATATTAGACATACTATCTAATTAATATTATAACTTCTTATTTAACATTGTGGAAACAAGGTGCTGAATTCCATTTCCTAATAAATTCTATAAGCACTTAATGTGCAACCATTAGAAGTGCTATATTTAGTTTGTTATAAAAAATAAATGGCTACAGTGTTGCACCCTAAGAACTATAATATGTAAATTATAAAATGTGTGATAATAAGCACATACTGTGTTATCAGAAAAGAAATTCTGTTTATATGTTAGTACCATAAACGATT